>CM038724.1:26323097-26668097 GCA_021613375.1 Megaleporinus macrocephalus
CTGACCCCCGACTAGTGGGATAAAGCCAAAGATATGCAAACTATGCTTGATATTTTTTTCTCGTAAATGTTTTGGGATAAAAGTGTGAAACGAATACACATTTAATAGAATGCAATGACTGGGTTGTCCAAAACTGGTAAAGCGAGCACCACAGTGCACACTCTTTTTTTATCAATTAAGATTATTTTAACACTACGATGCTTTTGGGAAACTGGGCCCTGATTGTTCATAGGTACCATATTTATCAATGTGTTATAGTCATAGTCAAGTTAGACGCTGAGACTGAATTGTAGACCATGATATAATGGTAGATATAATGTATAAGCAATAATAAGAGATATAGTGGGTGAATAAATTGTGTGCCTTTATATAAGAATATAATATATAATTATATAATAATGGTGAAGTTGATGGTCAGGAATGAATCATTGTTTTTTTAAATTAAGGAATATTTCCTTCTAGGAATTTTATTAATACAAAAGAAAATATACAGTATTGGTGTACAGACTTTTTTTATTGATGTAGCCTACAGTGCCTTCCCTCTCACTGAATGCATGCAGTAGTTATGCAGTACATGCCCTGACAATTAAAGACAAATACAGACTTAAAACTCACAGCAAGATCATAAAAGAGTATAGATCCATTACAATATGCAGACTTAAGAGTAGTCTAACTTGTGACAGTACACAAAGATCGAATAACAGGCCAACTAAACCCCGTCTAATCTGTTTCAAGGCCTCAGTATACTTCTTGTGGAGGCAACGTCCTTCTGGCAAACAACATGATGAAGAAACGTTTGTGTGCTGAGATGCTTTTGAGGAACTCCAGCTCCGGTTACATCACAACTTAAGATAAGATAAAATTAGTCTTAAAGTGTTTTAAGGTGATAAACCAGCACAGCTATCAAGGCCACTAGCACTACAACAGCGCTCCACATCATCCCCTAAAATACAAAGAGAGAGAGAGAGTATTAGGAATGTGGGTGGCTTCCATTGTGTAATCAAGTTTGGAGTGGTGTGTATAAGTATAGATCTCGTACCTGTGCCTGGTGAGCAGATCTCTTTAATGTTGAGTGTGATTGAGCGGTTGCTGACAGGGTTGGTGGTCACACAGCTGTAGGTATCCTGATCTTCATCACTGACCTCCAGAAGAAGTGTTAGATTAACACTGAGATGGGAATCACGGGTCTGGTTCAGAATGTCTCTCCCTTTAAACCAGGAC
Source organism: Megaleporinus macrocephalus (assembly GCA_021613375.1). NCBI lineage: Eukaryota > Metazoa > Chordata > Actinopteri > Characiformes > Anostomidae > Megaleporinus > Megaleporinus macrocephalus. Next base: position 26,324,319 of record CM038724.1, read on the forward strand.
AGACTCATCTCTCTCTGGTTTTCTGCAGAACAAAGCACTAAATACCTGGATCCAGACGCAGATGCTGAAGGATCAGGTACTGAGAGTCTTGTTATGTAGGGAAAAGACACCATAGCTGCAAGGACAACACACGAATACATTAAATAAACATTGAACATTTATGAGAATACATATCACAACCTAATTTGTAGCCCAGGGTCAAATACCACAAACAAAAAACTGTCTTTGCCTCACAGTGTTTGCCTCTTTAAATGCCCTATGCAAAGTTGCATTGGATTTTTTATCTATGATATCTTAGCAGATACAGCTGAGAGCACTCTACCATTGATTAGGACTTCAGCAGCTAATAGAAGGTCTTGCATGTTTGACTGAAGCAACACTGTCTATCAAACTCATTGGTATAGTTGGTTGGTATGGTGTAGTGTGGATTACACTGCTGCCCTCCATGCTGTAGACTGGGGTTTGATCACCTACCCAGGTAACCACCCTACGCTATACCAATAAGAGTTCTTGGGCAAGACTCCTGACACTACCTTCACCTACCTGTGTACAAGTAAACTGTAAATTGATAAGAGTTTCCGCCAAATGAGGTAAAGGCAAATCACGTTGATGATATAATGGGCAGAATAGCATCTCTGTTATTGCCACTCTGGGTCTAGTGTAAAAGTGACCCAGGAGCAAAATTGCCAATGCTCTCAATAATGCTGCTACCAGCTTAACTACGAACTGGTAGTAGAATCGACCAATCACATTCCAGTTTATATTATATTATATCCAGTTTATACAGTGTGGTACAAATTTGGGAGAATGAATGCCACTCAAGTCATTCTAGAAATCCAAGATACAGTCTCTGATTGTGAGTCTAAGTGGTAGCTGGACCAGGAGAAGGTAGCTGGACCAGGAGAAGTAAACTGGAGAAGGAAAACAGGAGCTGTTCTATATGCCAGCACTCAGAGTCATTGTGAAGCTACTACAATGTAAATATACTTAAAAATATCTGTTTCAATAACATCTGTTCAGATAAGACACACTATGTCATTTCAAGGCTTTAAATGTCTGTGTTTAGTCTGACCTTAGCTTTAACTTTAGCATTGATCTTACTAAAAACCCATACGAGTGCTATCAGATATCAGCAGATCGGCAGATATCAGCATTACCGTGTAGGTGTTTTAACAAATTTTAAGTTTGACATTCATGGCCTGAACTAAAGGTCCAGCTCTAATAGACACGGGGTCACCGCCGGTATGTAAATGGAACTTTTTCAACTGTAAAGATGGACCAAATTCATATCTTATGTAATCAAAATAATATTATAACTCAAAGCACTTTTATCTAAATTACATTCACAAGCATTTTGTGCTTTTACTCAATTAGCTTCTCTGAAAAACAAAAAAAATAATTATTTCGATGTGGTTTTGTTGAAATACGGTGTATAAAATGAAATTAAAGCCTCAAGCATTGTCTTCCATTTTTGCTGTTTCATCAAATAGTGAGCTTCTGTTTTTCTTGACAGCCTAAACAGTCTTTAGTGTTGGTTTATATATGTCTTGCAAATTTCTATAGAAATATACACTGCTGTGTAAAAGTCTTTATCTTTATTATTTGAAAGTCAATACAAAGTAGCATCAATATATGATTGTAAAAGAAGTAGATCATATCTTGTTCTCCAGTTTGAAGAACAAAGTGTAGTTCCAGATTTCTCCTGGAAGCCCCAGACATTGTATGAATGTATTCAGTTCCTTCAGCAGCAATCTAAATTTAGCTTAGATTAGATAAGAACTGTAATTAATACTGGGTTGATTCCACAAGGAAAAGCTTGGAAAGGGTTAAACAACCACCACTTACTGTATTGCTTAAATGCTTAAATGTAAAAATAATAAAATAAAGTGTTTTACTGAGCAAATAAACGCTTCATATCTAGAAAAACAGCTTTTTAAATATAATAATCTCCCCAAGGCTCTAAAATGTTTGCTCAGTGAAAATGTTGCCTTTACCTACCATAGACATCAACACTGAAACTCCAGACTGAGAGATCTCCAGTAATGATGTGTAGTTTATAGACTCCAGAATCTTCTCTGCTGATGTTTCTGATGGTTAAAGATCCACTGTTTCTGTTCAGCTGCAGTCTGTCTCTGAATCTGTCTCTGTTATAGTCTGTATTAGTCTCTCCTTTAAACACCAGACTGTTCACTATCAGTATATCTACATTCTCAGATATAAGGAACCACAGTATAGTAGCATCAATCTGAACAGTTATTCCAGTATGGATGGTTACAGTGTTTCCCTCCAGCTCCTGCAGTCTGATCTCCTCTTCTCCAGCTACATACAGCACAGCTGCAACAGTGTAAGTAGATAATTGGAAATTATTAGTCCAGGTCACGTTTTATAAGTATTTAAAATTAGAATACTTCACTGGTAAACTGTGTTCACACTGCACGATATCTAAATAAATGAAAAAGTCATAAATACCGTTAATATATGTAATGTTTAAATAAAACAACACATCAAATATCACATCGAGTTTATTTACATATGCAGTAAATGGTGTGTTAAATAAGATCAGTGTCACAGAAAGCATAACATTTTCTGCTTAATAATGTAAGGTAAACACTACACATGCAGTAGAGTTACTCTGAAGGGCCACTGACCACAGAGCCCACACAGGAAACGGCCACTGCTGCAACACTGTTCCAACACACATGATCTACTTCTACCACTCACTTAAAGCATGAGACATAAAATCAAGCTTGTATGCAGAATTCTACATATTTCCATTTGTGAACACTGTACAGAACAGCTAGAGTCCCATGTAAGTAAAGTCTTTATGTAACAATGCTGTTAGGTCTACATGTATATTGGTGAAGTAATACATTTCTGTTCTTCTCAGTTAGTTCCTTATTGGTCAGAGCAGTTTCATGTGTAGCGTATACCAATGTATACGCTATATGAAGTAAAATGTAGAGCAAAATGTTATTAAATTGAATTATTCCTGCACCTTCATATGTATATACAAGCCTCAAAACAGAGTCAGAATCACGGGAGCCACAAGAGCATATAAAAGCTGGGCTTCCCTGATTGATTTATTAACAGACCTCTGGTTTGAGTCCTCTAAGAGACATGAGAAACGTTTTATTGACTACAGTCATTTATCTAGCTATGCTCTGATATAGTCCCAAAGTCAACTCATGGACTACTCTACTGTGGAACTCTACTTTGGAGTTTTAGGATTCTATTTTAGGCACAAAAGATCTAAAAAAGAGACGAACAGAAACTTAAAAAACTGCACTACTAGAAGGAACTACATACTTGAAGAGTTTTTAACTTCCTTTTTTCGATCTAGGCTGTTTTTTACGCTTAGTTTTACGCCAAGGTGTTCTATCAAAAGCTCACCTGTGCTGTAGATGATGAACCAGATCAAAGCTCTCCTGCTGGAATCCATTCTTTAAAGATTGTTGTGGAGGTTCTCAGGTGTTCAGCTCTCACTCACTAGAGGAGCATCATACAGACTTATATCAACTGTCACTGTTCAGAGGGGAAGTGACTCGAGTTGAGAGGTTCTGAGCTTCTGGAACACAGCTGAATGTCTCGGGTGGAGCCGAAGCTCCAATAAAGGCTGGATACTAAACAGTCGTGAATTAAACAGTTTTCTTGTGTTATTTATTTTGTAAACCTCTACGAGCTAAAACAGTATTTAACTATGAAACCTACTACTGTTATTACTGACGCTATAATCACTATTACTGCTATTAATAGTTATTTAATAAAGTAAGAAGATAAAATACAGGTACAACAAGTGTAGCCAGACTTCATTCATATAACGTATATGTTAGCAACACTGCAAAATACAGGTAGCTATAAAAAAACTATGGACAAAACTATATACCTAAAATAACAGAAAATAACATTTAATATAATGGAGAAACATAAATGTCATAAAACATAAATGTCCAAATTTCTCTGAATATGGAAAATGAAAGCAATAAAAGAAAAGATGCTGGGCCATTACAAGAAAATTACATGTACTTTCTTGTGTTGCTGTGATTCTAGAGGGCTGGCTCTAGTGATGACCCCCCCATTGACCCAGTAATCATAACAATGTGATGTGTAACTCATTGCACTTGTGTTTTGCCATTAATGACCACAAAGAGACCCAAACATATATTTTTTAATAAACAAAACATATTTATTTTCTTAATATTTTACACACACTAATCTAAACAAATGATTATAAAAAGATATATTGTCTTTACATGAGACAGTTTCACTTCAGGTTTTTTTTTTAATATTTATAATATTTAGAGTTATGTTTAATGGTACAAAATGTTTTGCTTTTTTCAAGCATAATTATACAAGAAAAGATAAAGACAAACACTCACTGAACACTTAATTAGGAACACCTGTACTAATATCAGACAAACCTCAAAACAGGGGCAATCAAAACAGCCTCGGTTCTTCATGATATGAGATGTAGAAGAGTCTGGTCCAATGTTGATAAGACTGTATCATTCAATTCCTGTAGATTCTTCAGGAGCACTTTCATGTTACATCTACAGGATTCAGATCCGGTGGCTGGAAGCCCACTGAAGAACACTGAGCTCATTGGCATTGAATAAAACCAGCTTGAGACTTTCTTCTAGTGATGTGGTCCAGTATCATGCTGGACGTTAGAAGAGGCTGTGGCATTCCAGCGATGAAGGATAGGTACTCGCCACACCACTCCACCACCTCCACCAGCCTGGGCTGTCGATACAAGGCAGGTTAGGTCCATGGAATCATGCAGTCTGGTGACAAATCATGATCCTACCATCTGTGTCCATCGGCAACAATCCAGATTCATCAGACCAGGCTACGGTTTTCCAGTCCCTGTGCTGACAGTAGCTTTAGCGTCCTGTTCTTGGCTGGCAGAAGTGGAACCAGATGTGGTCTTCTACTGTTATGGCCCATCTTTAAAGTTTTAGGTGTTGACTTCTACAGAACTGCTGATCACTAGATGTTTCTGCTTTATTGCAATTCTAGAGAGTGTGCACGAAGATCCTAGATCAGCAGTTATAAAAATACTCACACCAGCTTGTCTAGTCTTAGGGTTAGGCTAAGGTTGAACTTACTGAGCTCACATTTTGTCTTTATTCTGATGGTTAATGTGAACATTACCTGAAGCTGCCGGTTGGTTGTTCAGATAATTCTATGAATGAGTAGATGAGCAGTTGTTATATAAAGAGCTGGGGGAGTGTATTTAAGAACATTGTCTTCTAGTGGTAACACATTCATTTACCAGCTGAAAGCCACTTCGGTGTATTTACATATACACTAATCAGCTATAACATTAAAACCACCTCCATATATCTACATACATTGATCATTTTATCAGCTCAACTGATCATATAAGAACACATTGTAGTTCTACAATTACAGACTCTAGCTCTGTTCTTTAGGGGTCAGGGGCCCCACAGGACCACCACAGAGTAGGCACTATTGAACTATAGTCTGTAAGTGTAGAACTACAGAGTGCTCCTATATGGTAAGTGGAGTTTATATAATGGACACTGTGAAGATACAAGGAGGAGGTTTTAATGTTATGGGTGATGGTTGTACATTCCCATTTGAAACATTATTCTATTTATTATATATAATTATAGATTATTATACTGGTCATTAAGAAAATTAAGGCTACTGTATTTATAATCTGTGCAGTCAGCAGTTCCTTAGTGGTGACACTTTTCCACTCAGTCCCTCATCTCAGCTGTTCTTGACGTGAAGTGATGAAGCAGGATGAAGACGGTGGCCAGCACCACCACAGCAGAAAGCACCATTCGGACCACAAACTCAACTGACCGATGATACTGACCACTGGACAGGTCTGAGAGAGAGAAAGACGTTAGAAGAGCGATTCTGATTGATACTAAATGTATCATTGGCACCGATTTTTCAAAGCGCAACACTTAATTGGTGGCATTTTCAATTAAATATAAGGTTGAGTTGATTTGCAGGTCATTGTTTATAGGGTATGCACTAGAAGTTTGTTGGGCTTTGACTTTCTGAATTCAAAGATGACTAAAACGTTCACCTTTCAGGTAGCCAAACGATAGAAAATGATGTAACAATCATTTGAACCCACCTGTGTCACTGTAACAGAGTTCTGTGAAGTCGAGCTGGGTGGTTTGATTGGTAACAGGATTAGCAGCTACACAGGTGTATTTAGAAGAGTGCAGGTCGGTTATATTCAGAGGGAGGGAGAGATTGCCAATGGAGTCTTCTGTAGTGATGCTGGAGATTGTCTCTTTCTCTTCATACCAGGACAAACTCACATCCTGCCCATTTTCCACAGTGCACAGGAGGAAACAAGGCTCTCTGGAGCTCCCTGTGTGGTGTTCAGGTTGATTTCTTATGATTGGCTTTGATACCGGAGCTGTAAAATACAAAATAACAGATGAACTACATAAAGAACTGCAAATACTAACAGTGTCAACATGATGATTATCACTAGATTATCAAATATCAGAGCACAGGAGGTGCGAACCAGCATGTGCTTCCATTGAGCCAAACTGTAGCCAAGAACAAGATCTATTCTGCCTTTCCTTTATGGTGTGATGGAGCTTTTTCTGCATGTAAATGGTCCGTAAAGTTCTGAAGCCCAAAGTGCGTGCAAGAGGGAGAAACTCTCTCCCACTGAAACCACTCTTCTCAGCTGCCTCATTGGAATTCCAGCCCTTTACTCTGTTACAAGATGACATCATCTCACAATCCTTATTTGCCGACTATAGCAGGATGATGATGCAGCCTGGGGGGGAGGGGCTGACCAATCAGACCGCACCAGGGGGCGGGGCATAAAGACATAGGAGCTCGTGGGCCCAAAAATACGATTATGAAAACTGAACATGAGCATAATAGGTCCCCATTCCCCCCACCTAGGAAGCAACAAATGATGCAAACCTATCAATCTATTGGAAATAGATTGGGACTTATATATGGAACTTATATATGGAACGCCTACTCACCATAGACTTCAACGCTGAAACTGAAAAATTGAAAGTTTTTGAAAAAAATAATAATGTGTAGTTTATAAACTCCAGAATCTTCTCTGCTGATGTTTCTGATGGTTAAAGATCCACTACTGTCCAGCTGTAGCCGGTCTCTGAATCTGTCGCTGTAATAGTCTGTAACGATGTGTCCTCTCCTGACCCGACTCTCCATTATCTTCACTTCTACAGTCTCAGATATAAAAGACCACAGTACGCGAGTAGGTTCTTCAATTGTCATTAATCCGGTATGAAGGGTTACAGTGTTTCCCTCCAGCTCCTGCAGTCTGATCTCCTCTGCTCCAGCTCCATACAGCACAGCTGAAATGACATGAGGTCAGTCCAGTCCATCACATGAAACTCACCAAAGACCTTTCATCACAGCCCATCACTCAACATACTGCCGTAGAGGAACTACTCTTTGTTTTTAAGGAACTTTCAATGGATGACTGAACATCAGAGGCCTGGATGGGCGCTAGCTTGTCAACTGCTGCACTATTTAAGGTGGAACAGATTCAGCTCAGAAACTAATTCCAGCAGAGAGATTAGAGTGTCTGATTCAGCAGGGCTGTATAAACTTGGCTACAATATCCTCTAGTCTGGGCTGACACTACAGGCAGCTCTACAGAGTTTATTATATTTGCTTTAAGCCTTCAGTTCATTACGAGGGCCAGCCTTCTTTGTTTTAAGCTCCAGTCCACTGGACAGGTATAAGGTTTTCTGAGAGGCATTAGAAATATGGCGCCATTTAAATCACATGTTCAACTAATCAGCCATGTGGGTAAATGTCTGACGGAAAAAAACAAACAAATCAAATTTGGTGAAATTAAATAATGGATAATAAGAAAGCTATGGCCAATTTGATTCTGAGATCTCATCAGACATTTGGACTCGTTGACCACTCCAGTATGGCGGATGGACAGACATATCACCTCACATAGAAAGCATTGTGTATTTATATCTTTGCCCTGAATCCCATCTGCAGAAATTGCTCTTGAGAGTTTTCTTTGTTTGTTGCGTGCTCCAACAGTGAAATTAAATATTGGCCCATGCCCACTGTGCCACTGACGCAGTCCCACTTCTGACCACTGACCCCACTGACTGAGGTCACTGCTAGCCACAGGATTCACTCACACTTAAACCCCCCAAACACAAAATAACGTAAACACATATGCACATATCCATTTATACATATATATCTAAACGCTCACACAGCCTCCCAAACCTCTAAGAAGCAGTTCTGGCTCAATACCATAGTTTTTTGACATTTCATCTATTCGTCTATTCCTTTTTGTGGTATCCATTCTCTCTGAAATTCTCAAGCAAAACTTATTTAGTCTTAACTGGAGCGATCAAATAATTACAGGTTAATATAGTTGGCGTACTTTCCATAAACTCTATCTAGATAAGCTTTTCCAAGACACCAGGCCAACCCTTCAATATATAATAAAGGTGGAATGTTTCCAGCAGCTTACCCACAGCACAGATCCCAATCCAGACAAAATCCCTCATATTGGTAGTCTAATGGCTGTCTGTGTTGGTGATGTGAGTTCTGTTTAGGTACTGTAGCACTGAAACTTCTTTTGAGGAACCACGTTGAGTAACATGGACATAAATAAGGAGGAAAGGCCCTCAGAGTCACACAGTCCAGTAGAGCACAGCAGCACATAATGACGCAACATGTAGTTCCTTTTCTGTCGTGAAAGACTAATGTGAGAAAGTTTCCACGGTTTCCTTTAACAGATGACAACAAATTTCACTGATTATGGTTTTGTTTTGATTGGTTTTAGAAAAAAAAGCCTTCAGTTCAATTCACGTCAATTCAATTATGTGTTATAATGTAAAAGCAGACTCCCAAGGGAGTTTTCCAGAATTCCAGGACTGGATCTAGATCACTTAATAGTTATTCTGAACTCTCTGTGAGCAACATTTGGTTTAAACCCAGTGAAGTACATACCTTTTGGGTTTTACAGAGCCAAAAAAGTATTTTAGGAGATACCGTAAAACTAAGACTTGTCATAGAGTTTGCTGGAAAAAGCTGAATTGCTAGTTTTCTAAAGTTAGTTTCTTATTCGAATTCACCGTTCCACCTATAACTGTGCAGCAGTAACATTCTGGCTCTACCTAACGTGCAACATCATTGACCATGAGGTCAAGTAAAGTCAAAGTCTTATACAGTGCTGTGTACAATAGAGGTTCTGGAAAATCCGAGTTACAACCCAGTAGACAGCAGGAAAAACTCCCTTAGAGCACGAGGAAGAAACCTTGTGAGGAATCAAGGCTCAAAAGGGGAACCTATCCTGATCAACACCAGATAACAAAACAAGAACATGAGCAATATCGCCAGAAGATAATATTCTATAATTATATACAATACTGAATACAGAGAGAAGGAAAGAAAGCAATTCATATTGAATATTGTTGCCTTCCATAGAAAAACAAGTATCTTCAAAATAGTAACTTCACTGGGGAGGAGAAAAACCTTCTTTACCTTTAATGGAAGTCAATGGAACCAGAATATTTCCATTGGTCCATTTATCATGACTTTTTGACACAATGTAAACAGCAGGTATCACATTCCAATGATATAGATCGATATAGAGACAAGTAAAAAGCAGCCTGTCCTCGGACAAAGCATTTAGATTAACCAAGGACTACTGTTAGAGGCCTATCAGAGTAGTGAGTTATGGACATTGCTTGACTATAAGCAGCTTGTCTTTAAATGTTAATATTCTTTTGGAATGGCATTAAGAATTAGACCTGTATGTATAATTGTAGATCAAAAGCACACATTAGAAGTAGTTAATGTTATGTGTGAATAACCAAACAGCAGCATATTTATTTACTGTAATCTGGTCAGATACTTGCTGTGCAATGTTTCAGGGTTACTGTGACTGAAATAGATTTCAGTCTTAATAGATGATTGTAAATACACATAATATCCAGCAATATAAGACGTCACCGCTAGAAGGCGCTCCTAATACCAGTATTGTCTAAATAGGGTGAGTGTTTAATATTTGTCACTGCAAGACTATGAACTATATTAATATTTTAATCGGATAAAATTCATTTGTCAGGGATAGAAGACTGTAAACAGAAACATGCAGGATTTATTTAGTTTCTTTAGTTTAATGTTTTGTTTGGTCCTCCAATAATAATAATGCTAATATCAGTCTTTTACCCCATTTAAACATTAACCTGCATGTGACTTTATAGAATTAACCAGCTGAGGGAGAAGAAGTGAACAACAGTTTCTCAGAGTTCAGAAATGAATTGTAGATTGTGTAGAAACTGATGTTCTAGATAAGGTGTTTCTTTGTTTTCACTCTGTAACAGTAACACCGTGACTCTTTCAGGACAGGTCTCAGATTTGGTTTTCTGGATCTTCATTCCATCCTGCAACGTTCCTGGTTCTTCTTCTGCATCAGAAAACGAGTGCATTCTAGAATATGAGTGTAAAGGGACATTTGCCCAGCAGAAAAAATAACGTTCCCACAGTGCAACGCACCTAAATCCCATCATCAATCTCATTTGCATATTTAAAAGCCAGCAGAAGGCAATTAAAATGAGTATTTATAACACTCCTGATGTGAACAGAGTTCTCAATAATTGAGAGGACGAAACGCAAGCTTAAAATGTAAGAAAATCTACCGTCAGTGAGAAGACGAGTTCAGTAGAACAAGCAATAGCATCTTCTAGAAAGCTCTCTGTCTAATGTACAGCATTGTAAAGTTTTGGGAATGCTGGGGTGTGATGGGTTCTGGTGCCCCAACACTCCCAATGGCAAACTAGACAGACATTGTTTAAATGCTACTTCTCAGCTGGATGGTGATTTTTTTTATGATTTTCTGATTGGATTATGTTGTGATATGCTAATTTACTGACTCACCATTAACAAGAATTCTGGTACACCAAGCTAAGACTCTCCACCCCTGTGTATTGGATTGAAGGTTTTAATCAGAATGGCATGACTGTCTGGTGGTTTACTTCAAGATAAAGGCAGCCAAAACCAATCAAAGCCAGTCCAAGTTGAATTCTGCATCTATATGGTAGTGTATGTTTACAGTCTATAATATGACATTATTATGTGTTCTCTCTGTTATATTGTTTACATCTGCTGAGTTATTATGAATTCAAGCTGTATGTGTAATAATAGATTAAAAACACATATCTGAAGTAGTTAAAGTTTTGTGTGAATAACCAAACAGATCTGGTCAAATACTTGTTGTACAGTGTTTGTGACCATGATTGAAATACCTAAACAAGATGAATGTTACTAAATATCAAACAGTAGATTTCAGTTTTAATTAATGATTGTAAATACTCATAATATCCAGCAAAGAATTTTTAAATGATCAAATTTAAATTTACAAATAAATAACTAATTTCTTGTTGAAATGTGCTTGTATGATAAAATCAGAATGCGCGCAGCTGTGGAAATAACAAAGTCACCGCTAGAGGGCGCTTCTAATAGCAGTATTGTCGAAATGTTTCGTTTGGTCCTCCAATAATAACAGTGCTAATATCAGTCCTTCACCCAATTTAAACATCAACCTGCAAATGATTTTATATAAATAACCTACTGAGGAAGAAGAAGTGAACAGCAGTTTCTCAGATTTCAGAAATGAATTGTAGATTGTGAAGAAACTGATGTTCTAGATAAGTTCTCTTATAGGGGTTTTCTTTGTTTTCACTCTCTTTAACAGTAACACTGTTACTCTTTCAGGTCACTAAGACTCAGCTGAATTTGATCTTCTGGATCTTCATTCCACCCTGAAACGTTCCTGGTTCTTCTTCTGCGCCAGAGAACAAGTGCAGTCTAGAAGATGAGTGGAAAGAGTCGTTTTTCTGGACTTCCATCAGAAAACAATAACCTTCCCACAGTGCAACACACCTAAAATCTCGTCAGCTTGCTTGAGGAGATAAACACACTTTAAATCTACCATCATGGAAGAGACTAGTGAAGTAGTAAGTAGTAAATAACAGGCGCTTGCTCAGTGTTCTGCCCAGTTGTCTGTGCTGATGATGAGTAGTTGATAAGATGGGGTCCAGTTGTGCTGGTCCACTTGATATACATTGGTGGGAGAGAGTTTCTAGATTGAACTAGCTCACCAGCCAAATCAGGAGCTAAATATATGTATTGTATTGTTCAATACGGTCACTAGTAAGCTCTAGTTTTCAAATTGATGGCGTTTTTCTGACTTATGTTGTACTAGACTTATTTACAGAGTCATCATGAACGAGAATTCTAGCACACTAAGATGAGACTGTGGCTACATGTGGGTTTTGTTCACCTCTGTAATCTTTTGAAGATTTTGGTGTTTGTTACATTACATTAGTGGTAGATTTTTCTATGGTCCCGTACTAATACTAGACTGAGCATGTTAACTGACATTTGAATGTAACCAATCAGCTTCCTCATGCAGTTCTATCCGTGACCCATGTGTCACGTGCACTGCTTCAGTATTATTTATTTATTGATCAACCTGACAAACACAAAAAGTGGCAAAGCAGCCGCGATTGCTGTGTAAAATAAAAATAAATGCAAATGCATAAATCTCACAGAGCCATGTTTTATTCACTGGAGAACACATCAGATGTTGAAAGTGAGACATTCAATAACATTTAAAAAAAAAATCTTATTTAGAACTTGCTGGCAGCAAGGTGTCTGTTGACATATCTGCTGGTTGTATTTCAAACGACTATTGCCGTGTGTAAAACACTTCATGTCGCCACAGGTGATAATTTCACTGATTAAAACTCACATATCAGCAGCCGCGATTTATAAAATATAGCAGCAGCCTACTTTACTGATCAATATAACTGGGAAGACGAAGAGTAAGAACTGAACTACAAGTCCCAGGATCCACTGTCGGCGGCGCCTCGTTTAACTAGTATAGTGACGCAACCAGCGCGACAAAATATGTAGTCCGTTTGGGCAAAAACAGACGTAAAACCATTTTTTGTCTTTACTGACAATTAATAATTAGTAACATTAACATTGTGTCAAATATAATTAGATATTTGGGCATACAGGGAACGGAATTCTGCACAACTTGTGATAGGCACCTTTTTAAATGCAACAGGAGAGGGCGACCACTTTCTTCTGAACTTATTATTATTATTATTATTATTTTAAAATATACGGTAGGATTTTCTAAAAGGGGGTGAATTTCGTTGTAAAGTCAATGTGTAGTCGGTAAAAAGTCATGTTTTGTTATTGTTATTGTTATTTTAGTTCCCGCCCTCACATCTCGTCGCATATTAGATGATGTCACCGCAGACGGTAAGCACACTAGCAGTTGGATTTTCACCAGAACTACAGGTTCATGAAGACACTTTTTCGCGTTGACACGGATTTCTTTCTAGAATATACGCTGTTTTACACGAATATCAGCACATTTACCGAGTTCGTTCGCTCGGCGTTTGTGGGGGAACTACGAGGGAGTCTTGGACGCGGATGAAGGTCCGAGCAGGTAAATAAATACGGGCTGCCGTAAAACTCAGACTCGCTGTCAGTTTACTGAAAACGTTCAAAGGCTTATAATTCTAATTCCACCTTAAATGGTAAAGCAGTTACATTCTGGTGTCTCAGTTGGCTAGAAATACACGCCTACTTGTTTTCAGAAGTTAGCTTCTTATTAGAATTCCCAGTCCCACCTTAAACGGTGAAGCAGTTACATTCTGGTGCCTCAGTTTGCTGGAAAAGCTGAACTGTTTATTATTCTAATTTCGCCGTCCCACCTTAAATGATATAGCAGTTACATTCCGGTGCCTCCGTTTGCTGGAAAGTCTGAACAGCCTGCTTTCTGAAGTTAGCTTCGTATTCAAATCCCCAGTTCCACCTTAAATGGTGCTAGCTGTTCAGCTTTTCCAACAAACTGAGACACTAGAATGTTAACAGCTTTATCATTTAAGGTGGAACGGTGAATTCAAATAAGAAGCACATTTCAGCCACTATATACCTATCAATACCTGGTCCGCATCAATGCTCTTGGTCATTTATTGAATTTCTTTCAGTTGGCCTGAAAATGAGGAAGAGCCTTGTCACAAGGTTGTAACCCATTTCTCTGATGTCATTTTAGGCCCACTGAAGGATTTCAAGCACAAGCTTACAGTATGTATAACATGTTCAGCCTCTTGACAGTGGCAGATGCTTCAGCATAATTAGTGACGTTTATATGCTACTTAATCTTTTTCAATTGAGCCTAATAATTATCTTCCTTCATGCACTGGACAGATAAGGAAACATGTGGGCTGGGCAAGCACTCTGAAAAGTGTTTATCTCATTCAGGAATTTTCTTTAAAGGTGCAGTAGTACGTAAAACTGTATTTACATTGTTCGTAGTTAAGTAAGGAGAGTTGAGTACATAGAACTGTAAATACTGTGAGCCTCAAACACTTAACCCGCATTTGTGAAAAAGATCTGATAGAATCCGTGACTGTTATGTAATTAATATTTACATCTACAACAGAGCAGCCGCCCCGAGAACGGTGGACTGTATGTACAGGCTGTGACGGGAATCTCAGCTCAGTTTCCGAGGAACCGAACTCTCAGTATTAATATGAGGCTGATGTTGGCTTCCTCTTCAGCGGCTTCCTTATCAAGTGTTCACATCCTTCTTAAAATGCCCTGTTTTTGGCATGTTAATAGAAAAGTCTGATGATGCTGTAGGCCTCTCAGCAGACTCCTGGACCAATTTTCTTCTCATCTTTTCATTAATTTCTGAGGGACGTCCAGTTCTTGGTAATTTCACTTCTTGATGACTGTCTTCATGGTATATCTAACGCATTGGATTGAATTTGATACCCTTGTCCTGCTACCCTTCAACCGTTCTTTGATGAGCTCTATGTTCTTTATGTGTTCTTTATGGCAACTCCTACTAGAACAGTTAAACGTTCTATAGGGTTCATCAGAATCATGTTAAATAATGTAAAACGTGTACTGACTACTATTCAGCATGAGCTTAAAAGTGATTGGCTAAGTCTGAACAATTATAAGCGGTTGTTCACACTTATGCAATCACATCGTTTTAGTTGTGTTCATTTTGTTTTCCCCCTTTAATTGTTTTGGTTGGTTTTTCAATGGGATAATACAGATTATGGGTCGCACAGAAAGTGGAACTAAATCTGAAATGATTCATCTTGCTCTCATTGTTTACATAACCAAAACCTGACTTTTAAGCGGTGGTGGGGGGTGTGTGTGGACTTTTTGGTGCCTCTTAAGGTGGAATGGAAAACTGGCAAAACAAGCTGATGAACAGAAAGCCAACTACAGCACAACAAGATCCTGGTCAACACTGCAACTATGATTAAAGTTTCAAGTAGTAGTTAATAGTTTCCTGTAAACTGAAGCTAAGAAGGCCAAAAGAACATGAACTCTTTCTGGCTTAAGGCTTGAACACTGCCAGACTGCCAGTAAGCTGTGGTTGAGATGTTGACAGTATGTTTTTTTTTTTTTGTTGGTTTTTTTTTTGACTGCCCTACTGGCTTTTTAAAGGATCTGATGTTGGGTTATGGTTCCGCCCTGAAGACAACAATACATATTATTTAATGTAGAATTAAAATTCTTTCAGCCGTTGTTTTTGGACAGCGTGAATTCAAAGTTTCTGCACATTGAAAGCAAACGCTACAACATAGTCACCGATATACTTCGTTACATACATTTTTACATTCAGCCAAGTTCCTATCTCCCTGCATGCGCTAGACAGATAATGAAACATTTGTGCTGGGCAACACTCTGAAATAACCCCAAGGGCAACTTCCCGGTCATGATTCTAGTCCCAGTTGTGGGAATACTGGTATTTAGGTACTTTCTGAGCCACAGGCTGTTCTGTAGTTAAAGAGCTATTAGAGAAATTCTCCATATTGTTCAAAACTGCTTACAACAGTACTAAATTGTGTGTTAGTAGTAAACACCATTGCTATGTACTATACTATACATTATAGAGCACATGGTTTTAGATGCAGCTGCTGTGCTGAACACTATGCAGCCAGTTTGCATTGTAGTAATGAGGCTTAGAAATAAATACATCAGAGCTTTTAAAGGCATTCTTGTTTATAAAGGCTGCACAGAGTTTGTCTTCAGTTAAGTCTGTTTGTACTGTTTGAGCTTACTTGTCTATCACTGATATGGTCCATCGTGACAGTCCTGATGATGCTCTAAACCTTGGGACCTACTGAACATACTAGTTCCAATGCGAATCGTAGCAGTGCGAAACTGCACGCTTGCCAGCTGTTCTGTCTGGAGGCTTTTGCATACAATACAGACCGGTCACGTTCTTAACAATGACCCTGATCAGTGCACATTGTCATGAACACAGTATATTGTACTCTAAACATATGACTCAGTGTTTCTCCTGGAATACAGTCACAATGGCGGTCCGTTAGTACTGCTGGTCCCACGGCTATTTTAATGAGCGTAACCCAAGAACCCAGTGCCCGTAACCAAAATGACATGTGCAGAAGTCTTCAGGCAAGCTAGACACTTGTTTAAGAGTGTTCAGTGTGTGCTGACTTATAAAATGCTATATAACCTTATAATCATTGATACATTACAGCGTGTTGAGGATATCTTTAATACCACCAGCACACTTGGTGTAGATTAAGTTGATTATATGTCGTATGTATGTATGTATGTATTTATGTATTGGCGTAGAGTAAGACACGGGTGGCTGTGTTTCTGCTGCGACAGAAATGACCTTCCATTAACATACCAGCATAAAGCCAGCATGAACTCAAGGGGAGGTCACCACTAACTGCAAGCTTTAAGCTTCATTCGCGCGCGCGTGTGTGTGTGTGTGTGTGTGTGTGTGTGTGTGTGTGTGTGTGTGTGTGTGTGTGTGTGTGTGTGTGTGTGTGTGTGTGTGTGTGTGTGAGAAGCAGTGGGGCATATATCTATACAGTATATTGTATCACTTCACAAATGCCAGGTATTGTTATAATATATGAATTAAACTGCTAGATCGATAAAACCAGTTGTTTTGAATGGCTTTAAAGGCAGAAAGGACTGCATTAACTTCTGATGCAAGGTTGTCAAGGGCGGTGAATTCCTATGTGACTATAACAGCCCAAACCTTTGTTTTAGGGAATTAAATTTGCAGTTAAAAAATTGTGCTGACTTATCATCAGAAATGTTTGCGTGATATTGGAAATTGAAATTTTATCAATACTGAATGATAAATGTTTTAAAAAGTCATTGATATTGACCAGATCAGTGTCATTAATGTACTGTGTGTCTAATTAATGTAATTCTTTTTCATTTAGTGTTTTATATGTATATATTTTATACACAATCCTAATCCAGGTAGATTAGAGGGTTAGGGTTATTTTATATATTCTTTATAGTCTGAAGTCTTATCTTGTGTGGGTTTATATGCCATTACTACTCATTGTTTATTTAACATGAGAATCTTTTTAACCACTCTTCATCCCTCAAGCTTTTTTTATTGTGTTACGGGTTAATGTAACTTGTGATGGTACAGTGTATTTACATGTACTGACCGTATGAAATGGAGAGTGAATGGTACGTTCTAAAACGTTTTGATGGGCTGAAAGTCTGCAGTGTGGACTTTGTAAAGCTTTCATTTAAAGCAAAAGCTGGTTGTAGCTCAGCGTACTAACTGGTTAGACGTTGAAAACCAGTTGTGCCAGGTCTTGAATATACCTGCCACATACTCTTCCCATCCCTGATATGGACTTTTTCCAAATAGCCAAGCTGTTGTAACTTTATCAGTAGCTTTTTATAACAAGTTGGCACATTTTTCTGTGTTGTGTCTGTTTGTTTCTTTAGTTTGTTTCTTTAGTCTTGTGCTGGAGTTCTAAGACTAACGTAGCTAATACCAGTTGACCTTGCACGACTGGCATGACTAACTCATCACACACGTTTGACTCATCGCATCGACTTGTTAGGTAAACTTGCTGATGTGGTTTCTGACACTATGTCACATGAACAGTAGTAGCATTTCTGGCATTGTGGCTCCAGAAGCAAACTTTAGCCAGTGAACTCATCTTAGCTGTATGACATTTGGTTGCCAAACTATTATATATAGTCCTAGTTGGTCACTGAATCCCATCTATATAATGATGACTGACCCGGTCACTGATTTTAAGGTTGTGACTGGGCGGGTTCCACAGCTTGTTTCTAATACAAACACCAAATCATTCTGGTTACCGCAGGCGTGCACTGCTGGAGATCGCAGTCAAAGCTCTTCTGTTGTTTTAAGCTTTCCCAGAACCACTTCATTGACTTATGTGGTAAATGAATGCAATTAGTCTGCAGGACAAAACAAGCAGCAAGACTGAGATTGTAATGACGTACGCTAACATTCACAACTTTTCAAATAATTAGTAGTAAACCTTATGTATCCAGGTTTATAAACAGATGATTAGAACACTACACAATGTTGAGATTGATAATAAAATAATTTTAAATTAATATTCATCCATTAGCTAATATATATATATATATATATATATATATATATATATATATATATATATATATATATATATATATACATATACACACATACATACACACACACACACAAACATGTATCATGTGTATCAATATTTTCTTATGCTACTACTGAAAATAATTTAGTTATGAACTTGTATGTGGAATTATAACATTCACCAAACTAAGTAATCCAGCATGTCTGACCCCTCAGGTCAATCAGTACTTGTACATATATGTGTGTGGGGGAAAAAAACAGAGTTCAGAGACTGAGCATCACTTTACTAACAGCATCTCTGTCTGTAGGATGGCGGGGGTGTTCGACATTGACCTGGAGTCGGAGGACGTGAGCGATGCGGAGGTAAGTAGAGCGAGGACAGACAGAAGACAAAAACAAAAAGAAGACAAAAAATGCCACAGCAGACAAAAACAATTAGATGTGCAAAAGCAAATCCTAATAAACCAGTTTGAATGAAATAAACATAGTAAATCAATGTGAGTAAATGAATGAATATGAACATGTGTACATAACTGAACTACATTACATTACATTATAACAGACTATTAGTTATAATATAACTAGCGATGGACCGATCAGTGTTTTTGAGGACCATAGCCGATACCGATCGAGGGCAGAGCTATACGTAGTTATTAGCACAAGCAAGTCATGGAACAGGGTCTAAACTGCTTTATTACCATTTTTAACGAGCTCATGTGAAACAGCATAATATTTTTAACAAAATTAGCAGTAAATAAACAAAGTAGATCAAACAAATATCCCCAATACTGCAATCATTAAATTTAGACCCTTAATTTAAAACGAAAAAAATAAATTAAATAAATGCAGTAAAAACAGCAGTCATTAAACACAGACTCTGTTATTTTAAACAAAAACTGCAATCATTAAATGTAGATCTTGAATTGTTGCTGCTGTTCGTACCGGTCAGATCTGGTCTGCACGGGTTTCTGGGTTATTTGTTTTGTGCTAGCTGTATTCTATACTCACTGTATTCGGCCGCGTGGTGTACTGTTAAGTGCCGTATCAGATTAGTAATGTGTTTGTCTTGGTTCCCCAACGAGATACGTTGATTTTACTAACTTTACAAAACGTCCTGGATGAGTCTGCATCACATACGGTAATAAACTTCCAGACGGACGATGTTTTCTATCAGGCCATGCTGTAAACTGTTCTTGCGGGGCCGCCACTTTAGTCAGTCTGTGAAAAATGATTGTATTTTCACCTAGCGGTTCAGATGGGTATTGCAAGGACCTGGCTGGAGGGGGTTTTAATGAAACGCTAGCTGGAAATTTGTTTAACTCCATTGATCGTCTCTTGGGATCGGCTAAACTGGAGAAATATCGGCTGATCGCCGATCTCATATTTTGATTAAAAATCGCCCGATACAGATACATAGCCAATCGATCCTTCCATCTCTAAATATAACGTTTACATGTTCTCATGTCTCTATAATGTAATATGTTCTCATGTTTAGGAACGGTTGTACCTGAACAGAACGTGGCGCAATGATGCAGTAATAATTCAGACGTTCTCACTATAACATGAAAACAGTCGCACCAGTAGAAAGCCTGCATATATGAGTATTATCAAAGTCCTTCATAACGATCTCTTTATAATAAAGCGTGTAGTTGCTCAGTGTATGTACTGATATGCTCAGGAAAGTGTGTAGTGATGTAATTGATTGCATTGTAATCGATCACCTATGCCCGGTCTTGATGCTTACTATGTTTTTTTTGTTTGTTTTTTTTTATTAAAGATGAAGCAGATGTTGAAATGTAGTTCTGTTTAATTTACTTGTTGTCTTTGTTTGTTGACAGGACGAAGTGTGTAACTTCATAGCAACAGAAACCGAGACGTATGTATCCTTTATGCTGGTTTATTTTCTCTTGAGACTTATTCTTAATACATTTGAGTATGTGCACCGTGATTAATGCTGACACATCTGTTCACCAGTTCAGAGACTGAGGAGGTGGAGCTCACGAGCGCCAGCGTGAACCGGGACAGCGACAGAGTGGGACCAGACTGCTTTGAGTTACTCACAGTGTTGGGAAAAGGAGGCTATGGCAAGGTCTGTCGTGCCCACACACCTTGCATGAGACAAGATAACGCAAGATATGTTTTTGTCATCGTGTTTATTATTAGGTGTTAAAAAAATATCCGAATATTATGTTTAGTGATACTGTATTGATTCTCATAAGTACAGTATCGATACACAATATCCTGGCAGACAGTGAATCATTGTGTTTTGTGTTTCAACCTCTGACCACTAGATGGCAGTGTTGTAATCCATTTTCAGCTCCACTACAACTTTAACAAGCAGCACAAGGGCGCAATGCTATTGTAAGCTTTGGCAAATCTGCTCATACAGTGGTGTGTTTTAATAGTAGAATTTGAAAAATCACAATATATCACTTTGCTTGCAATATCGCAATATATTGAATCATGACCAGTGTATCACGATACATATTACTTCGCCAGGTTCTTGACAATACTTAGCCCTGTGTGTTATTATAGCACTGGCGTGAAGTCACCCATTTACTTTGGTTTGGTTTCCAGTCAAGCACAGCATCAGATTTCCTCTTTGCCTTTATTGCAGATGTACGTTCAGGTGTTCAGTCTTATGAGTTGGCTTCATTTATCTGCTACTCATGATCCAAAAAACACCTTCAGTGGTGTTTTCAGAGGTCTGAGCTCTACAGAACACCAGCAGCTTCTTTGTTTGATGTGTCTGATTCCTTTTTTTAGTGACAAGTCCTACTTTCAGACCCATAGTGTACAGTTGCCTTCTCACTGGTTGGATGGATGGATGGACAGTAATACCTGTGCATGTTTTAAGACTCTGCAGTACAGTTTATCTGTAGTTCTGAGGGTTCGCCAGGTCTTGTAAAGTCATTATATATATATATATATATATATATATATATATATATATATATATATATATATATATATATATATATATATATATATATATATATATATATTAATTTAGGTTTCTCCTTTCTTATTCTTTGATGTTTGCTCAACACTGTATGTCCAAACCTTGCTCCTTCTTTCTCTTTGTTTAGGTCTTCCAGGTTCGCAAAGTGCAAGGGAGTCAGACGGGTAAAATATTTGCCATGAAAGTTTTAAAGAAAGTAAGTTCTTGTCCGTTCATGGTGGCAGCATTAATTGCTGCCCGCTTGCTGTGATTGTGTGTCTATTAACTGTTTTTTCATAGAAGCAGTGAAAACAGTAGAAACTGTATCGCCCCCTAGTCTTCCTGTAGTGTACTGCAGTTTGTCAGAGTAACAGCATGTCTCATAGGTTAATTTTTGCTAAACGTGAAACATTGTCAGTCAGTAACTGTATTTGAGTGCTAGTAGTTGCAGCTCTGTTCTTTTGAGAGGAAGATGTTTTTCTAAGTAATGGATGAAAGAGTGAAACTAGAAGCCCCACCTGTCTCTTTCCCACATGTTCACATATACACTTCCTGTGCCTCTCTCTGTATTTCACTCTGTCTATGTCTCTCTACCTCTGTTCTCTCTCTCTCTCTCTCTCTCTCTCTTTCTCTCTCTCTCTCTCTCTCTCTCTCTCTCTCTCTCTCTCTTTTTTTTTTTTCAATTCGAGGTGCTTTATTGGCATGACAAAAAATTCTACATTTGTGTTGCCAAAGCCTGAGTTTCAAACAAACAAACGAACAAAAACAACTTATAACTGTTTTTAAAACTTGTAAACATTGCAAAAAAGTTAACAATAATAATAATGAATACATTTCTCTCTCTCTCTCTCTCTCTCTCTCTCTCTCTGTTTCACTCTATCTATGTCTCTCTACCTCTTTGCTCTCTCTCTCTGTTTCACTCTGTCTGTCTCTCTACCTCTTTGCTCTCTTTCTCTCTCTCTCTTTCTCTCTCTCTCTCTCTCTTTCACTCTGTCTCTCTACCTTTTTGCTTTCTCTCTCTCTGTTTCACTCTATATATGTCTCTACATCTTTGCTCTCTCTCTCTCTGTTTCACTCTATCTATGTCTCTCTACCTCTTTGCTCTCTCTCTCTCTTTCTCTGTTTCACTCTATCTATGTCTCTCTACCTCTTTGCTCTCTCTCTCTCTTTCTCTGTTTCACTCTATGTCTCTCTACCTCTTTGCTCTCTCTTTCTCTCTCTCTCTCTCTCTCTCTCTCTCTCTCTCTCTCTCTCTCTCTCTCTCTCTCTCTCTCTCTGTTTCACTCTGTCTCTCTACCTTTTTGCTCTCTCTCTGTTTCACTCTATCTATGTCTCTCTACCTTTTTGCTCTCTCTCTCTCTGTTTCACTCTATCTATGTCTCTACCTCTTTGCTCTCTCTCTCTCTGTTTCACTCTATCTTTATCTCTCTACCTCTTTGCCCTCTCTCTCTCTCTCTCTGCTTCACTCTATCTATGTCTCTCTACCTCTTTGCTCTCTCTCTCTCTTTCACTCTATCTATGTCTCTCTACCTCTTTCTCTCTCTGTTTCACTCTATCTATGTCTCTACCTCTTTGCTCTCTCTCTCTCTCTGTTTCACTCTATCTATGTCTCTCTACCTATTTGCTCTCTCTCTCTCTGTTTCACTCTGTCTATATCTCTCCACCTCTTTGCTCTCTCTCTCTCTCTCTCTGTTTCACTCTATCTATGTCTCTACCTCTTTGCTCTCTCTCTCTCTCTCTCTGTTTCACTCTATCTATGTCTCTCCACCTCTTTGCTCTCTCTCTCTCTGTTTCACTCTGTCTATATCTCTCCACCTCTTTGCTCTCTCTCTCTCTCTCTCTCTCTCTCTCTCTGTGTTTCACTCTGTCTCTCTACCTCTTTGCTCTCATTCTCTCTCTGTTTCACTCTATCTATGTCTCTCTACCTCTTTGCTCTCTCTCTCTCTCTCTGTTTCACTCTGTCTCTCTACCTCTTTGCTCTCTCTCTCTCTCTCTCTCTCTCTGTTTCACTCTGTCTCTCTACCTCTTTGCTCTCTCTTTCTCTCTCTCTCTCTCTCTCTGTTTCACTCTATGTCTCTCTACCTCTTTGCTCTCTCTTTCTCTCTCTGTTTCACTCTATCTATGTCTCTCTACCTCTTTGCTCTCTCTTTCTCTCTCTCTCTCTGTTTCACTCTGTCTCTCTGCCTCTTTGCTCTCTCTTTCTCTCTCTCTCTCTCTCTGCTTCACTCTATGTCTCTCTACCTCTTTGCTCTCTCTCATACACATTGTAGGCTAAAATAGTGTGCAATGCGAAAGACACGGCACACACTCGCGCGGAGCGAGAGATTTTGGAAACCGTTCGTCATCCTTTCATCGTGGACTTGTGGTATGCCTTCCAGACAGGTGACAAACTCTACCTCATCCTGGAGTGTCTAAGTGGTGAGTGTTTACTGCTGAGTTTGTCGAGCCACTAAGTATAGGGGACGGGGTCCTGTCACTCCTAGCCGGACCGCAGCTCACAGTTGTGTGTTTACCCTTATCTAACGAGCCAACCCACTTGATTACTCAATGTCTCGGTAGCTGTTGCATTGGGGTGGGCGCTGTGGTGTGATGTTAATAATACAGTCTATGATATTTCTAGAACAGATATGAAAGAAGCAGTCCAAAGACAAACAGGTGTCTCCAAAGCTTTGAGAATGTGGAGCCAGAATTTCTTCCACATGGTTTTGGAGCATTTTTAACCATGAAGTTTTCACAAGATGGGTTCAAATAATGTAGAAAAATTAAAATACACAAATGAACACACTTGTGTTTCTTTGGAGAGTAATGATGTATATCCCACTCTTTCTTTTATATCTGTATATAAAACAGAAGTATAAAAAACTAAAACAAAAAAAAAAAAATATGAAAAATTAAGTTGTGATGTCACAAGAGCCAGTAGCCTTTGCATATCTCCTTGTTCAGATTGCTGCAGTGTATCGCCGCTGATGTTACAAGGAATGTTTCAGCCTGAACTGCTTTTTGAATGTGCCACAATACAATTTTTCTACATCATCTGAACACGAGAACTGTCATTTACACTTTGTGCCAATTTCATGATGAATGGACCAAAAGAAATGCTCCAAAATAGCTTGGAACAACGTCTGGTTCGATTGACTCACATTAAAAGTTAAGATTGTTTTTGGCCTTTCCTGCAAAGTTACTTGTTTTTCATTGGACAGCAGCGATATATCAGTTACAAAAGCAACCTGTTCAACTGTAAAAGATAAAAAGGGGTTGGAAGGTTGTTGTGTGACGGTGAAATTGTGAAAATGGGTTTTTGATACATAAACACACACAAAAAGTGAGCCCTGGATGAAAAATGAAACACAAAGAAATGTATTGGCGATATAAAGTTCAACTTTTACGTTTTTTATTAATTATTTCTGTCTGCTAGCTTGTTCAAACAGATGTGCACACTCTAACCTGTCAGTGCAGAATGTAAATATTATTAAGTGTGTAACTGTTTAATTAGTTCCACCTCCACTCTAAAACAGTAGGATAGACTTCAGGTGTCTAAGGTTGCATCTGTGGCTTAGAAGCTTATTTGTTGCGATGTATGTACCGAGTTAGTGAAAAGACAGTGGTGGTGTTGTAAAACGGTGTTAGTGGCTGTATAGTGTGCAACCCTTCTCGTCTTTACCCTGTCCCTCAGATGTTGTGAGAGTATTTTTCGATACCCCTTCAAATAAACAGGTGGCGAGCTGTTTATGCAACTGGAGAAGGAGGGAATCTTCATGGAGGACACGGCCTGGTAAGAACTGAGTAACGAATAGTAACAACATGGAAAGTAGAGCGTTAACAGAGATCGTCGCCATCCAAAGAAATCTCCATTTTCATCAATGTTTATTGGTCTACATCATTTGAACGCAGCAGCTGCTGTGGTTATTGTGTGAACAGTGAACCAATATTGGACCAATAGAAAATCTGGTTCCATTGACTTGCATTGAAAGTAAAGACCTCTCCTGTAACGTTGACGTTTTGGAGAAGCTTGTTTTTCTTTGGACAGCGACCATATGCATTAGTATGGAAACAGTTAACGATTTTCAGATGTATTTTACAGTGAAGTCAGTTGGCGAATCATTTGAGGCCGATTGATTATTCATCATTGTTATATTGGAATATTGAGTTAAGCTCTGGTGTTTTTTTATAATCTACACCTTCTTTATTGATAACAGACTCTGGTTATTCTGTTCACTTGTTTTGAGCTGTTTACAAACTCCTGATTTAACACAGCTTATAAAATTAGTCAAGCTTTAAGTAGCATCTTTAGTAGAGAATCAGGTTAATCTGCTTAGAGGTGCAGTAAAACTCTGCAGGAGAAGCACCAGGAGCTAAGCTGATGAACAATATGAAACTTTTATGTACTTAGTTAGAGTTACTCTTGTCTTCTAGTGTGTTTTCTAGTGCAGTGTATTGTGTAGGTGACTACATCTTTGCATTAATGTTAAAGCTATATTAATAATATTATGTTTATTGTTTCTTACTAATGACCTCTCATGCAGTTGTGGGCTTTCCTCTCTTGACAGTTTTTATCTGGGTGAGATAACGTTAGCGTTGGGACACCTCCACTCCAGTGGCATCATCTACAGAGACCTGAAGCCAGAAAACATCATGCTCAATCATGAAGGTGTGTAATTGGAAGAAGCCTGTATTTACACCTACTGGGACCTGTCTAGCTGGTTGAGTCACCTAGACTCAAATTTATATGTAATTAAAGTTGGTAGCACTTACCAGTGGCTTATTTGTTTATTTATTTATTTGTTGCCAAAGCTGAAGCTGGTTGAAATGTCAGAGAAGAGGCATTGAGGGGAGTTCAAACCAGCAGCTTTGTGATCTTTTATCAAATAAACAGTTAATTTTCTTTATTTTAAACCAGTCCTTTGAATAACAAATGCTAAAATTAGTTTATATAGCCATTTGTTGAAATAGCCACGCCCATTTCTGCTGAAAACCAGTTTCTGCGTGTTGGTTGACATACCCAATTAATCCTGATCTTGTCAATGCCTCTCATATTTGAGCGATATTAATAACCATACGCTTTATACACAATGTGCCTGCCTGGTCTATTTAAAGCTGACACATTATCTTCTCTTCCGGAAGGCCACATCAAGCTCACTGACTTCGGCCTGTGCAAGGAATCCATCCACGATGGCGCCGTCACCCACACGTTCTGCGGCACAATCGAGTACATGTGAGTAACTCGAATCACATTACAGAATAAAGGGGGTCGCTTATAAGAACGCCAGCATCAATTTGTTTAAAACTGAAGGATACAACTGCAGAATTCTAACAGGCCCCAAAACCTCCTCATAGACCTTTTTATGAAGGGTTTCTGTTATTATTTCCACTATAGAGCAGTCATTTCTGTTTTGAGAACTCATAGTAGTTTGCCCATAATAATTCTGGACGTGAACACGTAAAACGTAATAGAAAAAAAAAGTTAAATCTGTAAGAATGTCTTTTTTTATAAAATAAAAAAAATAATAAAAGTGTATATAATCAATAAAAGTCTAAATAAAATTAATTAAATTAATAATAATAATAATAATAATAAATAATAATGAAATTCTGTAAGAGATAGAGACTGTAATAAACAAAAATAAATAAATAAAAATAATTAATTTTTAAACAAGAAAAATTGCAATAGCAGATAGGTGCCACTAGATGTCCACAGTTTATCAGATGTACTGTCTGTGTGGTAAAAGAAAAAAAAAGTGCACAGATTTAATGACTGACCTCATTAATCTGATTACCAGTCTGACCACAACAACAGAGATAGAGCACACAGTGTTGTGGGTAAACTGTGCTTCAGTCATCATTTGGGGGATGTTTTTTTTATTTATTTTTTAAGCTGATTCTCAATGGCTTAACCTGTATTTATACTGTAACTGTAAGTTACAAAATACAGCAGTACACTACGTAGTACTACTTTAGTGTAAGACTGCCCATTTACTGTGTTTATGAATGCCCGTTGTTTCTTTCAGGAAGGAATAAAATGATAGACAGTATCTGACTTTATGGTGCTGCATGTAGTTATAAGGAAAGATGAGTGTAGGCTTTGTGTGAGGAAAGATTAATTTTTCTATTGTCCCAGGGCTCCAGAGATTCTGACCCGGTCAGGGCACAACAGAGCAGTGGACTGGTGGAGCCTGGGTGCCCTAATGTACGACATGATGACCGGCTCGGTATGTTATGTAGTTAGTATGTAAGCAAGTATGTTTGTGTGTGTATATATTATTTTTGGGGTTTTTTTTATGTCAAAAAATGGCAAACACATAGCAAGCACAGTTTTTTAAAGGCCACATCATAATAATGGATCTCCTCCTCTACCAACAAACAGAAATACAGTCTTGATTGAAAGCTTAGAATTTGCAATTTCAACGTAGCTTATGTTCACACCGCAGGTAAAAGTGGCTCTGATCAGATCCTGGCCTCAACTTTTACAACTATCTAGCTCAACATTTCTTCATATCAATTGATATAACCTCAAACATTTGGGCTGATGTTTTTGTACAAAACAATGAAAGCACTTGTTAACCATTTTAAATTCAAAGAGATCTAGAAAGAAATGGCCCTAGTGACATTAATGAGGCTGCAGTGTTAAAGAAAAAAATATCTGAAAGCAGGAAATGATGGGAACCGAAAAAGTGGCGGTGGCTTCATTAAAGAAAGTGCGAACATGTTCTCTGCGGTAAGCCCAGCTGTCCGTCTTTGAAACTTTGGGATCGCTAATGTAATGCTGGAGAGGATGAAACTGAAACCAGGGGTGGACCTACATCCGTCAGTGGTTTTTGTTGGTGAGCTTGTTTTGCCCATGCAGGTCGGTTGGGAGCGTGAGACGAATATCAGATATGGGTCACATTTAATAGATGATAATGAGGATTATGGCCATTTTTACCTGTTGTATGAATGTAGTCATAGTGTTTCCACTTTTCTTCAACGAGGTACGAGTGAGAGGTAATTCAATATTCTTCTGTTATCGCCAGTAATAGATGATTAGAGATGATTAGGGTGATATGACAACCTAGAACACCTTATTGTGGTTTATATCATGAAACAAGTTAGCATTTACAGGAATGATTTTAAATAAATTAGTTATTTTACGCTTTAACATAAAAAAGTAAGAATAGGGTGGCAGCATTACCTGACAACTACAACAACTAACAGTGTTCAAACAGTGTCCGTTGCCCAGTGGTGAATCTGACTCAAGGCTGTACACGTACAATGCCAAAGCCTTAAAGTCTGCTTGGTCGTACAAGTTCCCCAGATTACGACTTCACACGTCACGTTATGTGATTTAAAAAAAAAATGTTATCATGTGAGTATGAACTTAACATCAACCATCAAACATACAGTGGTGCTTGTCTATGAACCCTTTATATTTTTTCTCTGACTATTTGATCTCTGAAGGAACATGGCCCAGTATTTCATGATCTGTATGTGGTAAACGTATGTGATAATCAGGTGTGAGTTGCCGCCTTGCTGATCAGGGATCTATCAAAGCCAGATCTTTAAAACGTGTATGGCAGTGTATCATAACCTCAGAAAACAAGTGGTTGATGCTCGCCAGGCTCATAAATGTTCCAAAACCAGCTCTAAAGAATTTGGACTCCAGCAGTGGTCCACCAATAACGATTACTCCAAGAGCAAGGTGGTGTAACACTCTGTTAGGGCACAAAGGAACCAAGAGTAACCTTTAAACAACTATAGGTCTCACTGACAGGAGCTAATGTTAACGTTCCTTAGTTCACCATCAGGAGAACCATGACCAACAGTGGTGCACTTGGAAGGGCTGCAAGGAGAAACACACTGATCTCCAAAAAAGAACATTGCTGCCCATCTACAGTTGGTTAAAGATAACATGGACGAGCCAGAGAACCACTGGAGAAATATGAAGTGGATAGATGAGAAGAACTTTTAGGTTTAGGTTTAAATGAGACGTGTAATGTCTGGGTGAATGAAACCCCTGCATTCCAGCATGTTTTGGAATAGCCCAAACATCCTGACTGATTTAGACAGATTGTGTAGAAACAGAGGAAATTCAAGATCACTGTTAACCTCCGCAGAAGTTGTCCATCAACAAAGATCACTCCAAGAGCAAAGCGTGTAATAGTCTGCGAACAAATTGCTATCAATGATGAAACATTGAATTCAGAACAATTTCTAAAGGACAGTATCAGGACAGAGGTCTGTGAGCTTAATCTCAAGACAGCGTGGATCATGTATCACAACCAAGCACGCAAGTCCCACAACCAAACAAGGTTGAAGAAGAGTAGAGTTAATGTTTTGGAATGGCCAAGTCAAAGTCCTGAAATCTAGAGTGGTGTTCTTGAAGGACCTGAAGGAAGCAGTTCATGGGAGGAAACCCACCAACATCCCAGAGCTGAGCTGTTATTTTACTATATCACCACTGCTATCTAGGTCTACAGAAACTCTCTTGTCTCTGTATCTGAAAAAAGCTAGTGTAATTATATCCAAATAGTCCATTACAAGGCGTCTCAGACACTGTTTTTCAGGTGTAGTAGAGACGCTCCAAATTACTTGCTGCAAATGAAAAGCTGGTTTAAAACACTAAAATATAGTTAGTGACTATGGTCAGTTGTTGTATTAGTACATTTACAGGTTACATTACAGGCTGGTACATGGAAAGTGTGGGCAGCAGAGGCTGATGTGGTGTAGAAGAAGGGGAAATTCCCACCACTGATGACTTACATGTGCTTCTACTCGTGTTTCGGCACATGTGCAAGCTAAAAATAGGACACAGTATTATTAATATATTCAATATTAAACCATTAATTGTAACTAAAAAGAGTGGTTGCACATAAACTGACCCACACTCCTCTACTTGTCGTTTGTTTAAGGACCTGCCCCTGGGTGAGTACATGCAGTTTGGTGGTTGTAGGTTAAATGAAACCATGATGTTTGTGTGGGCTTGAAAATGAATGGGACTCTATAGGAGGAGGGAAGGATGAATAAACCACAAATAGAGTAGTACAGGTCAGTATGTATGTGGATTAGAGATTGGGGATCTGTCCTGAGTTCAGTATATGTAGTTTAGAGGCTGTAGGTTAAGTGAAACCATGATGTTTGAGTGTGTCCAAAAATGAATGGGACTTTATGGGGGGAAAAAGGAGGGATGGAAATCAAAACGACAAACAGGCGAGTGCAGGTGAAACCAACACTACAGACATGGTGGGGGGTCTGCACAATCAAACCAGACAATCTGGAGTTGGAACAAAGTTGATATCTCCAAAAAACTCCACTTATCGGCATATAATATATCAGACACTGACACATCGTGCACCCCCAGTATTTACTGTGACTTCTAATGGTTAAAAGTTGTTAAATAAAAAAAATAATAATAGTCATGATTTCAGTTACGGCCTGTGATTGATTTCACTGTTCTTGCCGTCTCCCTCTCTCTTTTCTCATAGCCGCCATTCACTGCAGAAAACAGGAAGAAGACCATCGATAAAATCCTGAAGCGCAAACTCAGCCTTCCTCCGTACCTCACGCCCGATGCTCGAGACTTAGTCAAAAAAGTGAGTTTCACTCCCGAAACCATTCCATCTTTACCTTTCTTTCATCAGTCCTATGCCGTTTACGTTCTTTTCCCTTCGTTTTCACAGCTTTTGAAGAAGAACCCCGCCCAAAGGCTGGGCTCTGGAAAGAGTGACTGTGCAGACATACAGGTGAAAGATGCTTATACACACCTACAGCCCTATGCCAGTATTGAAGCATCCTAATGGGTGTCTAACACATTCTGCACGTTAGTTATAGGATGTTTAATATTTTACACTCTGATATGTTTAAGAAGCAATTAATGAGATGGTACAACCTGTCAAATTCATGCTCTAAACAAATCGAGGGCAACATCAGCAGAAAATTGTGGCATCCACCCTTATCAGTCCTCACCAGTTTAGAAGAAACAGTGCACGTTCAGCATCAAAGTTCATCCCTGTACTTGCCAAGAGGATGTCCAGCAGTGCCTACAGCAGTTGACTCTTGTTTTGCTTCTATGTATAGCATGTCTTTTGTTCGCTGCCTAATGTGAATTCTTGCCTAGGAATGGTGGGGGGTAGCAGAGGGCAGTGGTAGTGGTCACTTGCCAAGAGTTTCTGCCATAATTGGGTTTAACTCTTCATTTTATTGGCTATTAAATGATCTAACCTGTGCAGAACCTTTAACATGATTAAGAAGAGCTTAGAACGCCATGTTGGGGCAGTGATACTTCTTCATCCTTTTATGTTGGACTGACTCGACACGCCGCTACAGTGATTCACTAGCAACTCTTTAAGTACAAAGTGGTATTATGAGGCAGGACAGGCCGGAGCTAGCTGCTAACTTCAGTTGATATCTCAGCAACATGATACATAGACATCTTTGACTATCAAAACTAATATTTCTTCACATTCTGTTGATGATTTTAGTTTGTTTTGAAATGTTTAACCTAAAAGCCTTCACATATTGCTCCTTTAAACTTGGCAAATAAATAGAAATTGTGCACTAATGTGCAGAAACGTCATGTTTACGTTTGTTTACTGGAGAGAATGTGTTAACTTGTTTTATGTTTTTTTAAAAAAACAAGTACTTTTAACTAGGTGTGTTTTAAACTTCTACATATGATAGTTTGACATGCAAGATGTAGCAATAAACGGTTTAGATCCATGTTGTGGACGTTGTGTTGGTCTTGTGCTTTAATTATTATTGATTTGTTGTTTATGCAATATTATTTATTATATTTCTGCAGAAACATCCCTTCTTCCGGCTAATCAACTGGGATGACCTGCTAAATAAGCGAGTGGAGCCGCCCTACAGGCCTTCGCTGGTACTGCCAGTGCTTTTTTCCGTTCTTTCCTTGTTACAGTTCTAATTGTTATCTTTAACCCTTTCAAACTCTCCCTGCTCCGTCCACAGCAATCAGATGAAGACGTCAGTCAGTTTGACAGTCGCTTCACCAGACAGACTCCAGTGGACAGTCCTGATGACACCACTCTGAGTGGCAGCGCTGACCACGCATTTGCTGTAAGAATAACACACTAAAAACATGCTGGAGCTCTACAAACATGAGTCATGAGTTATGTTAATAATATAATTAGACATATACTCTGAGACCTAGACCAGGTTTTAAACATTGTTTGCAAAGTTTCATCTGGACAATAAAGGCTTGTTCATGGTTAGCTGATATAAGCCAGTTAGAAGACTTCATTTCATTGCCTCCTGCCATCACATAGACTTTGTAAATTCCCTAACCAGCACACTTGGTTTAACATCACATCGCTGTCCAAAGAAAGACATATGTCTTCATTTTTGTCTTTCTTTTTTTCTACGTCATTTGTGGAACATGACAGCTGCCATACATGATGAATGAACCAATAGAAATGCTCCAAAATAACTTGGAAGAGAAATCTGGTTCCATTGACTTACATAAAAAGTAAAGAAGGCTTTCTCTGGTAAAGTTGCTATTTTGGGGATGCTTCTTTCTTTGGACAGCGAGAATAATGAAGCCTTGACTGAAGCTGAGCTAGATATTGGATGAAAATGAAAACAACCAATAATACCTCAAGGAGGTTGCCTCGAGGAGAGATTTGGAAATGGTTTAACAATCCATACTTTTGTATTAATGTTGTTTGGGTTCATGTGAACATTGTTTTTTTTTCTGAGAATATAAACACTTACTGCTTAGATAGATTACTTCTTAAATATAATCTCAGATATACTGAACTGTATGTTTACCAATTAATTACACAAACGCTTCAAACACTGACTCATCAAATCTGTCAGTACTTAATTTGCCAAGAAAAAGAACTATATCGTTGCTGTCTAAATGAAAACTATTTTTATTTTTCTATGTCATTTGAACACGACAGTTGCTGTTTACATTGTCCACAATCTATTGGACCAATAGGAATGCTCCTAAATCACTTGGAAACAATTCTGGTTCCATTGACTTACATTAAAAGTAAGTCTTTGGCCTCTTCTGTAAAGCCATTTCAGAGAAGCTTGTTTTTCTTTGAACGGCAGTGTTATAGAGTTTGTGTCTGATGGAAGGCATCATAAATGCTTCCAATGCATCATGCAGTAGCTGCCTGTGTTCTGAGAACAGTTGGGTCCTGGGCAACGAGAGAGCAGATCAAGCAGCAAAAAAAAATGCATGCATACTAGATCCCAGCAGTGGACATCAAACCTACAATGAACTCATATATCGAGGACAAATGGCGAAACGATTGGAACACACAACCGAATGATAAATTGTACGAAGCCAATCCCACTATTGGGAATGAAGAACTACCTCGAAAACTGTTGGGACCAGACAGTCTACACAAGATAACTGTGTATTGTACATACTAGACTAGATGTCTACACAGCTAGACTACTGCACTGACACACATGTACCTGATAAAAGGCAAAAACTGTCCCATATTGTGCAACATGCCAAACACAGATTACAATAAAACATTTACTGCTGGAATGTATCATCTATAACCAAGAAAGACAAAAGATCTTACCAGCAAACACCATAAACAAACTCCTTACCAAGACAAAAGCAACACTTCTAAAATTCCTATCATTACCAAAACTGACACAACACTTATAAGTAAACATACATAGACAACAGACGTAACTTCTTCAAGTCCATAAAACGAAATAAGTAAATATAGGACAGTTCACAAGCTTTATAAAATTAAACACTAACTGAGAACAGTGGAACCCAGACCATAGCACTGATGAATAAGGTATTTGGGATTACTACAACCAACCCCAGCTAAAGCACTTTGGATGGTAAGTCTGGGTGGAAATGAAAGAACAAACTAAAAATGTCTTTGTGTGTGTTTAGGGGTTCACATACGTAGCCCCCTCCGTGCTGGAGAGTCTCAAAGAGGGGTTCTCAGTGGAGCCGCGAGCACGTCCGGTCCGCAGACTCAACAGCAGCCCGCGAACACCTATCAGGTCAGCTCCTCTTTGCATATACATATGATGAGCTGATAGTGCTTTAGGTTCTTTGTGTCTACTCTCACTGATCATTTTATCAGTACTGCTATCATCTCGATGCACTGTATACGTTTATAATTACTGACTGTAGTCACTGACTGTATCATTACTGACTGGAGTCCACCTGCTGTACCTGCTGTATCAGCTTCCTTCTACCCTGCCTGTCAGTGGAAAAGGGCTGTCATAGCACCATCACTGACCACATATCAGTGGGGTGTGGATCGCTGTCAGCACTACACTGACACTGACATAGTCAGTAATTGCGCGTCCACAGAATGCAGCTGCACTGTAGGGTTATTACAGTGTCATAGTTTCACTCTTAGTCACACTTCAGGCCCGTTCCTGTAGCTAAAAACTCCACTGAACATTAATACACAGGTGTTTGGTTTGCTTCTGACTGGACTAACTCACAAGCAGTTCACAAGCTCTGTACAAGTTTAATTAGGTTTCGTGTCTCCACTTAAACCACTTAAGCCCTGTGTCTGAGTTATAGTTTCTTATACCACAGTGTTCAGTACCAGCCAAACGTTTTAGATCAATACCAGCCAAACGTCTTAGATCACTACCAGTCAAACATTTTAGATACACTACCAGTCAAACGTTTTAGATACACTACCAGACAAACGTTTTAGATCAATACCAGTCAAACGTTTTAGATACACTACCAGTCAAACGTTTTAGATACACTACCAGTCAAACGTTTTAGATACACTACCAGTCAAACGTTTTAGATACACTACCAGACAAACGTTTTAGTACACTACCAGTCAAACGTTTTAGATACACTACCAGACAAACGTTTTAGATCACTACCAGTCAAACGTTTTAGATCACTACCAGCCAAACGTTTTAGATACACTACCAGCCAAACGTTTTAGATACAATACCAGACAAACGTTTTAGGTACACTACCAGACAAACGTTTTAGATACACTACCAGCCAAACGTTTTAGATACACTACCAGACAAACGTTTTAAGTACACTACCAGACAAACGTTTTAGATACACTACCAGTCAGTTTGTTTGCCCAGAGTTAGCTCCAAAAGAACCACTGCCTTAAACTACACCGTGACCTACAAATAAAACCTTAGCACATGACATGTTATAGTAAGAATTTGAACGTGGTAGTGAACATTGGTTTTAATTATTTGGCATAAACAACCAAATTATATGAAGTTATAATACCAGGCATAAGCCTGTATAATTGCTTTTAAGTAAGTGTAATTACATTTCGGAAGAGTATAATGTGTCATAACACACAATGTTTAATTCACACTACAAAAAAATATTTTTTATAAATGAATATTAAGTCACAGAGAGCTGCATCATTTTAGCTAAGTTGGTGACAACCATTTTGATTGGTTTGGAACCTTGTTATAGTGCATCACCACACTTATGTTTACATTGTTCTTATGAGCAGATATTATAAAGCGTTAACACATATGTCACATGCTTTAATAAAGCATTGTGAACGCAGGATTAATAGGACATGTAAAGAAATTCTTATTCATACATAACAGATAATAGATAATAATTCATAATAATAGTTCATACTAAAAGAACAAAACTAATTTTAATATCATTTGTGTTTTAAACAACTGTTTTAAAACCATGCTAGTACTGCACATGGCCAATAGTATGTGGACACCCAACCACTCCCATATTGTTCTGTGACACACAGTTCTATCTTTTTCACACGTCTTTTGCATACGTGCTCACCACGTTGTTAGACACACATGTAACCAGATCTCTGTTGCCAAAAAAACTTGCTTCACCAAAATGATATTTTTTGTAGAAGAAATGAAAATGTATGTTAATGTGATCAAATATTTTTTATTTTTGTTTGTTTCCCCAAAGTAACTTTGGGCCATTTCTTTTGGTCTGTTCATCATGACATTCACACACAATGTAAAGGGCGGCAGCAATATGCAGAGGTTTGATTTTATAGGATTTTCCACTCTACACGAAGTTAAATATGATATTTGTATGCACATTTTGGTGCACAATTCAAATGTTTTGCTAATTTGAACAAGTTGGAGGGGACAATACATGAAACACGTGCAGAGATTTGTTCTATATAGACGAGTTAACTTAATTTATCACTTAGAAGATCAAGAACACGTAATTTGCATGTAACTATATATATATATATACACTACCGCTTTACACTACCGTTCATGCAATTCACAAACAATATAGTCTATTTCACAATTAATGTAAGTGTATCAGATGATTTTTTAAGAATAAAAATGTTTGTATTAAAGTCTATTTTTGTGTAGAGGCTTCTTTTGCATATAGTCCTATTATCAGTAATTCTCAGTCCTCTGTCTAAATCTCCTGGTACGGCCGCCAATCCAAGTTAAGGATGTTATTGGGTTAACTGGTTGTTAGGACACTCTTGCTCAATTGTGATGTACAGCTGAAAAACATTCTACTAATAAGTGAGTATAAAAGGGAACAACATTCTAGGTTAGTTTAGTATCTGAAGCATCAGCAGTTGATGGCTTGCTGACCGACTCAAAATGACCAGAAAGAAACAACTTTCTTTAGAGACCCGTCAGTCCATTGTTGTGTTAAGGAAGAAGATACTCCATTGAAAACAAGAACATTTCACTGTGATCCCAAACTTTTGAGTGGTAGTGTGTATGTATATATATATATATATATATATGTAAAATAAATGGCCAGTGAGTGTAGGTATTTAGACTTCTAATACAATGCGCCGTTTCTGTTCCCAGCCCTCTGAAGTTTTCTCTCGCCGAGCCTTTCAAGAGCAGTATTGAAAAAGAGGAGGAGCCACCCGTTCAGACCCGGCCCCCCGCTCTCGAGAACTGTGCTACACAGCCAATCAGAACGCCAGGACGGAACAAGAAACCCAAAGGCCACCGCGGCAAATGAAAGGGGCAACCATTTTACCAATCAAGAAGATTCATCAGAGGGATATGGTGTGCACGTATTATCACTCAGTCTCTCTCTCTCTCTCTCTCAGTCACTGCCTCTCTCTCTCTCTCGCCCTCTTTCATGAAGGAACCATCGCTGCCACCGCCAAAACCAAAGCCTCATGACGCGATCATAACAGGAAAAAAAGGGAAAAAAAACACAAACATCTTGTAACCGCATTGAATGTGATGGTTGGAGTGTGCTCTGTTGTGCTGAGCGCTGACTGTGAATTCACTGCAGTGGACAGCTTTTATACCATACAGACTCAAACAGGAACATTTACTAACACATCACTGTATTTTTGGTCGTGGCCACTTCATACTGACTATCCGTTGCTCTGTCCACCTGGAACGGCAACATTTCAGCTGCTTCTGTCGTGTGTAGAACTCAAGAGCCTCCAGTCATTATCACAGGTTATTTTATCTACGAACGTAAAAGAGACTTATATATTATTATTATTATTATTATAATGATTACAAAGAAATTGATTGAAATGTATTAACTGTTATTATTTGCTATGACTATAATAACTAGATTGTGTTATTTTAAGACATTCATTCACTTTAATTGTTTTACCTTTCTATTTAATTTCGGTGATGTTTTAGGGTCCTTACTTCAGCAAATAAACGGGTGCAAAGAAATGAGACACGTTTCGAAACACGAGCGTGAGAAGCGTGATTATTCTGAGCTGTTCTACCGAGAAACACCTGTTTTTTAGGATTTTATCCTTTTTATAGTTAAAAACTTTAACTGTTATGTATCCAAATCCAGGTTTTACATACATACGTCTCAGACTTTGGACTGTCCAACTTTTTATCCTCAATTGGATTCAACAAATGAACATATCATCGCTATCCAAAGAAAAACAAGTATCCCAGACATAGTACGTTTACTGGAGAGTGAGTTTGGAGCATTTCTATTGGTCCACAAGGTATTTCACAGGGTATTAAGAGCAGCTGTTGGGTACTTATGATGTAAAAAGAAAAATCAACCAAAGTGGAGATTCGTGTTTTGATCTTTGGACAGCAATGATATATAAACTATGACTGTGTTTCGTGAACCTAGTTCCCAAAAACCTGTCCGTTTGGAAGTGTGTTTATGTTTTCTGCCACCAGTCCACCCAAAAATAACATCTTATTTTTAAGGGGGATCTGAAACTTCCAACTTGGATACTGCCTTTAGTTAGCCAGGTCTGCCAAAGTACTGAGCATCAGCGATGGGCGTTGCTTGTAAATGATGCATTAGGCTTGACGTACAGTATAAGTACCCTGATGGAGCTTCCAAAAGCTACTGAAACTCTGAGTGAGAGACTTCTAGCAACATGCAGTCTGTAACTACGAAGGGTTGTCCAGTAATATGTATTTCCATTGTCGTAAACTAACTTCCAATATAGAGCTAAAGAAGCTAACCTCGAACACCAAACATGGTTAAGATGATAAACTGAATTCAAGTTTAACTTGATTCAATTTAGACCATTGTTTGCAGATCTTCAAATCCATTGTTGCTTTAAAAAAAACAAAACATAGGCTCCGCCCCCTGATCTTTTGATGATGCTAAGATCCTGGTGCTAGATTAGATTACTGCAGGTTCTCTATTCTGTGGTTTACCCTCTAAAACTCTTTGTTCTCTGCAGTACATCCAAAATTCCGCAGCCTTAATGCCCACTAAAAAATAAAAATAAATAATTAATAATTCTATTGTGTTTGGAAACACAGTTTTGAGACGCAGGCTTATCCTACCGGCGTCCTGCGTTGAGAAACGGACCTCCGCAAACGTTTATCTTTTGTAAATCTTTTATTTACAGGCTTTTAAAAAATTGACTAACTTTACGAAAAGAAAAAGAAGCTCAAAACAATTCCTCATTATCCTCCTCCTTTTCCCAGCTTTCACAGCGGCGTGAGATCGTCCACCTCCTCCGGCTCGGCCTTCTCCTCCTCCTCCTCCTCCTCTAACGTGACGGAAGTCATGTCCTCGGCGTCCTCCTTCGCGCTCTTCCTGTCCTCCTCCACCTCCTCCTGCTCTCCTTCCTTCTGCTTCTCGCCCTCCTTCGGGAGGCCGTCAGCGTCCACGATGGTGTATTCTCGCATCGAGCTGTCGGTATCCGAGTCGCCGTCCTCGTCCTCTGCGTCCCGCCTTTCGTTTCCGCCGTCTCCGTTCGTGCCTTGCTCGGTGTTCTCTCCTCCACCTCCCGCCTCCATCTCCACCACCTCCTCCTCATCCTCCTCCTCCTGTTTCCGAGGGCGCTGCAGCCATCCCATTACGGTGGCCCACGCCAGCCTGGCGGTCTCCAGCAAGCTGGCCCAGAGACCTCGGAGGGAGCGCCTGTCGGGGTTCCGCGTGTACCATCTGAACGCGACGACCAACAGGACGATGAGCACCAAGATCAACAACAGCAAGACCACCACCGTGCTTGCACTGGACTTCTGGGTGGACAGGGTGGAAGTACCTTTAATAGTTTTGGTGGTTTGACTCGTAGTTGGTGGGCGCGGAGTTGTGGGATTGTCAGGCTCATGTCTAGGCTTAGCTTTTGTTTCATTTGCTTTGATCTCAGTTTTAGTAGTAGGTAGGCTGGCTGTGGAAAGACCCTGAGTTGCGTTGGTGGCGACTCCAGTGGTTGTGCCGGATGGTTTAATGGTAGTTGTGCTGTTTCCGCTCGGGTCAGCGCTC
Source organism: Megaleporinus macrocephalus (assembly GCA_021613375.1). Lineage (NCBI taxonomy): Eukaryota > Metazoa > Chordata > Actinopteri > Characiformes > Anostomidae > Megaleporinus > Megaleporinus macrocephalus. The sequence goes on from CM038724.1 coordinate 26,364,354, forward strand.
GTAGCAGGGGCGGTGGGAAGGAACAAACAGAGCACGCACAGCAGGCACAGGGACGGCAGTGGCTTCATGATTCCTGAGAAAGGAGGGAAAAAGAGACGCCCGAAGAGTGGCGTACGTTAATATCAGCTAATAAGCCTCATTAACAAGCGTACTGAGTAGCGATGGAAGATCGATCGGCTATGTATCGGTATCGGACGATTTTTTTAAATAAAAATATGTGATCTGCCGATATTTCTCCAATTTAGCCAATCCCAAACTGATCAATGGCGTTAAACAAATAAGCCTAATTTCTGTATTTCCAGTTAGTGTTTCATCCAAGACTCATCCAGGACGTTTTTAAAATGTGTAAAATCAGCGCGTCTCGTTGGGGAACCAAGACAAAGACACTGAATACAGTGAGTATCAGCAAACAGCAGAGCTAGCACGCACAGCTAGCACAAAACAAACAACCTAGAACACCGTGCAGACCAGATCTGACCGGTACAAACAGAACAGCAGCAACAATTTAATATTCTACATTTAATGATTGCATTTAAAATAACCAGAGTCTGCGTTTAATGACTGCTGTTTTTACTGCATTTATTTAATTAGCTTTTTTAGTTTTAAATTTAGGATCTAAGTGTAATTATTGCAGTTTTGGTGATATTTGTCTGATTCACTTTGTTTATTTACTTTATTTACTGAAAGTTCATCAGCGATTGGAATCGGCCTAAAAAACGCTGATCGGTCCATCTCTAGTACTGAGCTTTCTTTCTGGAAACGACGCCACGTTTCTAGGCCTGGCGAAGCCTTGAATATGTAGAGACGGCTTGAAAGTCAAAGAACGGTTACTACGTGCTGAGGCCACCGGAGAGATGTCAAGCTGAAGGAGGTGTTGCGCATCGTTTGATCCTTTTGTGTTGGCAGCAGCAACAGGAAACCACCTCCTTTGCAGCTCGCGCATTGAACATGTAGACAAACAGGTCAGGCCCCAGATGACACCCCTGCAGTACGCCACAGTTCACAGTCTAATTTGAAATGGCAGCGTGTCGGGTTGGAGCACTTACTTCTCTCTGGCTACGCAGTTCTTGCTTTTCTTTAAAGCACAAATCCGTTCACCATACACACAGGATGTGGTTGGGCTCTATGCAAAGCTCTGCAATGGTAGCTATGTATTCGGCCACCTCGCGCTTTTGCAGACTGCCCTGCAGACAGCAGACCCCCACTGCACACTTTTGGCGGGCAATTGTTTCAGTGGAGGCGTAAGCCAGAATACCCAGAAAAAAAAAAGTTCTGCTTCTCACTCGTAGGTGTGCTAAGAGTCATTGTTCATAGTTGAATGTTACCACAACACTATAGAAGCATTCATTACTACTAGGGCACAATGTTACTACAGCTGTGTCCATTATGATAGGACCTCAAATGAAATGGCAGTGGATTCTAAAGTGTTTATTTAGGGCCTTCATTTTTGCCTTTTGACCTCTTGAAAAATTGGCCCATTGCAAGTCTGTTTGCAAACTGAATTGCACGCAAAGGCCTGTATTTTAAAAGCTGGACGATCTTCAGTTCTACTGAATTCAAAGTCATTGAAGTCAATTTGCCATTTAAATGCATGTAAATGTTTAATATGCTTAAAGCAGGTTTGGCAACTGGAATTATTAACGTTTCTGCCCATTGGCACCTTCCGTTAATGCAGTGCAAGACCTAACTGTTTGGATTGTATGGACCATGGATTAATAATAAAAGGTTTATGAAGTCTTGGAAAGTGACCCCAAAGCCTAATCAGCAGTAGGGGGCCAATGGATAAAGTTTCTCTTGGACCGATCTCTTGAATCTAAGCCTACATCTCTTCAGCTGGGAAGCTCCAAGCCTAAAATGTGCCTTGAAAACATGTATGATAGCTGCATTTGGCCAATAGAGGACACGCAATGGAGACTCAAAGCCCTAACAGTAGTAGGATATGGAGCGCTTGCTTCAGCTTCAGCAACACAGAAAAGATGGAAAGCGGTTCAAACAGAAGCAAAACCCGTATCCACTGTAGACATACATCAGCGCTCGACAAGCTGCATTGGAGGTTCTACCAAAAAGTGCATCGGTTTTCCACTTACTTGATTTTGCGCGGCTGCAGAGGTTCAGAAAACAATGACGAGCACGAAGAAGAGAACGAGCGGGCTGCAGCACACGTGTGAGAGGTGGGAGCAGTTATGAGAAGAGCTGAAGAAAGAAGGTGGGAGAGGAAGGAAGGAGAAAAAAATGTAGGTGAGCGAGAAAGAGAGAGAAAAAAAAACATAAAACAGTAGCAGATCAACCACCTCAACTAAGTACAAGAGCAATCACTGTTGTCCAGTCTGTCTAGTCCAATGAAATGCTCCTAGGATACTAAGAGTTTGGCCTTGGATGGTGAAATTACACCAGTCTTGAGTGTTCTGTAGAACTTGAGTGCATGAATTCTCTCACTCTTGAGCTGCTGCTGCCATCTCCTGGACTTTCTGGCTCAATCATAGAGCCCTACCCCTCTTGTATGTGCCCAACCTAACCAGAGGAAGTGAAGTTTCCATGAAGCTCTACTGGATCACTGGTTCTGGGATGTTTCTCAGTGCCAACTCAGAGTAGGGCGATGAAACGAGGGTAGCACCGTTGAAGTACCAACCATGGGCCGCCGGTAGATCCTCCAGCATGATTTCCGTCTGTTTTTTCTTCTGTGCTGCTGGTAAGCCTGTATTCTAACAAATTTCAAGAATGGACTTTCCGGTGGCTCACACTGAGGCGGCCTTTAGAAGTGGTCAACATGTAATATGGAGAGTTGTGTCTTTAGAGCGAAATGTCTTTAAGCTTATTACCAGTGGTCCGGAACGTTTGAATGTGTTTTAGTAAAGAGAAAGTTCAGATTGGTGAGGGTGTTTGGCCGCTTCCTGTGTGGGCTCTGCGATGCGTTCACTGATATGCAAGCATTAGAAGAACATGGGCTTCATAACAGCATGCAAGTCTCTCTTCTCTCAGTGAGGGCGGTTGTGAGGGATGGAGTGGAGACAGTAGAAGCTACAGAGGGAGCCACTGTAACTCTGAGGACTGGCTTGTCTGGGAAGAAGGCTGGGGATGTGATCGTGTGGATGTTCGGGCCGGCAGACGCCATCATAGCACAACTAGTTAACAGGAACGTGGTGACTCTTTCTGGCGAGAGATTCCGAGACAGATTGCGGCTGGACACGCAGACTGGATCTCTGACCATCAGCAACGTCAGCATCACTGACGCCGGAGTTTATAAAGTCCTGATCATCAGTGTGGAGATCTCAGACAAGCACTTCACTGTTTCTGTTTATGGTAAGTTAAGGTGAACCTTTATGTCAGGGTTCTATGATACTGTGGTGTAGAGGTGAGGAAGCCCAGGAGACCTGCTCCTTACTGAGGCAAACAGAGAAGGGAACTAAATGGGGGAGGTCACCAAAAGTCAAACTCAGCACATAGATGGTTCAAGCACTTCCCGCTCACTAATTGGCTGAAGGAACATGTTTAACCAGAACCATGTGTGTTCAACATTTCAACTAACAAACAATAATGTTAAACACATTCGGTTTGAGCTAGACAAACGCTGGGAAACCTCTACGAGCTCCTGTCCTCTCTCCCAGAGTAACTATGAAATCTTACATCACGCTTCCTAGTGCTAATGTACATTGAGAAAAGCAAACGCCCTAGAACTGACCCTTGTGGCACCCCACAGGAAATATTACTTCGTAATGAAGCCACGAACTGTCTATTTGTTAAATAGGGGGGCAGTCGTGGGCTGAAGGTTAGGGATCCGGTCTTGTGACCGGAAGGTCGCCGGTTCGATCCCTGGGACCGGCAAGTCATGACTGTAGTGCCCTTGGGCAAGGCACCTAACCCCAACTGCTCCCCGGGCGCCGTGGATAAGGGCTGCCCACCGCTCCGGGCACGTGTGCTCACCGCCCCCTAGTGTGTATGTTCACTAGTGTGTGTATGTGGGTGTTTCACTGCACGGATGGGTTAAATGCGGAGGTCAAATTCCGCTGTGTGTAAACACGTGGCTAATCGTACGTCGTCGTACGTTGATAATTTAATTTAATTTAAAATTTTAATTTAATTTAATTTAAATATGACTTAAACCATCTAGAACTGTGTCTCACAGGCCGACCCAGCATTCAAGACACAATAGTATGATGTAAATACTTAATACAATTAATACTATTAAATACAGAAATATATATATATATATATATATATATATATATATATATATATATATATATATATATATATATATATATATATATATATATATATAGAGAGAGAGAGAGAGAGAGAGAGAGAGAGAGAGAGAGAGAGAGAGAGAGAGAGAGAGAATTGAGTAATGTTTACTCTCTCTTCTCCAGCACCTGTCTCCATACCTGCCATCACAAACATCTCAGAAATCAGTGCGTGTCAACATCCAGGCATCAATCTGTCATATGTCAACATATCCAAACCCGCAGGTTAGTGAAAAAAGTCTGTTTTCCTGAAAACATTTATGGCAATTTTCTGTGAACGCACCTGCTTAGGCTTGTGCATGGACTTTCACTGGGGTGGGCAGTGGAACATAAACTGTCTGGTTTATTTTTATTGCAGCTTTATTGTAAACTATATGTTGAGCTGCCTAAACAGGGATTGGAACCCCAATCTGAAGCATACACGGCTGTAAACGTGTCTACCAAACTGCCAATGGGGGGCCCTCAGAGCTTTCCAGGCTTTTTAGCGAAGGCCCAATGATTTCTGGGAAATATTTTCAATATAGATATGCATGCATTTCAACGGTGCAAGTTTCTTTACTACCCTTGCTTCATTGTTCTGTTCCAGCTGGAAACAAAAGCATGAAGTTCTGCAAACGCAGTGGAAACTTTGAGGTCCTTTTGGTTAGCGCCTTAAGATCTGGAGAGGCAGGCCAGTGCTTTAAGTGTAACTGCAAAGTGTGAGACAAGTCAGCTAATCACACTTTGATTTCCAGTAGGTCAGACCACAGCGGGGTGAAAAGAAAAAATGGCACTGCAGGTTTTCCGAATGGCTTTTATACGTCATTGATTGCGAGCTTAATCAACAGGTTGGATTGGAAAGCCGCACTGTAACAGGCCTCTCTACTGAGGAACAGTAGAACAAGTGTTGCAGTCAAAAGAAAAACATGCAGCTCCATAATATTCTATATTATTTGAACATGACAGCTGCTCTTTACATCCTGTGAAGGTTTCATGATGAGTGGACCAATTGAAACGCTCCAAAATCCCTTGGAAACAAAAAGCCTGGTCCTATTTACGTACATTAAAAGATAACAATGTTCTTGTCCTCTACTGTAAAGTTGCTATTTCGGAGATACTGTTTGTTTCTTTGGATGCTGACAATATATGATGTCTTTCAGAAGCTAGCAAATGACTATAATCTCATAGGAACACTAGCAGGTGTGTTTTGTTCATCATGCTTTGACCAATTTTAGCTCAGATTGAACTATCTTAGCACTAGTAGTCTCAGTTTGCCACAGCAGATGACTATAAACTCTAGGAACAAACGTGCTGAAGGGTGCTGAAGCTTCTGAGGAGCCTGCAGAGTTGAAGTCCAGCCCTAATGTAGGTAATGTAGGTAAGATCTTTGTGGGCATCTGGCTACTAGAGCTAGCTAACTCTCAAGGGTGATAGATCCCCAGGACCAGAACTTAGCTGTTGTTCAAAACAAATACATTATCCATGACTGTGTTATTAGGCTAGAAATCTCCACAGACGCAGGTACTGCACCAGAAGGGGCGCCCAAGAGCAACAAAGCTAATGCAACTCAGGCTGAGTCACTAACTTCACCGCTGGCATGAGACTGAGCCTCAACTTGCTGAAGCAAATCTTGAAGAATAGCCATATAAATGATAATTATTATGCAGGCTGATACATAGGGTCTTCAAACTGCCCACCCCACCCATCCTTATGCACTGCATGTTAGGTTATATCTAAAAACCTGAGTTATATCTAAAGCCTAAGGACCAGTTTGAAGACCTCTAGGGTGGTCCGTCTGTACAAATGCCTTACTTATGTTAGGCTTCTCTTCAAAATTAACCTTTAGGCCAACATATGTTTAAGAGAAAAATCATACAGTCACTTGTGTAACTCTTAACTTTCCACTTGTATTTCAGAAGATCAGTCAGTGCAGCTTCAAAGCGCTCCTATTAGGACAGACGGAGGGTCCACCTCATATCACTGCTCGGTGCTTTGTTCTGTGACAAATGGCCCACAGGTCAGCCTCTCATTGACTAGAGGTGGACACACGTTGAAGAAGACCAATAATTCTGACCTCAGTGTCCCTCTCTGCCTTCATCTGGAGATACACATTCAGGACAGTCACATCTACAGCTGTGTAGCTGCCAACCCAGTCAGCAATCACTCAACACAGATCGACATCACACAGTTCTGCCCATCGACTGGTAAGACAAGTGTACTTAGGATACACTGAATATTAAGATAACAGTTGTTATTTTATTTATTTATTTTTATTATTTTTTAGGCCGGTCCAGAGTCCACTGCTGTGGCCCAGTTGAACTCGTGGTCCGATTGGTGCTTTCTGTTGGGGTGGGCCTGGCTACTATTGCCATCCTGGTTGATCACTTCAAATCCAGAACAGTCTTGAATAGCAGAGTGGAGCCTAGACATCAGCTGAGTTCCTTTTTATGAGTATACGAGAACTTAGAACTTATTTAAAGACTCTGCTGCCATCTGCTGGACTTTCTGCCTCCGTTCTGAGAGTTCTTCCACCTTACAGGTCAAAGGGTTATGTTTTCATTTCATATACTGTTCCAGCTTCTATGCATATTCAGAATACCAGGGTTTGTATTTGATGTACCACTAAAATGATGTTGTAATTTAAGTATTTGTCCTCCAGCACCCGTCTCTGGACCCGCCGTCACACACCTCTCAGAAATAAAGGTGTGTAAAACTCTCATTAACACCTTCAGGCCAGTAAAAGTGAGTTTGTTTACTGTGTTTTATGGAGGGATGTGCAGAAGGTCAGTATCTGCAGATCCAAGATTACGAGCTGGAACATAAACAGAGAGATGTTCTGTAATGTAAGCAGGTTCTACGATGTTTAGAGCTTTATGGATGAGTAGCAGAACTCTAAGCTTATTGCATAGAAAAGGCTGAACATGTTTGGTCTTATAAAGCGTTTAGTAGAAAGAGTCTGTATTTCAGTTTCCTCTTAATTAAATTATAAATAATTGGAGAAATCTCTGACATACAGCTTGTAAATTATCAGTAGAAGCAGAAATCCTAGTGCTAATGTACAATGAGAAAAGCAAAGGCCCTAGAACTGACCCTTGTGGTACCCCATAGGAAATATTACTTCCTAATGAAGCCACAAACTGTCTATTTGTTAAATATAACTCAAACCATCTAGAACTGTCTGAGAGGCTGTTTCTGAGTTGATGTAACATTCCTTACAGTAACTTTCAGGCACTTTTTCCTTACTAATATATTCTATTTAGTTCAGTTTTTATTATTGTCTCTCAATTGGTTTGCAGGCAGTTACTAACAACCAAACCAAACCAGGGAGAAATACAATTTGTTAATATAATAATAATAATAATAAAGACAAACAACTTTACTTTGCCCCATTGCACTAGGGATAAAAATGCAATTATACTGCTAAATAAGTTATTTGTCTTTTGTTTGCAAATTGTTAGCTCCTTCTTTGTGTCTGCTGTGTCAATGTCTGTTTTCTTATTAATTAGATTATTTATTATTATTATTATTATTATACGTCAGATATGCAGGACACCTTTATCAGTAAACCTTTACTGATGACGAGATCCAGATCCATGACCCAGCTTGTGAGCAGAGCTGCACAATCATATGTCTTCAGGAGTTTAATGAATTCTAATACGTTACTGTCTGATGGCTTATCAGTGTTTATTGTAAAGTCTGCGGAGAGGAGAACTTTATTATGACTGATGGATACAGATGACATTAGTTCTACATTCTCTGCAAAAAAAACCTACAAGTAATAACACGGATGTGTCACTAAACATGAACAACCTCAAGGGACATGATTTCACCCGTAGTGGTGGTCTCGCAGTTAACTTCACTATTATACCCTCACTGTCCGAGGAATCTTTATTTTTGAGCTGTTTTAATGTGTGTTTATAATATTTCAAGATGTGTAGTCTAATAAAAATTCTCCAAAATAGCTTCCATTAACTTACATTTATAGTAAAAGTGTTTTGTCCTCTCCTGTAAAGTTGCTCAGCCATTTTTACCTTCTGCCAGGTTTCCGAAGCTTCTTGTGTTTAATAAGATTTAGCGACTTAATATTGAGTAAAGTAGCTTTCTGCTCACTACACTACATGTTTGGGGTGGACTGGTCTTCTGTAAGTTTAACTTGTTTTTTTATTAAATAAATTACACTAGATTAGATTTGAAGGCATTTCTGGAATAAATCTGTTTCTGTGTAACTCTTTTAGTATTAAGGTTCTTTATACTCACATAAATAACATGTGTAGACATTCCCCTGTTCATTGCCAGCAGAAGCTTTAATACTACAAAGAGAAGAACAGTAAAGCTGAGGAGAAATGATCTGTATGCCTGAGAGCACCTACCTGTCTGCTGATGATACTACTCACTGTAGTACTATTTACTTTCGTCCAGTCAATCCTGATATAAGATCTTTTCTAAGTGACCAGCTTTCTACCACCTAAAGAAGTGGATGGTGGTTTTAAGATGATGGCCCTGCCCTCGGTTCTCTTCTTAACGGTGTCTAGCAGAGATGCTCCTGGAGGATTTCGCTCCTGTACAGGATGAGATGTCGTTCTCAATGTACTGATGCAGTGACCACCACACACCACCAGAGGGAGATCTTCAGTCAAGCACTGTTAAACATTAGTTATCTTAAACCTATGTATACAATCAACCACATGTCATGAAAATCAGATCTGTGCTCTTCTACACCACAAGACAATCACAGCATCCATGATTCACATTATGCTACACAACACTATGACGCTAATATGTCTCCAAACATCAGTTCATCCTTACATTCTCCACCAGCTGAACAATCACAGACTGGAGCTGCTAACAACCCAAAGCCTCCCTAACAGCAGATCAGTCCCCATCACATGTCGCATTTGTGGATATCACAGCCTTCCTACACAATTAGATACTAGTACTAAATAGTACTAATGATATATTTTAACTGAAACATGAGATTTGACTCACGCACTGCCCTATAGGGTGGTAGCGATGGTGTTTGATGACCCTAAAAGTGCTCACCAAACTCACCCTGTTGGAGGATGTAATCTACTGCTCACCCCACCCCACCAAATGGTTCTTTGAATGTTCCTGGTTCTATACATAACCATGTTCTTTACTAAAGAATCTTTAAAGAACTCTTTTAAAACAGGTTCTATACAGAACTGTCTACTGCACATTATCCATCAAACTGAAGAACACTGTGATGATGCGAATGATCCTGTAAGTATGCAAATGTTTTGTGTGTTCATGGTTCTATACATAACCATGCTATTCACTAAAGAACCTTTAAAAAAACCTTTTTAAAACAGGTTCTATACAGAACCATCTACTGTACATTATCCACCAAACGGAAGAACACTGTGACGATGCAAATAACCCTGTAAGCATGTAGGACAGTTCTTTGAGTGTTTATGGTTCTATACAGAGGCATGTTATTTACTAAAGAACCTTTAACAAAACGTTTTTTTAAAATAGGTTCTATACAGAACCACCTACCGCACATCATCCACTAAACTGAAGAACGCTTTGATGATGCGAATGATCCAGCAAGCATGCAAATGGGTCTATGAGTGTTAATAGTTCTATGCCGAAGCATGTTATTTACTAAAGAACCCTTGAAGAACCATTTGTAAGGGCCAGGCATGCTCCATCTTGCTTTTCCTTGTAAACATGCTTGGTTTAACTGTGGGTGGTTGTTGTTGTGACAGTGGTATCCTAGAGCTGTGCTTCCCCCTATTGTGTTTACGGTTTCCTTGCTACAGGAATTCCAGTGAAGCTGAGATATGGACCAGAGGCCACCTTAACGCATCCACATTCCTCTGTGGGAATCTTCTACGCTGTTGGGTACTTTCCTTTTATCTCTCAGCAAATCAACTGAATGAGTTTCACTTTGGAACTGTACAGCTTTGTGTTATTGTACCACTATACAGTTTGACTCCTCCTATTAGTAGCAGAGCACCTCCACATAACTCCTACACCAACGCATGACTAGGCAGATATCGGATATTGTCAGAGTGGTTCTTATAAAGGAAATGACGTGGTTTGTTATCTTGGCAGACAAAGTATTGCAGCCTAAAATATATTGATTTATTATACCTGAATGGAACCATAGCAACATATTTTTTCAGATGCATTACTGTTTTGCCCATCTTCAGCATTACATATAAGAACTGTAGATTCACTGGTGGGATTGGATAGTAAATAAAAAGGCTATGTGTTGTACACTTGCTGACGCCTGGTTCCCATCAGCACCACTGTCTAACCATTTTAAGCCAAACCACTCTGAATTATTAATTTCACAGAGAAATCTGTGGAATTCCCAGACAAGCTTGGTTCAATTCACAGTGTGCGACTGTAAAACCTATTTCTATTGGTTGAAAGCCTTTGAAAATGTTTTAACACACACACACACACACACACACTGATCAGTCATAACACTGAAACCCCTCCTTAAATCTACACACATTGTCCATCTCATTAGCTCCATTTACAATACAGGTACAGATTGTAGATCTACACTTACAGACTGTAGTCCATCTGTTACTCTGTATACTCTGTTAGCCACCTTTCACCCTGTTCTTCAATGATCAGGACCCCCAAAACGCCACCACAAAGCAGGTACTATTTGGGTCATTCTCAGCTCTGCAGTGATACTGATGAGGTTGTGGTGTGTTAGTGTGTGTTGTGCTAGTATGAGTGTATGTCAGATACAGTAGAGCTGCTGGAGTGTTTAAACACTGTGTCCACTCACTGACCACTCTATTAGACACTCCTACCTTGTCCGTGCAGGTTGTAGATGTAAAGTCATAGACGATACATAGGGTGTGCTGGTCATCCTCCAGTCCAGGGCTGTTTAATTAGAGTTCAGTAAGAGTTCAGTAAGAGTTCAGTAAGAGTTCAGTAAGAGTTCAGTAAGAGGAAGTTAGAGGAAGTTTTTTTTCAGGTCAAGGTCTGGACCGTCATCATTTCTAACTTGTGTTATGATTCAGTGCTGTATCCTGTTTACTGCAGTAGCCTAGTATCAGCATCTTATACCATCAGCTACTGAAACACCAACACATCACACATACCCTTCAGTATATTTCAGTATGTTTACTGTTCAAATGCTGAACTGAATGAATTATTTATAAAACTTCTAATTAATGCTTGGTATAGTCTTGTTAACTCAATTTTACATCTGAACAGTTTATCTCTCTGTTATTCCTCCACACTTTCTCTTGTTCAGTGAGAGAAGTGAGCTCTTGGTTGTCCAGCCAGGACTTCAAACCTGGGCTGAAACTGTGTTAGGACTATTCTCACACACATATGAGATATACGGGTTGTTCTGTATGGAGTGTGTATGTTCTCCCCGTGCTTGAGTGGGTTTCCTCAGGGGTACTCCGGTTTCCTCCCACAGTCCAAACACATGCATGTTAGGTTGATCACTCACTCTACATTGCCTGTAGGTGTGAGTTGGCCATATGATGGACTGGCGACCTATCCATGGTGTACCCCGCCTTCGCCCAATAGACATTGCATATCGTATAGATATTTGTGAACGTTCACTCCTGGGAGACGGCAAAACCCAGTGGAACTCAAAGATTTACATGTGGTGAGTGCCAAGGAAGAAGGTCGGGTCTACTACACGCACTCGGACCACACGCGAGCTTGTGCCTAGGTCACAGTCCTACATAACAACACAATACTTAACATCAGCACTGCATTCTTTTCATTAGTCACCTTCCCTGCTATATTGCTGTATCCCCAAGCCCCGCTCAGGCTAAACCATTTCACTGGTGTAGGTAAGACCACCAAAAGTAATACAATCAGTTCATGCTAACATCCCTTTTCCCCGCCGTTACTGTGCACAGACATACACACTCTACGGCCATGACATCCACACATCTACTGGTAAGTATCTTCATTTATTAACTCAGTCTGTTCTCTCCCCAGGTATTCCAGTCTCCACAGTCCCCCCTTCTACTGCATGGTCATGGGCCCTTCTGAACAGTACAAAAGGAGGAACTGGTCTGGATTCACTCTTTTGAAACCAGGATCCTAGGTACGTCTACTTGTTAGTTATGTATTTACAGTATGTAGCTGTGTTGCAATGAAAGTGATGGGAGCAGACCTCTGTCCTCATCACAGTATTATCATAATCTCTATATAGCAAAGTGAAACTGTTGTCAGTGTAACAGAGTAGGCATACTATCAGGATAAAGCAGAAGATAATAGTTTTAAACAGTCATTCTCCAAAAATGTTCTTAACTCCCAGTGTAAGTTAATGTAGGAGGTTTTACAGATTTTGGAGCACTGGTCTATTCATCAAGAAACTTTCACAGAGTATAAAAAGCAGCTCTTTATGCCCAATAATAATAATAACAATAATAATAATACAGACGTACATCCTCCTTAGAACAGCAAAAATATTTTCTCAATGAGGGAAAATTTAGTCAATGAGAAGAAACAGGAGGAGGAAAAACAACCTCGCGTTATTACCGACATTTCAAAAATAGCTCGCAGGTCATGGTTTGCTGTGGATCACAACAACAGTCTCCGATTCTTCACTCCTTTTCGCTCGGTTACAACGGAACAGAAGACCTGCGTTTCTCGTTAAGTCAATGTAGATAAGAGGATGCTGGGAAATCCCAGCCTCACTGGCAGTGTTTCAGTTTAGTTTGATGGCAAAATCTGCACCATTTTCTTGATAAACAGAAAGAAGTTACTAGAAGTGAACCTTTAGGCTGTTTTCATGACTTAAGGATTGGTTTCGTATGGATGGGAAAAAATGATTCTACTTTGCTACACAACTCAGCCGGGCCCTCCTCTTTACATTATTCCAACGTCCAATTATGTTCACAGTGATGACCAATGACCCAAACCAGCCAAATGTCATCAGAAGTAAACTGGTACTGTTGTAGGAACCAGGCTGGACTGTCTATAGAGGCTGCAGCAGAAAGACATCTAGTGACCTTTTGACCATCATACACAACAACCCTTATCCAGCACACAAATTGAGGAGCACCTTCAGACTCATAAAGCTTTCACAATGAATGGTTCTCTGCCTAAGACCGGTGTTTTAATTTGTTTGTTTAATAGTAACCTGCTACTATTTTTTAACTGCATTAGTCATATGTAATGTTGGAGCAACACATAGATATGTAATATTCACTGGCACATACCTACAATCTTATATTACTTCATACATATTCATCATACAAAGCACACCTTCAACATTATAGGGCTTGTATAAGCTTAGCTTCTGGATATATTGAACTGACAGTGATGAATTACCTTTGAAAGTCATGGCTAAAGCTTAGTCTAGGTCTAGGATTGTGGTCTTTTTAAATCTATTGTAACGTATCTGTAAGATATTTTCACAATTTTAACATATACTTTTAAAAAATATGTTAATGTCAGTTAATGTAACAAGTCAAGAAGCTTTAATTTAGTGGATTAAACAAAGATATTGCATTAAAAGTTTAAGTATTACAGCCATTTTTGGACATTCCTCCTGATTTCCAGTCTTTTCACCAACTTAATAGTATTTTGTAAACATAAACACGTTTAGTATTGGACGTTGTTATCTGATTCTCCTCTTTATGATGCCTTATACATTTTCAAAAGCTGACAGGCATCCATACCAGCTGTAGGTCATCCATACCATGGACCATGTTGTGCCCCTGGTACCATGACAGATGTCAACCTTCAAGTCTGGATGGTCCTTTTCGTCTTTGGAATGGAGAACTCAATATTCGTTTTTCCCAAAAAACAACCTGAAACATGGTTTCACCTGACCGTACCACACATTTCTCTTCTACCTGAGATGAGTCCAGGCCCAGAGAACTCGGCAGTGTTTCTGTATGTTATGGTTGTGCCTTTCTACTTGTTGGAAGTTGAATTTCTCAATGCAGTGTCGGACTGTGCTACTGTGTTAGGTGACAGTGGTTTTCGGCAGTGCTTCCGAGCCCATGTGTTGCTACATTTAACACGGTAGTAGTTCCCACGTATTGCCGTTTAAGAACCCAAAGGTCACAGTGCTTTCCAGCTTTGTCTTACATAGTCGAAGAATTCTCTGAATTCCTTGAATCTTTATACAGTATTTATGTATGGCAGATGTAAAAGGTCTAAATTCTTTTCTATCTAACTTTGAGAAATGTTCTGTTTGAGTTGTTGGACCCATCCTTGCCTGCAAAGGCTGAATCTTTCACGGTTCCTTTTATACTCAGCCATGATCCGCTCACCTGCTTATCGTGGATTGTTTTAAGAAGTTGGATATTCCATTTATTTTTATGTTGGCTCTCTTCCAACTGTTTTTCATCAAATTCTAAATTGGTTTAAACTTGCATCACACAATCTTGTTGGTCAGTAAAACATTAAAATCATTCGTTTGTACATTTCTCAGTTTAATAACTGTTCAAGAGAGTTAACAAATTGTTTCTCTGGCGTTTTATTCTGGAAATGAAGTTTATACCAGGTACATTAAAGAGGCGAAGGAGGCCCCAAGAAGTGTTGTGGTTTTAACTTCAAAGATAAGTTCCTAAGAACAACGCAACCGAAGTAATTCACACCTTCCGCAAAGCAAAAGAATTGTCCCAGTTATCAGGGTTACAAATACTTTGCACTGTTTTTTATTACATAAATTCTCTTGATGACCAGTCATCATGTACGACAGCAGCAAAACATCATTTGATTCATAAATCTTGACCTTCAGGATTCTCCAAAGAAAAAAAAAGAGGCCGGTAACTTTTATTGTGGTTGGAAAGTCAGCTTTCTGCAATACTTCTGGTGTGGTTTCGCTTCCGTCAAACCTGAGTACATAAACCATCTAAACCTGGGTCCTATCTTCTCTAACGGTAAACACGCGGTGGATGGTTAATGAGGAAACAATGCTCTCGTCTCCATTATTTATCTGTGTTGGTGAGTAACATACATCAAACGAATCTTTACGTCAAATGATATCTAAGATATTTGAAAAGTAAATGACTTGAAATTTGCTGTCACAAAAGAAAAATCTTAAAATGTAATTAATAGAATTTGGTTCGTTGGCAGAATCTCATCCTCAAAGCCAAGTTGGGATGGTCTGTGAAATGCAAACCAGTGTTTTATCAGCTTCGTTGTGTTTATTATATAAGTACCTCCAAAATGCCAACTTTACAAACCTTCCTTTACTTTCAGTGTTCAAGTCGATGGAGCCAGACTCCTTTCCTAGCTATTTTGGAGCATTTCTATTGGTCCATTCATTGTGAAACGTTCACACAATATCAGCTGTCGTGTTCAAATAATATAAAAATTGTTAAAAATGGAGATGCAGGTTTGTCTTTGGACAGCGGCGATAGATTTGGGCTCATTCGGAAATGTGTATGAAGTAGAAGTTGAAGTATCAACTCAAGCTTTTTACTTCAGTAAATATTTAAAAGTACTGCTTTCAAAACTACTTAAACTATAAAAAATAAAAGTAATGTAAGGGGGAAAATGCCATTAAGGACAAAAGCTACACAGGGGTCTATAGTGCACTAGCCCATCTCCCCAAAAACCCAATTCTTCTAAAAGCTATAATGACTATAATGTTATATTAAAATGTTAATGTTGATAAATTTGGGATGCGCTAGGCTTCCTGTTTCAGCCGCATATACACCCATTGAACATGAATGTAGTTTAGTACAATGTAAATATATTAAAGAAGCATATCTGTGTACTACTGAACATTAACATGTGTTTCATGGAGCAGAAGATATGATGACTATAGACTATAAGTATTGTAAAGAGGCAAAATGTCAAACTTCAAAGATATGCTATCAATAATCTTTACTGGAATGTAAATGTATATGAATGAAAACAAGCTGAAATGAAATAGGAGTAACGAGGCTATGTTTAAAATATAAGGAGTAGAAAGTACTGATAATGGTGTGAAGATGTAAAGAGTAGAAGTAAAAAGTCAGCTGAAAAAGAATTACTCCAGTAAAGTATAAATAACCACAATTTCTACTTAAGTAAGATAACAAAGTATTTGTACTTCATTACTTGATAACTCTGTGATGTAATCATGCTGGGGTATTGATGGAGCATCCAGGGATCAACCTGTACGAGCAAGGATGGGTCAAGGCTCGCCACTTGGCCAAAAAAGGCATCAGTGAGTAACCCAACATTTTAAGCAAGGCATTACTTTAGATTGAGGTGATCTAGAGAAACGTAAAGCAAACACTACATTAAGTATGACACACGTCATAGGAGCAGGCAGATGAGGCTTGAGGGTGAGGCAGCATACTCCAGTCATTGGGGCTTGGTAGAGTCTCCTGTACTTAAAGAGAATAAGCGATAGAGATAAATAGCAGAAAACAAACAAAAGACAGCCAAAAGGAAAACCAACAACAGTTGGTACAAGTGATATGTGGCGAAATTGAAGTCACTCACTGAGCCTCTGACAACTACAACCCAACTATAGTCATTAGCCGGGGGGAGGGGGGGGGTTAAACAGTCGATAACTTGATAAATAAACAAAGAGTGCCTTCTAGACAACGTCTTCTACATGTTCTAGTATAGCTGAGTTAATGCTACCTTATCATTTTCTCCCACACCAGCGATCCTTGTTTTGCCACTAAGGTCAATGGAAGCCATAAAAGAGATGACGGTTAAGCTCGGAGAGCCAGTGACGCTGACGTGTGACATGTCCTACCATCACGAAATCAACTGGCTGAAGATGGGTGAGGACAGTCAGCCCAGAACATTGATGGTGATGGGACTAAAAAACGACGGCGCTTTATCCGTAGCGTGGAATTCCAACTCTACCTATTATGAAGGCTGCGTCGTCGAGCGGGTTATTGGATTGAAGATTTACAACGTGTCCAGTGCTGACCTGGCCATCTACTTCTGCGCAGCTTCAAGTGGGAAGCGGATGGAGTTTGGCGAAGGAATACAACTGCAGAGTAAGACATGCTTACAGAGCATTCCTGCCTGAAACCTCCATTTAATCAGATCTTATTTGTCATATAGTTTATATTATTTCCATATTTAGTTCATCAGAGTTCTCTCACTGCACTACACAGCAGGCATTACTCACATGTATCACACAGTTACTGGGAACCCCTACAACGATCTGTGATGCTATCAGTGATATAGCACTAACCTCAGTCAACAAAAGGTCCACACTGAAAGAATGTGTGTGAAGTCTTTCAGTGTTTGCTTCCGCTTTCAAGACGTATCATAACAAAAGTGTTGTTTTTCTAGCCCCAAAAAGAGGAAACTACTGAAGCACGATCTGAGTATGCATGTTTACAACAGAAGAGGCAGTGATTTAGATTTTTCCCTGTGGCTGTAATGTGCTGTTAAAGACTTAGCAGGTAGACTGTCCACACTAACCATATATCTTGTTGTTTTCAGCTGAAGGCAGCCAGCAAAAGAGTTCTCCAGGTAATTCACATCTTTCCTTTATTATTAATTCTAAATGCAGCTCATATGTTTATTCTATTTGGCATGTTCTACAAAAAAAAAAACTTAGCGTGAAGCATATCCCCCCCCCACACCAGGATCCAGCCATATGGCTACCCCAGTGCTGGCTACATAGTAACTGATGTCTAAGGCAGAAAAGTATTTGTTTTAACAGTTCTTCTTCTGGAAATGCTCTTTTCTAGTTTGGTAATTAACTGAGATCTTGCACATCTTTGTCTTCGGTTTGGGAAATTAGTAACAATTTACTCTTTCCACCAAACGTTTGGATAAATTGGTGGTTTGGCATATTGTAAAGGTTTACAGAACTCAGTCAGGCATAGTTACAGTTGCTATATATTTACCGAAGAGACCAAAAATATTCTTACTTTGGAAGCAGAATTTTAAGTAATTTTGGTCCATTTATTATAAAACTGAAGTGATGGAAAATGAAAAAATAAAGAAATAAAAAAAATAATAATAAAGAATAATAAAATCAAATATAATAATAATAATAATAATATATGTAAGTTATTGTTGTACTATATTTTGTACTATATATATCATATAACTATATAACCTGCTGTATATTCTATTTACTCTACAATATACTATGTACTTTATACTACTTACTGTACATCATACTATATATTCTATTAACTATATAATACACTGTTTACTATATTCTAGATTATATAGATATATGAACTCGCTAAATGTTTCCCAATGTGACAGTAAATGTTTTGTTGACTGGAAAACACTCAGAGGTGTTTTTTTCCACTGCTGGTTTCAGGGGTTTGATCGTCCCACACTTCCTTTGCTGGGACTAAACTTCATATCTTGTGGTGTAAACTTCACTTTTCTCTTTCTCAGCCTCAGAAAGAGCTGACCACTCAGAAAGACCGTTTCACACTCACATAATCATAGCCAGTGCGCTGAGCGGTGGGCTGCTGCTCATGGTGTTCGCCATCGTCGCAGTGCATGTGAAGACCAACAGGAAGAGGAGGGGGCCATGATGTAATGGAAAAACAATATTAAACGGATGAGTAACTTAGATCAGTATATGTTTATGTATGTATATGTGTGTGTGTGTATATATATATATATATATATATATATATATATATATATATATATATATATATGTGTGTGTATGTACTGTATGTGTGTGTGTATGTATGTGTGTGAATATATGTAAATATATGTGTGTGTATTTATGTATGTATATATACATATATATATATATGTGTGTGTGTGTGTGTGTGTGTTTGTGTGTATATATATATGTATGTATGTATAACAAAACAGCCACATTTAGCATGTAAGCAGTAATTGTACATTACTCATCAGACCGGTTGCACCAAAACCTGTGTATGCTGTGTATGTGAGTATGATATGTGTATATATTTGTGAACTGAACTGAAAAATGGTACTTTTTCAGAGGAAGACATTGATAACTGTCCTAACTTTTAATAGAGGTTTACGTTTTAGACCATTTCTGTTGGTCTGTCCACTATGAATTTTGTACTGAATGTACTTTATCCCTTCATAGCTACACTTACTGTCCATTTTATCAGCTCCTCTTACTGTATAGGAGCACTTTGTAGTTCTACGCTAACAAACAGTACATCTGTTTCTCTGTATACTTTGTTGGTCAGGACCCCCACAGGACCACCATTTTCAGCAGTGCAGTGACACTGACATGTGTGTTGTGCTTGAATGAGTGGATCAGACACGATCTGTGCAGCAACAGAAGAGCTATCATCTATGCTGTGGTCTGACAAGATAGGGGTGTCTAATAGAGTAGACAGTGAGTGGACACAGTGGGAAGTGCTTGTAACCAGTGGAATTGTTTATGAGTAGCAATAAAGCATGTCTAATGTATTCATCAAATTCCTGTTCCAGTGATTACTTGCTCATTTGGGGGGGTAGTTGGGGGCAGAATGAATTATTCTTATTATCAAATATTCCAGTGAATTGATGTAGCACTGTAGTCACATACAACAATATAATTCTTCACCAAATTCAACTCATAATCACTTATAATTACTAACTGGCCAAATCAAGCCATATCAGATGCCATGGTTTGGTTTGAGTATGAGTCGGTCCACGTATTTGATTTCAGCCGAGACCAGAGACTAAATCTGGTGAGACCTATGGCCGAGATAAAGACAAGCACTAGTACAAATGCTACTGGTACAACTGGTAGTCTGGAATATAGCTGCAATATACTGAATACAGGTAATAGTGTTGAACTGGACCAGTAATAGTAGCTAATAATAACACAACTGCTAATAATAATAATAATAATAATAATAATAATAATAATAGTCTATATTTTTCCGCTTTTAAAGCAGCTCAGAGTGCTTTACAAAGGAAAAACGTAAAAGAGTAAAATAAACACTAAATATATAAATATCTGCTCGGTATACTCAGGAAAAAATATTATTTTACAAACATTACAAACAAAATTAGTCTTTATAGCGAGACAGGTGAGAATAATTAATACTCCAGTAACTCCAGGATCTGGAGACAGATTGGTGATTGGTAGACCCAGGAGTCAATTGATCTCCCACAGGATTCTGGGAATTGGAGTTCACAAGAGAGTTAGCGTGCGAGGTGTGGTTAAATGCAGAGCCGGAGGGAGGCGTGACAAACGCACATCTTTGACAGACCCTGTTGGTTCCACTGTGTGACGGTCCATCCCAGAAGCCTCCAAGCCCAGAGAAGGCGACGCCCCTTCTGGCCATGGCTTCCTTTTGACAGAATTTAACTGCCATTCATGGATGGTACTACAAACTGTAGTGTTTGACAAAGCTTTTCACAGGTGTCCTGAGCCCACGTGTGGTTATATGGCTTCTAGATGAATGGTGATTCTAGATACTGAGGGCAGTTATTCAGCTAAGGCTTGCGCTCTTGCCCTTTACGCCCTAGAATTGCTCCTGATCCCATAGTGTGTAAATCCCCTCCTATCTTTCTTTGAGGAATATTGTTTTTAAACTGTTCTATTATTTTCTCATGCATTTTGATGCATGCATGGATCTTTGAGCCATCAGTGCTCCTATAGGATTAGGCCTTTCCTAGATGCTTTCATTTTGCACCATCACCTGTTTTAGACTACATCATTATTTAGTTTTAGTCATTACTAGCCTTAAATTGCTCACATCGAGGTTCTGAAATATGTTGAAGGGCTGATAGGCAGATCATATGTTATTTTGTATACCATCCCAACTTGTTTCTGGTTTGGGGTTGTAGCAAAACTAACTCTTTAAACGTTCTGCAGCAGGTACTTGCCAAACGCCAAGTGTGAGACAAGCCCCCCGAAAAGAACTGCAGCTGTTTTGCACACATCTATATGAAACTTGGGTGAAGCTTTGTGTGTAACCTAAACCCCACAGGCTAACCATAATTGACCACTGATATCATAACTTTTCTCACAATCAACAAGCAAGCATCCTTCGCAGTTGTAGCCTGACATCGTTGAAAGGTGTGAAAGATAAGGTTAACATGTTGCAGTCTGTGAGGGACTGTCGAGCCTAAAGCCTATCGTTTGTTTGAGCTTAAAACTGTGTGATCTGTAACACACTCTGCAACAGGAAGAGGTTTCTCGCCGGCGTATGTGTGTCCACACAGCAATAAGAGGAAGTGGTTTTAGGGCCGGGGGTTATTTCGCATCACTCTTTCAGATAACTTTAGTACACTTTTATTTTTCAACCAAGGCTGAAATTCACACATCAACAATCCATATCTTGAAAATAGTGCTTGCTCACTTGTTTCCAAGCCTGTCTTTCTGAACCTGGTAGCACTATGTTGCTACAAAAGGCTACAAAAGTATTTCTAGGCCAACCACAGGTTAGGAGGCCACTACCCAATGCCAACGAGGGGCCGGTTCAAAAAATGCAGAGAACAAAATGGCCCATTATTTCTTTTCAAGTATAACATATAACATACAGCTGCAAAAGCCTGTGCAGAAGTTAATAAAGTAGACTTTGTACACTAAAGTTACTGTTCATGACTTCTTTCTTTATTCATGGAAAGCAGTTCATGTTAAAGCGATGCTGCACCACATCGGTCCATGTACGATGTCTACACCCATGAAGATTTCACTACAACACCTCAAAAGCTCCCACAATTGCTCTTTCTGGCCTCCACAACATGTTCACAGCCTCTAGTTTAGCATAAACCTCCACTTGAGAGTGGTCTGTTTAAAATAAAGACTGTTTTGTTAAGTTGTTTTGTTTCCTAATACAATGATAATATAATTTGCTTGTGTATTTCTCGTATAGCATTTCCCCCTTGTATTCACATCGGATCTTTTGCTGCAATGTATTCCTACTATATAGTATTTCATATATTCTCAAAGATGTTCAAAGGGGTTAAGGTTTTTTTCAAAAAGGGAATTTCTCAGACAGCTAAAAAAAATCTCTCTCTTTCTATGTTTTGAATAATGAAATACAAAAAATATCAATGAAGTGCATTTGAAGTATCAACAAGATTTCTGTTTCAGTTTTTTGATGCCATCTAGTGATCAAAACTCTAACTGCAACTGTTTTCCTTTATTTAAATCAGTGCTGATCATTTTTATAATATTAGCATTCACCACTATTACAGTGGTGATTGAATGTTTGGGAACACCTTAGAAGTGTCTCTATTTCTGCATACAATGGACCTTAAACATAATTCCTTAAGTGCTTAAAGGCAAGGCAAGTTTATTTGTATAGGACCTTTCATACACAGTGGCAACTCAAAGTGCTTTACATAAATAAAGACATAAAGAAAAAAATCTGTTTAAAAGAAACAAGAAATATAAAAATAAAGAAAATGGAAACTGGTTTAAAACTGCCGTTGGACTATAGAAGAGTTGTAGAACTAACAGAGTTTTAAACTGAGCTGCTCAAACAAGAATGTTCTCAGTTTGGATTTAAAGGTGTCCAGTGTTGGGGCTCTTCTAACTCTCTCGCTCAACTGATTCCATTTAACAGCAGCACAGTAACTAAACCCTGCTTCCCCATATATTAAGTCTTTACCTTAGGAAGGATTGACTGATTACTTCCTAGTGATCTAAGAGTTCTGCTCGGCTCATATCACTGTACCATATCAATTAGATATGCTGGTCGTAGAAAAAGTAGAAACCCAGTTGAATTGACTTACATTTACATTTACATTTACGGCATTTAGCAGACGCTCTTATCCAGAGCGACTTACAAAAGTGCTTAGTGTTGGTTAGAGTATGAATCTCTATCTAGTACAAACAGGTTTAAGTCCAAACCACTCTATACTCAAACACTGCCATAAACACAGGGCCAGTGCTGATACCTAGAAAAAAGACAATGCAATACCTAGCCAGACTGGAACACCTACAGAGAAGAGAACAAATACAAGACTACATACAGTACAAGTGCATTACTTAGCCAGTGCTCCTAGAAGATAAAGTGCAATTACAGTTTATACCATACTTTAGTATATTAGTGATTATAAGTGCTTTACAAAGAGATGGGTCTTCAGTCTGCGTTTGAAGACCGCGAGAGAGTTCGCTGTTCGGACAGCCAGTGGAAGTTCGTTCCACCATCTGGGCTCCAGGACAGAGAAGCGTTTTGTTGCGTGTCTTCCATGAATCTTAAGTGATGGCGGGTCAAGCCGAGCCGTACTTGAAGCCCGAAGGGCTCGAGGTGCGGTTCGACTTTTGACCATTGCCATAAGGTAAGGAGGAGCTGGTCCATTCTTGGCTTTGTAGGCAAGCATCAGAACTTTAAACTGAATGCGAGCAGCTACAGGAAGCCAGTGAAGGGAGCGCAGCAGTGGTGACTTCATGACACGTTTTAATATAAAAGGTAGGCATTAAGCAAAAAGCAGGAGCAATAATATAAATAGTTAATAAGTCATTAGAACTTAGTTAATTCATAGAACACAGAAACTGCTGGGAAGCCTTTAGGGCAAAACACTCTTGACTTTGTAGGACTCATTCAAGTGAACCGATCTTGACTAGGTTTAGTAAAGTAGTGTTAGTAAAGTAAGCACGTACATTGGAAGTAGGCCTGAGTAATACACCAACCCGGCAATGTCAAAGTCCACAAAAAAAAGGTATACCACACAAGAGGTGTGACGACAGTTCACTCCTCGGCAGAATAATCCTGGGATCAAGCGGTCAGCAGCTTAAATACTGCTGGTGGTGCGCTTGCAGAAATAAAAACAGAAAACAGAAGGTGGAGATGGCTGTTTCTGACTGTTCCAGTGTGGACACGACGAAGGAGAGCATCTTATCTGGGATTTTATGGCCATTTGCTGTAGGGAAAGTATGGGCAAGCACAGTTTAGGAGGAAGCTTTTAAAACATATCTCTACTGCTTTAATTGCATAATTGCACCTCTCTTATGTCTCAATGTGGTGAACGTAACAAAACCACAATGTGGTTTGTGCTTTAGTGGCACACATAGGTAAGCTGTGCCCTTCCAATTAAGTAATCTTGAGATCAAATCAAGCTTGTCAAGTTGCTTTTGCAACGTCTTTGCTGTCAAACAAACGTCCAAACCAAAGGCAGAAGTTTATGTAGTGGCCTTCGTGGCGCACATGGTTACACTATTCCCTTAAAAGCAAGTGGATGTGGGTTTGATGCCAGCTTGCTTTTGGTAAGTCTTTATTGTCAAGCAAATGTCTAAAGAAATAAATAATTAAATGAAAGGCACAAGCTTGCACAGCAGCTTTGCTGGCATACATGGATAATCTATGTGCTTGTAAGCAAGAGGTCATGAGTTAAAATCTCATTGTTGTGCTTTTGCTTTGTCTTAACTGTCAAACAAATGTCCAAAAAAAGGCAGAGGCTTGTGCTGGATTAAACTATGCTTATGTGTGCAAGAGGGCATGGGTTTGAATCCAGCTTGTCAACTTGCTTTCTGTCTTTACGGTCGAGCAAATGTCCAATTAAAAGTATGGGCTTCTGTGGTAGACTTGGTGGTGCAGAGGGATAACTCTTCGCCTCTTGAATGATAGGTCATGGGTTCTAATCTGCCTTGTCAAGCGAATGATTGAAAGAATAATGGGTCTGTGTTGTCTTGGTAGTGCACAAGGGCTAGCTAGGTCTTTGCAAACAAGTGGTCTTGCGTTTGAATCTAGCTTGTTGCCTTGCTTTAGGTATGTATTTACTGTCAAGCAAATGTCCAAATAAAGCTGGGTTAATAGTTAAGCTAGGTCTTTACAAGCAAGGATTCTAATCCAGTTTGAGTTTGTTTTGTCTTTATTGACAAGCAAATGTCCCAAAATATCTTTGATTTGTGTAGTAACTTTGGTGGTGCATGAGCATAAGCTATGACTTTCCAAGCAGAAGGTTGTGGATTTGAATCCAGCACCCTGACATGCGTTATCTGTAAAGCCTTTGGTTTGTGGTTACAATCAAGCAGGCACCTAAATAAATCTGGTGGTGATAGTGCAAACAGGTAAGGTTGTGCAAACAAGAGGTTGTGGGTTTGAGTACAGCATACTTCTGGTATGTAATTACTCTCAAGCAAATATCCCAAAAAAGAAACAAAGGCTTGTGTGAAGCCTTGGTGGTACACATAGCTAAGCACTGGCTTTTCGAACATGGGATTCTGGGTTTGGTTCCAGATCATCAGCATTCAATTACTTTATTATCAAGCAAATGTCTAAATATATAAAAGCAGGAGCGTTGATGGCACACATGGATAAGCTACACCCTTGTAAACAAGAGGATGTGTGTTTAAATTCAGCTGAGCTGCTCACGTCTATACTGTCAAGCAAATGTCCAACAAAAGCAGCAGCGTTGGTGGTGCGATTGGGCAAACTAGTGTTCATGGAGTCAAAGTCCATTTATCAGCAAGCAAATTTGCTTGAGTGTACACTTTAGCCTTTGTGGAGCACATGGTTAAGCTGTGGCTTTGAAAGCAGGAGGTGATGGGTTTAAACCCAGGTTACTAATATGGCTCTAGTGTGTTTTCTGTGAAGCCTTTGGCATGCATTTACTATCAAGTAAATGTCCAAAAATAAAAAGCAGGAGCTTCTACAGTGGCATAGGTAAGCTAGGCCTTTACAAGCAAGTTGTCATGTATTCGAGTTTGATTTTGGTCTGTTTTTATAGACAAGGAAATGTCCAAAAAACCTCAGGCCAGCCTAGTGACTTTGGTGGTGCACATGAATAAGCTTTAACTTCAGCAGCAGAAGATCATGGGTTAGATTCCAGGGCATTCACATATCTTTAACGTGTGTTTTCTGTTAAGCCTTGTGTATATGTTTACTGTCAAGCACATGACCAAATAAATCTGGGGGTTGGGACTGGATAAGCTTCACCTGTGTATACAGGAGGTTGTGAGCTTGAGTGCAGCTCGTCAATATGCTTGTGTCACACCTTTGACATGTATTTACTGTCAAGCAAAAAAAACCCACAAATGGAGACCATTGGGTAGGAGCCTTGGTGGGGCACTTAGCTAGGCACTGGCTTTGCAAGCAGGAAGTTGTGGGTTTGATTCCTGGCTGTTAACATGCTTTTGCTGTTACCTGTTGAACAAATATCACAAAAAAATTAAAATTCGCTTAAGATCCTTGGTGGTGCACGTGGATGAGCTCCGGCTTTGGAAACGGAGGGTCCTAGGTTCGATTCCAGCTTACAAACTTGCTTTTGGTATGTGTTTACTGTCAGGGAATTCAAAAGATAAATCTAAAAATCTAAAAAACACCAGAATAACCTGTGAGGTCCTGTGGCTCGCTGGTAGATGCCATGCCCCACGATTCAGGGGTTATCGGTTCAAATCCCGATCAGGATCTCGCACCAAGGTTGCGGTTGTCAGTTCAAGTCACCTCCCAAGGTGCTCCTGGATGGACCCTGGAGGTGCACTGGCAGCCAGAGGAAGGTTGGAGGGCGGTACCCGAGAAAGGGGGGAAATAACCCGGGCTCCCCCCCGGGGCTCCCAGGAGAGAGAAAAGCAGCGGTTATGGTACGAAAACCCAAAAAAAACATTCGACTTAGTTTTAAATATACACGTTCTGTATTTAAAACTAAGTTCCTCTTTTTTTCTGTGTTTTTGGAGGAAGACCGCTGCTGTTCTCTTGCCTGGTGGTCTGAGCCCCTCTCCTCTGCTCTCCTCTCCCCTTCCACCTCACCTCTACTCCATCCATGCCAAGCCAGCCAGACACCTAGTGAGACTTGAACCAACAACCTCTCAAGCGCTAAGCAAGGACTTTCCCTCTGAGCCACTGAGCCTCACACCAACAATCCCTTTTTTTTGGGGGGGGCTTGTCTTGTCTTTAACCACAGCCAGCAAATCTTCACTAAGTGCCACCTCGAGTACACATTTTTTCTCAAGTCACTCTAATTTAACATGCTCCTTAGCCACTTCATAGCTTCTTGTGCAGAGCAATGAAAGATTGTAGGCTATCCTCAGCTTACAATATTTCATGGGTTGACAGGGCCCCAAGTTTGAAGGGATCTAGATGGTTTGGATGTTATCTTTGCCGAGCTTGGGAAGGGGGTTCCATTTTAGGGGGCTGCAGTTTCCTCTTTGCTTTCTTTTCCTATTTGGGAACTTTTTGGACATCCCATTTCAAGACCATGGGCCATATGGAGTTGCCCCCCGCCCACCTTTGCAACTATGCAGCTTCCACTCTTCTGTGAAGGCATTCTGCAACATTTTGTGTTTGTGGAAACTTTTGAGATCAGACACCGACGTTAGACAAGCTGGCCCAGCTTGCAATCAACATTACAGTTCATACCAAAGGTGTTCAGTGCAGTGCTCTGTGCAGACCCCTGGAGTTGCTCCACACCAACTGCATCTTCACTCCAGAGAATGTCTCCACTGAGTCCAGTGATGGCAGCGGTCTGTCGGTTTAACATAAAAATTAAATATATATCAACTCAAATAAATCCTCTGAATGAAATGATGCAAAGCAAATCAAAAGAGCACTAGATATCACCATGAAACCAATGTCTTTCAGGATTTGTAAAAGATGTTTTAAAAAAACTGTCAATTTTTAAATGTGCATAAGATTTTAGGAGATTTTTGTGAGACAAATAATTATTTCTTTATATTTTTTATTATTTTGTTGATAACTATAAGTACATGATCTTTTACATCCTTCAGAAATGTGTTTGTCTTATATTGTACTAACTGGCCCTTGTCAATAGGATGTTAGCTGTTGCTTACTAATGTAGTTCATAGAAATCTCACATTTTCATTTTTATATAATTAATTGTGAGGCATTTAAGTAAAAACACTACAAAACGATTTTTCTACTAGGCTACTTGATGCAGTAAGTGCTTTATTTGTTTTTTTCAAAGTGATTGACAGATTTAATAACATATTTACTTACACATCTCTAAAAATAAAAATTAATGTGAGACATTAATGTAGATCATGCACATTACACATCCCTAAAGATCAAAGTATTATTACATTATAAAAAAGTATGTTATGTTTATCAATACATATGTGGTTGATGTTTTTTTGTTTTTTTTACTTGCTTGGACTAATCACTGGCGTGTCAAAAAAGTTCCCACGTTTGTTGATCTGGACAACAAATTTATGTTGAAGATTCCAGGTCAGAGGAACAAAAGAAATATTCTGTAGAAAACACTTTTATTCAATGTTTCCTTCTTTTACAGTATGTGAACGCACAGGAGTTTGGCTCTTTTTGAAATGAATTTGACCTTTTAAATTTGACTTTATTCTGAATTTTTAATGACCGTATTGTACAGAATTAATTTTTATTGTATTGCATTTCTTTTGGTTCATTTATCATGAAAATTTCACATCATGTAAACAATTAAACAGCTGTTGCGTTCAAATAATCTAGAAAAATAAAAATCCACAAATAAGGAGATGGACTTGTATATATATAGTATATATAAATAAAGCAGTCACCTCTGATTTAGGTAACACTTGAACAGCTATGACAAATCATAATGTAGCACCCTTGTAAATTATGCACTATATTGCCAAAAGTATTGACTCACCCATCCAAATAATTGAATTCAGGTGTTCTAATCACTTCCATATAAAACCAAGCACCTAGTCATGCAGACTGTGTCTACAAACATTAGTGAAAGAATGGGTCACTTTCAGAAGCTCAGTGAATTCCAGCATGCTTCCGTAATAGGAAGTCAACTGTTTAACATGTTCAGTCATGAAATGTCCTCACTATTAAATATTCCACAGTCGACTGTCGGTGGTATTATAACAAGCAACAAAGCGGTACCCGCGTAAAATGACCGAGCGGGATCAGCGGATGCTGAGGTACCTCCAAACTTCACGTGGCTTTAGATTAGCTCAAGAACAGTGTGTAGAAAGCTTCATGGCTTTTCATATCCAAACTTTTGGAAATACAGTGTATGTAGGCGTGGCTCGATATCTCTTTTTTTATGCCCGATACTAATATCTGCTGATACCCAATTTCACCCTCTCCTAAAGAACTAAGCTCTTAAGCAGCTACTAAAAAACACCATCATGCTCAAACTGTGAAGCTGTGATATTGTCGTGCTCTAAAGGTGGAACTACATAGCCCATAATGCAGTTACGCAATACTATTAGCAGCATTTTTTGATTGGTCAGCACCATCAACCATTCAAAATCAAATTCAAACTGTAAAATAGCGCAAAATGTTCCTTAAATATTTACATGATAGTTTAGGATAATGGATCATTTCAGAATATACTGTTGAAAGCTGTTGGAGGACTGACCATCAGGGCCTCCTCCCCACCCATCACCAGCCAGCTCTTCTGTCCAGTTGTGCCAACTGCTACACCCTCAATTACATCACTGTGCCATACAGATGCACCAGCATCTGAGAGGATGGGACTGTTTCAGCTCACGCACACTTTACATAAAGCCTCAGTCAGAGACTGCCTCAGTCAGAGACTGCCTCTACCTGTGCAGCTTCTAAAGCTTTACCATCCAGATTTCAAACAGAGACTCTTTTCTTTGATATTTAGTTTATTAAACTGTAAATACTGTTTGACCAGAGGAGGATGGGTCTCCCCTTGTGAGTCTGGTTTCTCCCAAGGTTTCTTCCTCCAGTCTAAGTTAGTTTTTCTTTGCAACTGTTGCCTCTGGCTTGCTCACAGGGGGATATATATTGTAACTGCCTTTTTTCAAAACTTCTGTAAAGCTACTTTGTGACAACATCGTTGTAAAACATGCTATACAAATAAACTTGAATTGAATTGAATTTTTCTTCTTCTAATATCAGATCCAGTGATTTTGGCCAGTAACAGACTGATGTCGATACTGATTACTGTATCAGTGCTCCCCGAATTATGAGCTCAGCACAAAGTCATCAAAAAAAAAAGATCTGACAACTCTACATTTTCACTGTATTGAACTAGTCGGGTGCCCATTTCAAATATAAGTAACATGTTCAAAAATAAATAAAACAAACACTTCTGCAACATAAATTTTTTAAAGCAGATGCAGCATGAAAATATCCTTCACTGTTTTATAAAGTCACATTACCGAATGCAGTGTCTGCAACGTGGACGCAGTTAAACATAGCTAAAATGTTTACATACCTACAATTTCTCATAGACGGTTAGATACACCACTGGCAAATCACAGAACAGCTAAAACCATCACTTAGTAAGAGCATCATTCGAGTTTGCCAACAAGCCCAGAAAACATCATTCCAAAAAAACTGATTGAAGTGAAAAAAAATTATGTGAAAAACTGCAAAAAAATGCAAAAAAGATCATAAGAATGAAAAAATAATATAAAAAATGAAGCCAAAATTAACCGTACACAAATTACAGTCAGAACTAGATAAGATAATAATGCTTAAAAAGCAAAAGGTGCATTTCTACACTCTCAAACTGAATGGCGTGAAGAAGTTGAGAAAAGTAAACCCCCCGCTTCCAAAATGGTTGAGATGTCGGGCAAAATGTAAATCATGTAAACTATCTATTTCATAAAAACAGTACAACAGCAGCAACAAGTTGTCTTATGCAACAATACTCAATGTATATATATATATATATATATCCTTCTCTTTATATATATATATATATTCATGCCAAACTGTTCTGGATACATATAAGAAATTCAAAATATTTAATTTTTGAAAATATTGAAATATTGAAACAAAATATTAAATATTTATTATGAATACAGATAGTTTTACATTTTAAAATTCTAATTTGTCCTTTTCAAATGGCTTAATTACTTAAGTATTTTAAACAAAGTTACACTTACAACAGCATTTAAAACATTATAAATTTGTTGAGATTTTAATATGAGAACAATAAGTATAAATAAGGTTAAACTGTTCTCTTTTAAATACTTTTGGATTTTGTATTTGCTCTTCTTTTCTTCTACTCTCTCTTGTACATTCATGGCATATCAGCAAATGTGATGTTTAGTTATTACAGCGTAATTGTCCTAATTGAATACAAAAAAGCACTATTATTGTTCTTTAGAGGGCTAACTAATAAGCAACGGATTGCAAACAGAGCACAATGATTTGCAACTCTAGAAATACGGAGAGGGAACAGTTTAAAGAAAGACTGTACAGGAGAATACATAATAACTAGAGATGGACCGATCAGCGTTTTTGCGGCCGATTCCGATCACTGATCACCCGTAGAGGGCGGGGCTAAATGCCATGGCAGGGCTACATGTAGTTATTAGCGCAAGCAAGTCATGAAACAAGGTCTAAACTTTTTAACAAGCTCATGTGAAACAGTATAATATATTTAACAAAATTAGCAGTAACTAAACAAAGTAAATCATACAAATATCACCAATACTACAATCATTAAATTTATACGAAAATTAAGCTAATTAAATAAATGCAGTAAAAACGCAACGCAAAGGAAAACTGTTCTCGCGAGGCGCGCCTGTCGAAAATGAAAGGGTATGTGTTTCCACCTAGTGGTTCAGATAGGAATTGCAAGGACCTGGCCAGAAGGGGATTCAACGAAACGCTGGTTGGAAATACAGAAATTAGGCTCATTTGTTAAACACTATTGATCGGGATCGGCTAAATTGAAGAAATATCAGCCGTTCACTAATCGCATATTTTGATAAAAAATCGGCCAATACCGATACATAGCTGATCGATCTTTCCATCTCTAATAATAACCACCCATTAACTTTAATGCTTTACATAACTATCAGCCGTTTAATTCTTTGAGGGCAGCTGCTCCATATTGTCAGAGGTTTGAGAAACTGTCCGGATTGGAGTGAGCAGAACAAAGTAACAGGATTTAGTTAAAAGATGTGGGAGCTGTGGTTGGCTTATTCGCCAGCTTGATTTTTTTTTATTTTGCATTCCTTAAATGATGCTGCAGTTACATTCTGTTGCCTATACAAGCTGTAACATTTAAGGTGAAACGGAACATTTCATTAAGAAGCAGACAAACAGGAAGCCAATTTCAGCCTCTTTTAAAGATGAACATTAATCATGGACCGCGGACAGTTCGGTTCCTTGGTGCCAACATCTACTTCACAGCTTGGAATGACACATATTCCCCACAAAGTCTGTTTACTCTAGCTCCATTGTCATGTAAATATTGGAATTGTAAATAATAAGTCGAGACATCCCTGCAACACTGTGACAACGTACTGTTTTGGTTTCCACAACGTTGCCACAAAGGTGAAATGTAAAAAGTTTTGACAATGTCTTGACAACATAGTGGTATTGTTGTTAGTACGTTGCCACAACCTTCTAAAGTCCTTCAAATTATATTCTGCATGGAACTTTGTAGAAAGCTGCCAACAGGTAGAAATCGATACCCATTTGATTTGTGACAACGTCATGACAACACTGCTTAGACAATGTAAACCTCAACACATTTTGATAACATTGTGGCAATTTGCAAAAACATAGACAACATTGTGTGTTTGCTGGAATAACAGCTCATGGTTTTGGAATCAGTCTATTTTAACCATATTCTTTTGTAATGGCAGAACTTGTATTTGAAGGAGGAAAATGTTTACAGTATATCAGTTTTATGTACTGAACTCACCTTATTACACTATGATAATGTAAATATAGTTACCATTCTATGGCAGCTTTAAGAGCATTAAGTTAGGTTTGTATTGGTCAGACAACTGTTTTACTTTTGCCTCAGTTATAACGTCCACCGAGTCGATTACAGTTAAAAACAGTAAAAAAAAAATCGAAGAATCGATTCGAAGATTCCGACTCTTCGAGTCACTGACGAAGAATCTACCCAAACGTGCTAATTCCGCATCCGTCAGCTTCCTGTTTTTAGTGCCGAGGACATAAACATCTCAACTAACAGTATAAACGAGTTTAAAATCAAAACGACAACATGTTTACAACCTAAAAAGCGCTACTAAACACTGAACAGCCCGTATTTTAAACAGAGCTCTCTTCTTCAGAAGCGCCGGCGTGTTTATACAGCTAGCCCGATAGCTATGCTAACTAACGTTAGCTTCATCCGGTCAGGTCGCGTTAGACACACGAAATTTAACCACAGGAAAGATTTCTAGCGGCTTGTAGACATAAATATCTCCCACAAACTCGACAGTCATTCAAACCAGTAACGACAAAAGAGAAGAAATAACTTACAGTCGTAAATGTTTTGGTCGGCAGAACTGACATCACCGTCCGCCATGTTTAATCTGAGGAGATGGGGGTCTCGGCCGGTCACCACCTTTACGGCTTTAATTCGTCTGAAAGAATATTTGTTGTCAGTTTTGAAAGAAATGAAAAATAATGGATTTCTTCAATGGTTCTAGAGTTAATAAAAAGGTTTTATTTAGAACTATGAGTTCTATGTTGAATCAGTTAATGCTGGTTCTTTGCTGTGTCCATAGTGCCGAATGTGTGAAAAATCAGATTTTCTGATTTTCACATATACAATGTGTATGTTTGCTGGTGTCATGTCTCTCTAGGCTGCTCTGTCTCCATTCAGACTGTTCAATTTTGGTTTTGTTTACAAAATATGTTTTCAGCTGAATAGTCTATGTGCCAAATTAATTAATGCTTTGGTTTTATTTGAGTTTGGGATTGTATTATTCAGTCCCTTTTGTTTTAATTGAATAATAATAACAATAATAAATAGAAAGTGTAGTATGTCGTTTGGTAAAATGTTCATATTTAGGCAGGTTTTGCTATTGATAATAAATACAGTCATGTTTTGTTCTTAATTCCAGCTCTAAGATTTCCATGCCATTCCTGAGAGATTTGTTAGTGAAAATATGCCCATTTCCACTTGGTGGTACAAAGTTGATGCTGCTTCAGGTTTCGGCCATTAACAACAACAGCAACTGCTTAAGTTGGATTATGTATGTTTATATAGAGCTGGGTTGTATTTTATGAGCATAAATACTTTCCTCACAAATGCCATCATGTGTTCTTGTGTTTATAGCTCCAGCCTATAGTCATTCTTTGAGGCAATTGTTCTATTTAGAATGACTTCTGTTGTTGCCTGACATGGTAACTATAGCAGACCCCACATTGAGTCTTCTAGAACATTTTCATACAAAACACATTCTCCATGAGTCTGAAGGACACTTAATTTAAGCTGTTCTAAAGGAATGGCTCTTCCGGCTGATGTAGAATGTGTTATATATGAAAAAGTTCTAGAACAAAATGGGTTCTACTACTGTTGCAATGTCATGTAACACTAGAAGAACCATATACAGCACAATCCTCCTCAGCTCAAGATAATACTTTATTAAAATGAAGACAATTGCAGCATCACAATACTATACATGTCACACAGGAGAAGACAAATGTTAAGAATATGAATAGAGTATTACAGAAGAGCTATTTATCACAGATTATAAAAGTGAGAAAGTTCTGTGCATGTATATGAAGTATGTGCTTAATAAGTGCAGGAGCAGACCTGATCAGTATTCCTCTAACAAATAAGCAAATATAGAGATAAAGACATTACAAGGGAGATATACATGACTGAGCATGTACAAGATATTAGCAAGAGCAGCACAAGTATTATTGTACTAATTGGGATGTGATATAGATTATTACTATGTGTCACACTGAGCAGAAATGAAGTGAAATTGCAGTAGTAGCAGCCGGTCAGATAAAAACAGCATAAAAATAGAAGAATTCGGCCTGGGCCAAATCTACCACAGAGTCCAGGACTGAACAGTAAACCAGATCTAATCTGGAGTCCACTTGCAAAATTGACCAAATCCAGGATAGATCTGTATTCTAGACTCAGTAGGAGATCTGACACAGCACCTGCCCAGATCTGTAATTTCTGTGTACGTCTGGTCCAGATCCTCTTACTGCCATCCTTCCAATAAGTAATGTTATTAATAATGAATAAATAAAAAATATTAAACTATATGGCAAAAATAAGAAATATATAATTAAGGCCTCAAATATGAATTCATAAATATGGATAAATATTATCTCTGTGTCACAGTCCAAAGAAAAACAAGGACCAGCTTTACGGGAGAATGTATGTTATTTAATATATGTCATGTAGTTGGACTAAATGTATTAATTAATGTATGATTATGCTTTTATGATCTATGGTTTGTCTATTGTATCTATTCTATTATGCCAATTTAATATAAAACAAATAAGCGTCCTTGCTTAGCTAGATATGTTTAAAAACAAAACAGGACAAAAAAACATATTAAACAACAAAAAAAGCTCTGAGGACTTCATTGTGTTCCAAAACAAATGCCCTTTTAAGCTGTTTAAGATGTGGAGCACAGTGAAACATTAAAAAAACACTAAAGCTGCTGACATTAAAAAATATGCATGTTTCAGTGATATCTCCAAATTGGCAGATGAGTCAGGTTAAGACTGAACAATACACAGTGGAAGTAATATATAAACACTGCTGGCTTCCTGCACCTGTCTGAAATGGACTGAAATAGACTGGTATTCAGCAGTAACGTGTATTGTGGTCTGATGAGTCAATCTTTCAGATTCTGGAAAGAATTGAGATACTATTTTAATTTAAATTTATTTTTAATTTATCTATTTTTTTTATTTATGAATTTGATAGAGATCAAGCAATTAAAACAGTTTTCAAAACACTTTTTCCAAAACATCACCTACTTATTCACCCTGGAAACCACACAGTCCATAATGCACTTTTGCCTTGTACTCCACAAATGTGAATTTGTACTCAAACAATTCACTTTTAGTTAAAGACACATCCTTAAATCTCTAAGAATATATTTCTGGAAATGGTTTTTACAATGTTCCATTTACCTACACAACAGGTGGCCGGCTTGCTCAGTCAATCATTTTTAGCCATGAACAACTCATTTGCTGCTTTGGTAGAATCTTTGGGATCACTGTCTTGCTGTAGGACGAAGCATGACCCAAGGCATGAATGCATTTTCCTGAACCTGAACACATCTAATCTGTCCACAACAGCAGGTCTTTTTAGTATTTTTAGAAAATTGTAACCTGGCCAACTCATTCATACTCTTCAATGAACTCTTTAAAGTCTTCAATGAACAGTAGAAACTGACAAATCAAATCAAACACGGCCTCCTGTAAATATTTGTGAGCTCCTTCTTTAACCATCATAGAGCCTGTTCATCTGTTTGGCCATTTCTTTTAGGCTAAACGTATGAACTTTTAGATTTGGATTGTTGGATTTGACTGTTCATGTGAAATACTCTTACAAGTGTTATGCAATTTATCCTTACAGTTGAAAACCCAATGGTCAACTACACACTGTAAAATGACCAGCAGTCACCATGAATCTTGTATCACTGAAACATGACATGTAGACCATATGCCTTTTTTACAGTTGCATTAGCAGATTAGCATAGGGATACATTTAAGATAAAGTAGTTTTTAAAACTGAGAATCAAAAATGCACTGATCTTGCACAGTACTTAGTTTTTTTCTGAGTAAAAAAAAAGGTTACAGTGCAGAAAGATGATAGAGGTTGAAAGCATTAACATGGCTCAATGGCTCTTTACTTCAAATATAATGTGCTATGTAGGTCAAGACTCTAGACTTCTGTGACATAATGGCATTTATTTTGACAATATAATGCACTGTTTGTAGCTGATGTTATATAATGATCCTTGTAGTTCATAATATATATGATGCTCATTTTAGATTAAGCCTCTTTTTTCATATTTTACTTGCATGCCAATGATAAAAAAAACATCAACTTTGATCATTAAAAAATACACCCTTAATTATTACATTAAAATGGTTGCACATGTGCAGTACAGAGGAAAACTAATGAATCAGTCAGAAAGTGCACAGTGCAGAGCAACATCATCTATTAGAATGAAAGGAGAAGCAGTTTTCAAATGTGTTAGATATTTATGGATCATTTGATATTTTATATTTTAAAACAAAACAATAAAAAAACATGTATTTTTATTAGCTATTCTGATATCTAGCTAGCCTTGTCTTAAATAAAAGGACTGAAATTGAGGTGACAATAAATAATATTACTATAACGTACAGCTAACAGAGGCAAAACTATAATACATTGATTTCAAATTTTAAATGAAGTGGAAGAGAAAGTAGACAACATTTTGACAATTGTGTTTGCTGGGGATTCAGTCGTCGGCTTTTGTGGCTCTAGCACGTCTTTAATTAAACCTACTAAAGTCTACACTAAGTTTAAAGCACGTTCATTGAAGCAGTTTTGGTGACCCCAATGTTGAAATGGAATTTCCCAGAAATGTGACAACTTTATGTGTCAACCTTGTGACAACATTGTCAGTATGTTGTCACAACCTCTTAGAAGCATTCACACATTCCGTTATATCTGTGTTACATCTGATAATACCGCATGACAACATTATTTAGGGATGTTGTGACTACTTTGCAAAGATAATGTATGAAACACACCACCTTTAGAAGCTGTTGTAAGAAAGTAGACAACGTTTTGATAAGTGTGTGTTTGCTGGGGATTCATTTGTCGGTTTGTGTGGCTCTAGCAAGTCTTTAGTTAAAGTTTAACCTACTAAAGAGCATTACATTTAAAGTTCACTGTTTTAGTGTAGCCAGACACCGTTAGAAACTGGTTAGCAGGATTAATGATTACAGCTGACTCATATTAATTACATAGGTCAATCATCTACCACTGAATACTCCACTTTATAACGTAGCTGAAAAAGGAGGTTGGTTGAAGGGTTGTCACAACAATCTTATCTAATTAATAACGTTATCTCTGGTATTATTTATATCTGATAGCAACTTGATCAAACGCCACGGAGTTCCCTGTAGATATAATGGAACGTATGGAGGATTCTAGAAGGTTGTGACAATAACGTGCTGACGATGTTGCCACGACGTCGTCTTAACGTCGTCAGATTATGGCGTCATATTAATGTCAAAACTCGGGCGTAAATGTGAAACTCGCGCAGTTTTCATAAACACGCGCTCAAACTGTCTTTTTTCCTCTTTTAATGCCTTTTTCACTCGCGATTTGATTTTTTCCTCAAATTCAAAGGGGGTAGTTTTGACAGTGTAGGGTCAGGACATGGGCCAAACGCTCGTTCCCACTGCAGCTCGGTCAGTTAGGCTCATATATTCTGCGGATGTTCGCGTTTCGCCGCTGATGTAGCTCACAAACAAACAAACTAACTAACTAACAATCAAACAAACAGCCTCCTAAATCTCTGAAACGACATTTAGTAAGTGGTGGTGAAGCAGAGAACAAAGTACGATCACTACATTTCCCCACAGTTCCTCATCCCTCCATTTCTCCCAGTAGTTTCAATCTAAATAGGTCGAAGCAACGCTGAAGACGGCAAGGGACCGTCTATAAAGTGCGGTACTGTTCAACAACGTACAATATTCAGAGAAATGAGGAATCTGTATGTGTTATTTGATGCTTGAAACAGATAGCATTTTTGCACAAAGCATTGCACTAATAACTGTACTACCTCACTGGACTCTATTTATTACACATTGCACAATTTGCACACTACCAGCAATTATTTATTATTCTCTGTCTGTACAGTGTTGTGTTGTCTGTCCGCACTTGTTTGTTCGTGTTGCACTTGTGTCTTGTATGCACTGTCTATGTTGCACCATGGTCCTGGAGGAACGTTGTTTCGTTTCACTGTGTACTCTGTATGTAGTTGAAATGACAATAAAACCCACTTGACTTGACTTGACTTGACTTGAAATACACAGATTATGTCAGATTATATCTACTACTTTAACAGAGCTGTGGTAAACAATGCAGACATACATACAGACTAAACCAAAACCTCCTTAAATTTTACTGAGACACACATAAACCTGCTGTAAAATAAAACTATGTGTAGGTTATTAAAACACATCTTACAAACATACTACAATCTTTACTTTGTTTACTTTTTATATCACAATCTATTTTTTCATATTTAACAGCTAGCATGCCAATGAGCAAAAAACATCAGCTTTGATGAGTAAAAAAAAAAAACACACTTAATTATTATCATGGAACATGATCATTCTGTTGCAGCCCAACTGCTGCCATAATTAATCAAGCTGAAAGTGCACACTGCAGAGCAACAACATCTATTACAATGAAATAAGAAGCAGTTTTCAAATGTGTTAGATATTTCGATATAGATAATTTTCTATTTTCTATTTTAAAAATAGTGATGATCTATTCAAGCACAGAAGAGACTGTTGGTGATATATTCTACTGTAGCTTAAAAGCTTTTAATGGCTCAGAATATCCCAAGTTTTAGTAGCAACAATTAATACAAGTTTACCTATTACCAAAAAAGTGAGGACGGTGTGCAAAATATCAATAAACCATATGTTTAATATTAGATGTTAAAACTGAGAAATTCTATTGATTTTTGAAAAGTATAGAACATTTCAACTTTATGATAGCAACATGTTTAAAAAAAAAGCTCATCCAGGTTAATATTCAGAACTGTGTTCATCACATCTACTTTGAACAACACTGTAAACGTTTGGGAACTGGGGAGACTAATACTGTAGTTCACCTGGCCAACAGTTCAGAGTCTCTGTTGTCCTGTTTCTTTTCAAAATGCTCCAGATGTTTTCAGTGAGTGACTTTTTAGGTCAGTTTAGCTCCCCCCCCCCTTCTTATGTGCAGTAGCATTAATAATAGCATTATGTTATGTAGTGAGGCCTTAATGAAGATTCACAGATGTGGAAGTCACTCACGCCATGTGCAATGTAAGTCTTCACTAGTCTTTTGTTGAACATGCCCCAACTGTTGCTAGCATCTCATTTCAAATGGACATATATTTTTACAAAAAAAAACCCAAAGAAAACTACTAGAAACTAGAAAATAATGAGATAATCATTTTTAGACAGTGCCTACTGCTCTACTACACATGGGCCTCTGTAAGTTTTCTGTAAGTTCTAACAGTATACTCTATTGTGATATAAGGCTCTGTAACAATCAGTTGTTTTAACAGTAAAAGGGAATATCACATGTAAGTACTATTAATATTATTTAGCGAGCTATTTAAAATTGAATTGGTCCTCTCTAGTTCTGCATCAGTGCTCCTTGCCAAAATAGGGATTATCACCTTTTAAGGTCGTCATTAGGTTACTTGTCATTCAACACTGATATCCGATTACATTGCTCTATTGCCGAGGCCTAGTGCACACCGCATGTATGATTAATAGACTTGGAGGAAAAAGATCTTGTGAGAAAAGTACAAGCATATATAGATTAACATAACTACATACCATAGCAAGAAACGCTGCCTCCCACTTCCACAGAGGTTTATACATGTGACGTGCTGTGGAAGGCTGCTTTCCTGCTGATTAACGTCTGTTAGGAACCTGTGGAAGGGCACAAAGTCTCAGGGACATAGGCATTACACCGTTAGACATGAAAATTGGTTACAGCTTAATATACAGTGAGGGAAATAAGTATTTGAACACCCTGCAATTTTGCAAGTTCTCCCACTTAGAAATCATGGAGGGGTCTGAAATGTACATCTTAGGTGCATGTCCACTGTGAGAGACAAAATCTAAAAAATAAATCAGAAAATCACAACGTCAGTATGTCAGTATGTCAGTATGTAGCTCTGACCTGCTATGTGTCACAGCTATTCTTTAATATTAATCATTTTTTAAATCTAACATTTAATTAATTTAATCTTAAATAGCTAAGGATAAAATAAACAAACAAATCAGGGCTGCATGATATTATTTCTTGATAAAACGTAACTATTATCAGTTCTATAAGAACATCAATAGTGTTGCACAAGGGAAGGAGGATGAGTTTGCCTTGAAGTGTGGCATGCATTTGTGCATCAACAAGCCATAATGTGAGCTCATATGCAATACCAGCAAGCTTAAATGGTTCTTATTAAATCTAAGGATGTTTATTATCTTATTAGTAAATTAAATTATTATTATTAAGAGCTTAATGAGTATGCTAACCCTCTTGGTTCTTAAACCAATAGCAAACCTACTGACTGTGTTATGATATTCATTTCTCAAAATTTATCTTAACACATTTGTGCTAGTAGCTAGCAAGGTAGCTCCTACACATCATGATTATAACATACTTTCACTATAAATAACTGATAGGCCACGGTCATTCATAGGAAAAACAATATATATATTTCCAACATAATGCTAATCTTGTTAAATTTTCCTTTTTAGTTTTAATACCTTGTTGTGTGGAATTAGCGTTGTTTTTCTTTACATTTGACTAAGACATAAGATCCAAAGCTTATGTTAATGATAAGGCAGTATATGAAACAGCAACATTAATACAAAAGCTGTGTTAACTTTCAACAATAACATCTGCACACATGTTTGGAGAACACTGCGGTCTTTATATACATGGATTAGTTCTGTATATTCATGCATTAAAAGGTTGCTGCCAGGAATTTGTAACACTGGTTGTTTTTTGTGTCACAACTAAGGGAGCAATGTGGACACCCACAGTAGTGTGCAGACCCTAGACAAATGCCTGTTCCATCTATAACTGACTCAATCCAAAACAGTATAGTGTTCATTCTGCAGTTCAGTCAGATGTAAATGAGTGTAAAACGATATTACCATGACTTAAAACTTATTTATATGTGGCCCACCTTATTTATATTTGGGACCTGATGTATCTAATGTTAGCATATGCAGATGTGATGTGTAGCTCATATATATATCATATATCATAAATATGCCTGAATAAAGCCTTTGCATTAGGTTGAATATGTAATCATCTTTGGGCAGCAGGTCATTTCATGGCAATTACTATATTAAGACATAAAATATTAAATTATACTGAATTCAATATTAAAATGATCCCAAATGAATAAATAGTGTTAAAATGATTAATTCTGACGACAATTAAATATTAGATGTAAAACACAAACACAACAAACTGCATAATGCAGTGTACAAGGCTACGTTAAACATTATGTTTCTCACACCAGAGGGAATCTAAGTAAGCTGGCATGAGTTCGTAATGATGAGGCATCCAAACAAAACAAAAAAAATAACATGTTATTGTTTTATCAGCCTTTCTGATCTATAGCTAGTCTTAAATAAATTGATGGCTGATAAATACCATTACTATAACGTACAGCTAACAGAGACAAAGCAATAATACATTGTTTTCAAATTTAAAATGACGTGGAAGAGAAAGTAGACAACGTTTTAACAAGTGTGTGTTTGCTGGGGATTCAGTCATCGGCATTTGTGGCTCTAGCTTGTCTTTAGTTAAAAAGCAGGTTGGTTGAAGGGTCTACTTACAACGTTGTCACAGTAACTATCTTATTAATAACGTTATTATTGGTTTTATTTCTATCTGATAGCAACTTGACCAAACGCCACTGAGTTCCCTGTAGATATAGTGGAACGTATGGAGGATTCTAGAAGGTTGTGACAATAACGCGCTGACAATGTTGCCACGACGTAATCGCATAACATTGTCACAACCTTCTTACATTTTAACGTTGTGGACACTGAAACAGGACGTTGTCACAACGTAACTGTGTTTGTGTGGCAAATTGTGTTTTTATTTATTTTGTTAATTGCATGGGTTAATGGTGGGAAGTCACTTTCCCCCTAATAAAAGGGGTGGGGGGTAGGAGGGCTTAGCCAGTCGTTTGCCCTGCTTGGCCCTTCGCCCCCCTTCATGTACTTTGCGTTTTTTTGGTATTTTTAGTTTTTTTTTACTGTTGTGTTCCGTTTATTTTGGGTTTAGTTTGTTTATCTTCCGATTTTATTTTTATTTTTATTGTTTTGGGCCCGCCACCCCCCCTTCGGAGGACTATTAATTGTTTGTTATTTATTTTACAACAACAATCATTTTATGGATAGGGTTGGCGGGTTCTATATATATATATATATATATATATATATATATATATATATATATGCCTAAACAGAAATTAGAAACATGAACATAGCATTTTATTCAATAATGTTCACCTACTTATTTGTGTGTGTGTTTTTGTTTTGGGCT
This sequence comes from Megaleporinus macrocephalus, assembly GCA_021613375.1. Taxonomy (NCBI): domain Eukaryota; kingdom Metazoa; phylum Chordata; class Actinopteri; order Characiformes; family Anostomidae; genus Megaleporinus; species Megaleporinus macrocephalus. The sequence continues at coordinate 26,407,331 of CM038724.1, forward strand.
ATTGATTATTATGTTATTTACTGTAGTGTTTGAATTAGATGTTTCCAAATTGGGTTTGAATCGGTGTGTCTGAGAGGGTTTCTAGATAGTCTGGTAATAGATTTTTTCCACTGGATAATGTTAATGTTATTTTTTTGTTTTCCAGTTCAAGAGGATGATTTTCTTGGCGATGACTAGCGACTTTCTTTTGTTTTCTGTTGTTGTACTAGTGTTTGATGTGTCTCCTAATATGCAGAGTAATTGTGTTGGGTAGACATGAGTGGTTAGGGCTCGAGATAGCAGAGTGATAACTTCTTGCCAGAACTGGTTAACGGGTGTGCAGTGCCATATAGCGTGGATATAATTATCAGCAGTGTTTTGGGTGCAGTGCTTACATATTGGTGAGATTGTGAATCCCATTTTATATGTGGTATAGTGGATAATTACTCTGTGATACTCTGTGGATGATTTTATACTGAATGAGCTGTAAGTTAGTGTTTCTGACCATGTGGGGATTATTATCTTCCGATTTTATTTGTTTTTGTGATTTACTTTTTGTTATTATTAATTTATTATCCTTAAAGAGAAGGCTTCATTTGTCTTGACCTGTAGGCCCTGTTTGCTTTTACGTTATGGTGTTTATTTGGTTGGATTTGTGTGGGTATACTGGGCCTTACTGGGTGTTGTTTGGTTAATTATGGGGTTTTTTTCTAATGGTTTACTTTTGAGTTTATTTTGTGTAGGAAGTTTTTTTTGTTGTTGTTTTTGGTTAAATATTTCTGTTGATCTGCATTTTCTTTGTCATTGCAGCTAGCTTATGGCTAGCTTCTGTTATCTAGTATCCAACAAATTTCACTGATCTTTTTAATGAATGTTGACTTATTAATTTCATAGCTGCAGCTAAGTATTTTGGTGTTTTAGGTGGAAAACGGGTCTCTGTCTCCAACGAACAAACCTGGGTTGCTTTTTACTTAAGGCTAGTCATTAGGCTAGTCACAAATTCCTCAGGTGGCGTAGTTGGATTATTAAATATTTGGTTATAACCTAATTTAAGTGGGTATTATCCCTTTTATGACGTCTAGGGTTTGGTGATTTCAATGGGTGCTAGGTAAGCTGCGTCACATTTGCAGGGAAAACATGTCCAGATAGTAATCGACTCCGATCCGGATCTGCGTAACGTTCACACACAGCGGGTTTGATCCGGTGTTGTGCCCAATTCAGCACCCCCGCCAGGAAAAGCACCCCCTCTCGGGAGCGCACGCTCTATCGCTTGAATCGAAAACTGTTACGCTGACATTAGTTTGTTTGTTTTGACCAAATTAACTTGAATAAGTCTCATTTCACTAATCAATGTGCGTACGCGCCCCCGAGAGAGGGTGCTTTTCCTGGCCAGGGTGCCAAATTCGGCACAACACCTTTGTTCTGAATTCACCTTACAGTTGTTCGTCTCCAGTCCCTGCAGTGCTGCCGTTTTGCCTAGTTTCTTAGTTCGAGCTGCTTAAAGCCTTATTATTAATATTGTTTGGTTGTTTCAAGTTTCAGTATTGAATTGTTTTGCTTAATAGCTTTTAGCTTTATTATCTTTGGTTTGGTTAACGCTTTATTAACTTTAGTTTTGGTTATTATTATTATTGACTTCGTTGTTTTATTTCTTTCCTTGGTTGGTTGTTTGTTTTGTACTGTCCTAGCTGATTTTTTAAAATACAGTTGTAATAAAAACCTGTGGAAATACGTCTCTGGGTAAGCCGTTGAATTAGAGCCTGACCGCATGAATTCTGAAAATTTTGAGAAGTGTATATATATATGTGTTCTTTTACATGCGTTTTGGTCGCTGGTCCACATGAAAACGGCACTTTAGTTCAGCCACATGAGTTTTTTTATAACACTTTCCAAACTGCTGCCCAATTTAGGGTTGAACGGCACATTAAAAATGCCCAATAATTGAAAAATGTATAGAAATAACATCGAAACAACGTTATTTATAATAGTGACGTTCTTAGAAAGTAGACCCTTCAACAATCCCAGACAGCACAGGTACGTCGGCAACACGTTTTTGTGACGCTTACACTTCGTTAAAACATGACGTCCGACTGTTCCTAAACGACGTGTTTATACGTGGTTTCCCGCCTTTCAACGCGCCTCAATTGGAAGAAGTTTCCTCTTCTCTGACGCTGTAGGTACCCACAGAGCAAAAAGTATTCGGCCTAGCTCTGGGCAGGATCTACCATAATACCTGGGCTGGGTCTAGATGCACAACCTACCAACAATATTTTCCCTGCTACACTTTACATATGAAAACAGTACTTTCCAAATAGAATAAACTAAACGAAAACATAAGCACATACATAATAAATAATTCATACACAACACCATTTAACATTGTTATTATAACATTTTTATTCCACACAATATTAACAAACTGCCATTTCCTACATTGTTTAGAGAATTCTTGGACACTGAGACTTGACACAGTGCACCAGTTCTTATGTAAGCAGCCTAAAGAGGAGACACAAAAATATATTTTATTTGTGAACCAGCACTAATTAAGTGCCCAGTAATAAATACACAGTCCCTGGTCACTACAGTTGTGACAGCTGAATGAACTATTAGAAGGTATCTAGATTTCTGCCTTAATGGCTCATATAATATGCTCTTGGGTCAAAACAATAAAATCAGTCTACTTTCATTTAAACTATGTGCATATTATACTTAGTTATAATGTATCATGCTGTAACAACTTCATCCACTTCATTAGTTTCACCTCCTTGTGTCCAGACATATTGTCTATTTTCATATCAGCTCCACTGACCACATGGTAGCACTTTGTAGTTCCACAATTACACACTGTAGTCCGTTTCTCTGTATACTTTGTTATACTGTTCTTCAATAATAACAGTTTATGTATTTATACTAGTTTAAAGTATTCATAGTATTTATGTTCTATTATATTGAGATCACCATATTATATATCTCTGACACCCCATGAATGTAAACAGTACTTTTGAGTTTGCCTGTGTGAACCAGTGGTTTAGCTAGGATCTTACAGACCGCAGTGCAACAGCAACCCCCCACACAAAATTGTTTTAATTCATAAAAAAAATGCCAAAGTTATTTGGATGTATTGTTAATGCATGTCACTGTATCCTGGCTTCTCACTGCAGCACCTGATTTAATTTAATAAAAGTTTGATTACTTAAACTAGGTTTTGGATGGTAACTGTAAATAGTAGACTTCATCAAGAAGAGATTTAGAAAATGGTTCAGCTAACACACATCAAGAGTGTCTGGAACATAAATACCACACAGATAAACAACTTCATAAATCTATATTTTTTAAGATGCCTATAATCACTCAACTAAAACTGACCAGAAAATCTCCCGTTAACTGAAGTGGCCCAGTGAAAAACAACATTGGTGTGGGCAGGCCACTGGTGAGAAAGGTAGTTTTAAAGTATCAGAGGTGTATACAAAAAATATTTTAGGCGAGTTCAATTTTATTTATAATTAGATCAAATTTTAGGTGCAGACCCTTCAGCTAAAACAATTTTTAATCTACACAAAAACCATCAATAATCTACACAGAAACAGTGTAGTTTTTAGAACATTACTGGTCAAACGTTTTTAGAACACTACTGGTCAAACATATTTACAACCTTTCTGGCCAAAAGTTTTAGAACATAACTGGTTAAACATTGATAGAACATTATGGGCCAAATGTTGACAGAACATTAGGGGCCAAATATTGATAGAACATTATGGACTGCACGTTTTTAGAACATTACTGGCCAATCGTTGTTAGAACATTCCTGGCCAAACATATTTACAACCTTCCTGGCCAAACGTGAATAGAACATTACTGGCCAAACGTTGATAAAACATTATTGGCCAAATATTGATAGAACATTACTGACCAAGCGTTTTTAGAACATAACTGGCCCAACGTTGATAGAACATTATGGGCCAAACGTTTTTAGAACATTACCTGCCAAACGTTGACAAAACATTAGGGGCCAAATATTGATACAACATTGTGGACCAAACGTTTTTAGAACGTTACTGACCAACCATTGTGAGAATATTACTGGCTAAAGGTTGATAGAACATTACTGGCCAAACATATTTACAACTTTTCTGGCCAAACATTTTTAGAACATTGTGGGCCAAACGTTTTTATAACATTACTGGCCAAACGTCAATAGAATATTACTGCCCAAACGTTGATAAAACATTATTGGCCAAATATTGATAGAATATTACAGACCAAACAATTGTGGAACATTACAGACCAAACGTTTTTAGAACATTATGGGCCAAATGTTAATAGAACATTACTGGCCAAAGGTTTTTAGAACACTACTGACCAAATGTTAAGAGAACAATATGGGCCAAATGTTGTTGTCATTGCTGTTTATTTGCTTTAACATTTCCATCATTTTGACGGAAACACTCGAACTCACTATGGAAATTCCTCAACGTTATAAAGTAGAGTACTTAACGGATGACTGTCCTTGTTGACAATGTAATTAATATGAGTCAGCTGTACTCATTAGTCATGTTAACCAGTTTCTAACGGTGTCTGGCTGAACTGAAATAGTGATCTTTAAATTAAATGCACAGTAGGTTAAACTTTAACTAAAGACTTGCAGGAGCCACACAAACCGATAACACACAAACACACACTTATCAAAACTTTGTATGCTTTCTTTCAAGGGTGTCAAAAGGTGGTTTACGTTTTCTGAACAAGGTTACTATTTGGCAACTTAGCAAACTTCCATGCAGATATAATGGAATGTGTGTGAAAGCTTCTAATTGGTTGTGACAACATACTTACAATGTAGTCACGATACCACATGTTGTTTAGTAACAGATGTGACAAGCTGTGTAAAAACACCACCTTTTTACAGAAACTAAGCTCATAATACACCCTGACCTCACCAATCCAGATCATTTTGAACAGTATATATATTTTTGGTCTCTGGTCCACACGACAGCGTCATTTTTGTTCAGCTATAAGGAGCTGTTCAAATACACCCTCTAAACTGCTCCACCATTTATGGATAAATGACAAATAAAAGATGGTATTCATCACCCCTTCAGCAAGAGCTGTAATAGTTGGTTGCTATAACAGAAAGGGAGTCTTAGAAATGCTGCCATCTGGTGGTGAACATGAAAAATAACTAATCCCAAAAAAGAAGACGAACAAGTAATTAGTGTTTCTTTTTTTATGTTCTTTAAACATATTTACAACCTTTTTGGCCAAATGTTGATAGGACATTACAGAGCAAACGATTTAAAATATTATAGTCCATTTGTTGATAGATCATTGCTGGCCAGGTGTATTTACAACCTTTCTGACCAAACGTTTTTAGAACATTACTGTGCAAACGTTGATAGAACATTATTGGCCAAATATTAATAAAACATTACAGACCAAATAATTTTAGAACATTACAGACCAAACGTTTTTAGAACATTACCAGACAAACGTTGATAAATCATTACAAACCAAACGTTTTTAGGACATTATGGGCCAAATGTTGATAGAACATTACTGGCCAGATGTATTTACAACCTTTTTGGCCAAACATTTTTACAACATTGTGAGCCAAACGTTTTAGAACACTACTGCACAAACATTGATAGAACATTATTGGCCAAATATTGATAAAACATTATGGAGCAAATAATTTTAGAACATTACAGACCAAACGTTTTTAGAACATTACCAGACAAACGTTGATAAATCATTACAAACCAAACGTTTTTAGGACATTATGGGCCAAATGTTGATAGAACATTACTGGCCAGATGTATTTACAACCTTTCTGGCCAAACGTTTTTAAAACATTACTGTGCAAACATTGATAGAACACCAAACGTTTTTAGGACATTATGGGCCAAATGTTGATAGAACATTACTGGGCAGATGTATACGCAACCTTTCTGGCCAAACAGTTTTAGAACATTGTGGGCCAAACGTTTTTAGAACATTACTGTCCAAACATTGATAAAACATTATTAACCAAATATTGATAAAACATTACAGACCTAATGATTTTAGAACATTACAGACCAAACGTTTTTAGAACATTACCAGACAAACGTTGATAAAACATTACAAACCAAACATTTTTAGGACATTATGGGCCAAATGTTGACAGAACATTACTGACCAAACAGATTTACAACCTTTCATACCAAACGTTTAAAACACACAAAAAACGCTAAAAACATTGCAGCCCAAACGTTGATAGAACATTACCGGCCAAACGTTTCATTGCTGTTTAATTTGCTTTCAAATAGAAATTTTTACGAAAAAAAACGAAACTCACTACGAAAATTCCTCAACATTATTGTGTCTTTTCATCGAACCACCATCTCTGAGCTGTCGTTCTCCCCAGCCTACCCTCTCTGTAGTGGACTTAGGCTTCAGTCTGTATGTTGTGTGCAGTTGGATGTGTACAAACATGCTTTTTGTTGCAGACTTTCTTTGATGTGTTCTTTGCTTCTTTGTCTTAGGTGGTGGGGCTGGAGCTGGTCTGAAATGTCTGGGCTTGGTGGTTCAGAATGACAAGTTCATTCCTCTGTGAGTACATGGTGATTATGTGGTCAAGTTCACTTGATTGGGCTGAGTTCTTCTAACTAATTGTCCACTCAGAGCTTGCAAAAAGCTAGCAGCAGTCAGATATTTGCATTTGTGGGTGTGTCCTAATCTACTCTCTGTGTGTTGCTATGGCCCCAGCACTACTTTTCCAAGGTTGTGCAGACTGTTGGGATACGTGTGCTTCTTTTTTGAGTGCAGTTTTTAAATCATGGAGACATTATCTTGACTTTGAGGTGTTGTCCTGAGTATCAATCTCAGAGCTGTGTAAGGAGGTTGGGTGGTGGTTCTGTTAAAGTGGTCATCAAATGAAGCAGCTCTGCTTATAGCATTAAGTTCATGATTGTAAATGAGGTAACTACACACCGACTTGTCCAGGTAACAGGCTATGTAGTCATAGTGTTTGCAGCTGTAATATAACAGACCTCTGCTTCTAAAGACTCAAACAGCTACGTATATGTTTGCTGTTCTGTTCAGAAGAGGGCTGGTATTCTTACTTGTTCTAGTCCGGGTTTGTCTTTGGGTGTGATGTATTTGCGTTGGGGGCTGGAGGTGGTCTAGCAGGTAGGAAATGCCCTGCACAGGTGGTTTAGCACTCACACATTCATTCAACTTCCAGTATGTTGTGTAATGTCTTCTAACTAGTTTCTTTTCTTTATGTTGTCCACTCAGGGTTTGCTATAAGCTAAGAGCAGTAGGGTATTTGCATGTGTGGGTGTGTCCTGATTTACCCTCTGCGTGTTTCTTTCTCCACTGCACTGCTTTTCCAAGGTTAAGCAGACTGTGGTGATTTGTGCTTTCGTTTTGAATGTTGTTTGTGGTTATGTGTCCAGAGCACTACTGGTCAAACATATTTATAAGAGCTCTGGTTAAATGTTTTCAGAACATTTCTGTCCAAACATTTATAGGACATTATAGAGCAAACATTTTTAGAAAATTACAGTCCAATTGTTGATAGAACATTATTGGCCAGATGTATTTACAACCTTTCTGGACAAACATTTTTAGAACATTACTGGCCAAATATTGATAAAACATTATGGACCAAATAATTTTAGAACATTACAGAGCAAATATTTTTAGAACATTACCAGACAAATGTTGATAAAACATTACAACCCAAACGTTTTTAGAACATTACTGTGCAAACATCGATAGAACATTATTGACCAAATATTGATGAAACATTACAGATCAAATAATTTTAGAACATTACAGACCAAACGTTTTTAGAACATTACCAGACAAACATTAATAAAAATTTCAAAGCAAACGTTTTTAGGACATTATGGGCCAAATGTTGATAGAACATTACTGACCAAACAGATTTACAACCTTTCATGCCAAACGTTTAAAACACACAAAAAAGGCTAAAAACTGCAAACATTTAATTTAGGTACCCATAGGCAGGGTCATAACACATGGCTCAAGAGTAAACTGGTGACTTATGAAGGCAAGACACCACCTTGTGGACTGGTTTAAATTAAATCAGACTGCAGAGTCTTGTAGAAATCACATCTGCCACTAGATCTACCCTCTGCGTGTTTCTTTCTCCACTGCACTGCTTTTCCAAGGTTGCGCAGACTGTGGTGATTCATGCCCTCTTTTTGAATGTCGTTCCTGGTTATGTATCTAGAACTCTACTGGCCAAACATGTTTTCAAGCTTTTTGGCCAAATGTTTTTAGAACATTTTTGCTCAAACATTGATAGGATGTTTCAGAGCATACGTTTTTAGAAAATTACAGTTCGATTGTTGATAGAATGTTATTGGCCAGATGTATTTACAACCTTTCTGGCCAAACATTTATAAAACATTACTGTGCAAATGTTGAGAGAACATTATTGGCAAAATATTGATACAATATTATGGACCAAATAATTTTAGAACATTACCAGACAAACGTTGATAAAACATTACAAACTAAACGTTTTTAGGACATTATGGGCCAAATGTTGATAGAACATTGGGAGCCAAACGTTTTTAGAACATTACCGCACAAACATTGATAGAACATTATTGGCCAAATATTGATAAAACATTACAGACCTAATGATTTTAGAACATTACAGACCAAACGTTTTTAGAACATTACCAGAAAAACGTTGATTGAACATTACAAACCAAACGTTTTTAGTACATTATGGGCCAAATGTTGATAGAACATTACTGGCCAGATGTATTTACAACATTTCTGGCCAAACATTTTTACAACATTGTGGGCCAAACGTTTTTAGAACATTACTTTGCAAACATTGATAGAACATTATTGACCAAATATTGATAAAACATTACAGACCTAATGATTTTAGAACATTACCAGACAAACGTTAATAAAAAATTACAAAGCAAACGTTTTTTGGGCATTATGGGCCAAACGTTGATAGAACATTACCGGCCAATCGTTTCATTGCTGTTTAATTTATTTACCCATAGGCAGGGTCGTAACACATGGCTCAAGAGTAAACTGGTGACTGTGAAGGCAAGACACCACCTTGTGGACTGGTTTAAATTAAATCAGACTGCAGAGTCTTGTAGAAATCACATCTGCCACTAGATGGGGCTGTATCTCAGGTTTCTGTAGGCCTCCTATAGACAGGGTTTTAAGATTATTGTAAAGGCAGAAATTGTGTGATCTTCTGATCTAGGCCCATATACCGTCTGTCCAAAAGTTTTGTTGACTTTATGACATTTTAATTGAATACGTAGGAGTTATTTTAAAAAATACTTAAAAACTTAAGAGTTAACAGAAAACAGGAAGCTTTTTGGGCAAAACACTCTTCAGTCTGTAGAATTTATTCAAATGAACTGATCTAGACTAGGTTTAGTAAAGTAGTGTTTTACAGTAATCATTTTTACTGGAGATTAAAGCACAGCGCCTCTAGTGGCAAAGGTAAAGGGTAAGTTAAAAAAACTGGGGGTTAAATTTTAATGCATAACATGGCTTATTCACAGTACTTCACATTTTTAATGAAATGCCCTGCACAGGTGGTTTAGCTCTTACACATTCATTCAACTTCCAGTATGTTGTGCAATGTCTTCTAACTAGTTTCTTTTCTTTATGTTGTCCACTCAGGGTTTGCTATAAGCTAAGAGCAGTAGGGTATTTGCATGTGTGGGTGTGTCCTGATCTACCCTCTGCGAGTTTCTTTCTCCACTGCACTGCTTTTGCAAGGTTGCGCAGACTGTGGCGATTTGTGCTTTCGTTTTGAATGTTGTTCCTGGTTATGTATCTAGAACTCTACTGGCCAAACGTATTTTCAAGCTTTTTGGCCAAATGTTTTTAGAACATTTCTGCTCAAACATTGATAGGATGTTTCAGAGCATTCGTTTTTAGAAAATTACAGTCAGATTGTTGATAGAACATTATTGGCCAGATGTATTTACAACTTTTCTGGCCAAACATTTATAAAACATTACTGTGCAAATGTTGAGAGAACATTATTGGCAAAATATTGATACAATATTATGGACCAAATAATTTTAGAACATTACAGAGCAAACATTTTTAGAACATTACCAGACAAACGTTGATAAAACATTACAAACTAAACGTTTTAGGACATTATGGGCCAAATGTTGATAGAACATTACTGGCCAGATGTATTTACAACCTTTCTGGCCAAATATTTTTACAACATTGTGAGCCAAACGTTTTTAGAACATTACCGCGCAAACATTGATAGAACATTATTGGCCAAATATTGATAAAACATTACAGACCAAATAATTGTAAAACATTACAGAGCAAACATTTTTAGAACATTACCAGACAAACGTTGATAAAACATTACAAACTAAACGTTTTTAGGACATTATGGGCCAAATGTTGATAGAACATTACTGGCCAGATGTTTTTACAACCTTTCTGGCCAAACGTTTTTAAAACATTACTGTGCAAACATTGATAGAACATTATTGACCAAATATTGATAAAACATTATGGACCAAATCATTTTAGAACATTACAGAGCAAACGTTTTTAGAACATTACCAGACAAACGTTGATAAAACATTACAACCCAAACGTTTTTAGGACATTATGGGCCAAATGTTGATAGAACATTACTGGCCAGATGTATTCACAACCTTTCTGGCCAAACATTTTTAGAACATTGTGGGCCAAACGTTTTTAGAACATTGCTGTGCAAACATTGATAGAACATTATTGACCAAATATTGATAAAACATTACACACCTAATGATTTTAGAACATTACAGAGCAAACATTTTTAGAACATTACCAGACGAACGTTAATAAAAAAATACAAAGCAAACGTTTTTAGGACATTATGGGCCAAACGTTGATAGAACATTACCGGCCAATCGTTTCATTGCTGTTTAATTTATTTACCCATAGGCAGGGTCGTAACACATGGCTCAAGAGTAAACTGGTGACTGTGAAGGCAAGACACCACCTTGTGGACTGGTTTAAATTAAATCAGACTGCAGAGTCTTGTAGAAATCACATCTGCCACTAGATGGGGCTGTATCTCAGGTTTCTGTAGGCCTCCTATAGACAGGGTTTTAAGATTATTGTAAAGGCAGAAATTGTGTGATCTTCTGATCTAGGCCCATATACTGTCTGTCCAAAAGTTTTGTTGACTTTATGACGTTTTAATTGAATACATAGGAGTTATTTTAAAAAAATACTAGGAATTAACAGAAAACATTAAAACAAAGACGCTTGTATTCCTTATTTGCTGGAGATTAAAGCACGGCGCCTCTAGTGGCAAAGGTAAGGGGTAAGTTTGGAAACTAGGGGTTACATTTTAATGCATAACATGGCATATTCACAGGTCTTTACATTCTTAATGAATGTTTAGCTTCAAGTCATGTTCTTTATGCCTGTAAATAATGATAATACAGAAAGTAGATCACCTTTATTTGCAACATAATCTTTTAAATAGTTGAGGCCTCTCAGGGGTCCTGAGAAGAAAAGAAAGAAGAAGAAAAGGGGCGTCAAATGGGAGTCAAAGCTGCTCTTTTAATTCTTAGATATACGTATATATAGCAGTATGTTCTTTTCTAGGAGTGAGACCACTGCAGTCCTAATCCCTGCAGTCTTGATTGGATAAGCTATGCCCTTGTAAGCAAGTAGATGTGGGTTTGAATCCAGCTCAGCTGCTAGATTTTGGTAGGTCTTTATTGTAAAACAAATAAAAAATAAATAAATTTTAAAAAGCTGGATTTGTGCAGAGGCCTTGGTGGTGCACAAGGCTAATTAATGGCTTTGAAGCCTTGCGCGGGACCCTTCCTGGTGCACATGAAGAAACTTGTGCACTGAACTATGCAGTAGCCTTGATGTTGCGCAAGTTTTCATAGTAACCTTGGTGGCGCAGGTAGATAAACTCTCATTGTCTGAGCAAGAGGCTAAGGGTTCAAGACTGCTTTGACAGTGCACTTCTGCTGTGTATTTACTGTCAAGCAAATGCCAAAAAACGCATGGGTGTGTGCAGTAGCCTTAGTGGTTCGCAAGCAGGTGGTTGTGCTTTTGAATCCAGTTTGAGTTGGGTCTGTCTTTAATGTCAAACAAAACAAGTACAGGCATGACTTGTGTCCTTGGTGGCACAGAGGGCTAAACTATGCCCTTGCATGTAAGAGGCCATAGGTTCAAGTCTCTCCCATCAAGGACTTTGCCACATGGGCAAGCTGTGCCTCTACAAACAAGGGGTCATGGGTTTTAATCCAGCTTTTCAGCTTGTTTTTGGTATGTATTTACTGTTGAGCAAATTTCCAAAAATATATGCACCTTGAATCATTTCCTTGGTGGTGTGCTGGTATAAGCTGGGTGTTATCAAGCAAAAGGTGATGGGTTTGAATCCAGCTCCTCAATGGGTCATCGTATCTTGGTATGGATTTGCTGTCAGGCAAATATATATACATAGAAAATAAAAGCCAGAAGCCCTTTGGGAGTCTTAGTGGCGGACAGGGTTAATCGCTGGATTAACAAGCCGGCGGTTCTGGGTTTGATTCCAGGTTGGCGGAATGCTTTTAGAATATATTTACTGTCACAGCGTGGGCATGTGTTGACTGTCAAGTAAATGAAAAAGCAGGTGTTTACATGGGAGACCTGGTGGCACATTTGGATAAGGCAAGTCTTTGTGAGCAGCAGGTTGTGGGTTTGATTCTGGGTTGCTAAATGCTTTGGTGTGTATTTGCTTGAGTAACCATGAGTTCATGGGTTTGAATCCAGCTCCTCAATGTGTTTGTGCAAGAAACTTTTTGTATGTATTTACTATCAAGCAAATGACCCCCCCAAAAAATCGGGGGGTTATGGAAGTAGCCTTGGTCCTGTAATTGGATAAGCTATGCATTGTAAACAAAAGGTCATGGTATAGAGTACAGCTCATCAGCATGCTTTTGGTATGTATTTGCTGTCATATATATATATATATATATAATAATAAAACTGTCATGGCATTGGCATGTATTGAAAAAGCTGATACCTGCATTACAGGTCTGGTGGTGCTGTAGGATAAGGCAAGTGTCTGCCAACACCAGGTTGTGGGTTTGATTCCAGGTTGCTGACATGCTTTTGGTATGTATTTATTGTCAAGGTGGGAATTCAAAGATAAATGTTTAAAAAACACCAGAATAACCTGTGAGGTCCTGTGGCTCGCTGGTAGATGCCATACCCCAAGATTCAGGGGTTATCGGTTCAAATCCCGATCAGGATCTTGCACCAAGGTTGCGGTTGTCAGTTCAAGTCACCTCCCAAGGTGCTCCTGGATGGACCCTGGAGGTGCACTGGCAGCCAGAGGAAGGTCGGAGGGCGGTACCCGAGAAAGGGGGGAAATAACCCGGGCTCCCCCCCGGGGCTCCCAGGAGAGAGAAAAGCAGCGGTCTTGGAACAAAAAGCAAAAAAAAACTTTCGACTTAGTTTTAAATATACACGTTCTGTATTTAAAACTAAGTTCCTCCTTTTTTCTGTGCTTTTGGAGGAAGACCGCTGCTGTTCTTTTGCCTGGTGGTCCAACCCCCTCTCTTCTCCTCTGCTCTCCTCTTACCTTCCACCTCACCTCTCTCCATCCATGCCAAGCCAGCCAGATACCCAGTGAGACTTGAACCAACAACCTCTCAAGCACTAAGCAAGGACCTTCCCTCTGAGCCACTGAGCCTCACAGCAACAATCTCTTTTTTTGGGAGGCTTGTCTTGTCTTTAACCACAGCCAGCAAATCTTCACTAAGTGCCACCTCGAGTACACATTTTTTCCCAAGTGACTCCATGGCTTCATGTGCACAGCCTCGGTCTGACTTACAGCTTAGGATAGTCCATGGTCTGACAGGGCTTAACTACTCATGTCACGTTTGCATGGGTTGAGATAATTTAGATGTTGTTTTCTCAAATCTTTGTCAAGCTGGAGCAGGGTTCCATTATAGGGGTCCGCAGTATTGGCAGAGAGTAGACCATTTTTACTATGCGCTTGATTGTATGAGCCCAACGGATGTCAGGTGAAGTCAATAATTATTAAAAAGTGTCTATACTTTATGAGTATACCACTTTATCAGGCTATGTATGATCTACTAGAGGGAGCTCTTTCAGAAGAACAAGATCTCTGATTCACTGCCTACCTGCAGCTGTGGGCAAGTAATGAGAACGTTTAGCAGCAAAGCACTTTGGTTCATTGACCATTTGAGAGCTGTGTTCAATCGGTGCTCTGACAGAGATCAGGTGTTAATATATAAACAGAACACGATGAGTTGTTACTCAATCATGGTTAAACTGTGCTTATGTGTGAACTGGGTGGAGTGTAAAACACTCTATCATGGTAGTATAACGAGCACAAACATAGATAGATGGTCCAATCAGCATTTTAAGGCCGATTCCAATCGAGGGCGAGGCTATATGCCACTGCAGGGATACATGCAGTTATTAGAGCAAGCAAGCCATGAAACGTGGTCGAAACTTTGTTATCTTGCACTGTAAACTCAATCACACTGGCTGTGATTCCTCTGTCAAATGCTACTGTGTCAAATGTGGTCTGTACGGTGTTCTGGGTTATTAGTTTTGTGCTAGCTGCGCGTGCTAGCTCTGCTGTTTGCTGATACTCATTGTATTCAGCCACATGGTGTACTCTTAAGTGCCATATTTGATTAGTAGTGTTAAATGTCTTTGTCTTGGTTCGCCCACAAGACACGTTGATTTTGCCAGGAATTGCAGGGACCTGGTCCGAGGGGGTTCCAACGGAGGGCTCCTCTTCCTGGATGAACGCTAGCTGAAAATATAAAAATTAGGCTCATTTGTTTAAAGGCATTGATAGACTCTCTGGATCAACTAAATGGGAGAAATGTCGACCGATCAGCGAACACATATTATGATTAAAAATCAACCAATCCCCATACATAGCTGATATATATCACATCGCTGTTAAAAGAAAAAAAACATGTCTATTTTTGTCGATTTTTGTTTATCTACTTAAATGCAACAGCTGCTGTTTATATTGTGAAAATATCATGATTAATCGGCCAACATAACTTAAAACTAAAGACACAGTGTTTTGGAGATGCATGTTTTTCTTTGGACATCAGCAGCAACTATATATATATATATATATACACATGCACACATGCACACACACAAAAAAGAGAGAGAGAGAGAGAGAGAGAGAGAGAGAAGAACTGTAAATAATACTGTGTTGTTTCTTATTGTACTATATATATATATATATATATATATATATATATATATATATATATATATATATATATATATATATATATATATAATATGCAAATAGCATTAATACAGTATATATTTAGAAACAAGTACAGTAAAAAGCAACCCAGTATTATTTACAGTTTTCATCTAATGCTCAGTACTTCATTAAGCTAAATCAATATTGCTGCTGAAGAAACTGATTGAAATAATTAGATAGATAAGTTAATCGGTGTAGTTAATATGATAGGCCTGCAATGCGAAGAGCTGAACTGTAAATATTAGTCTGGACTCGAGGCCGAGATTAACCATTACTATAGTTTATTACAGACCGGATTTACAAAACAGCCTGTGGCGCGTCATATGTCACCTGACCTGAAAGTGAAAGTAACAGGAGCGGCTAAAGAGGTGATTCAGTCCGAACAGCTCAGCGTTTCTGTAAACTACAATGTAAATAAAGATTAACAGCTGCTGTCCGAGCCGCTCAGAGACGCGATGCTGCCCAGCTGCTGGACTTTAACGTGCTTTCTCGGTAAGTGTGACTTGCTATTTTAAATGGCCTGCTGGGATCTCGTGACTGGACCTGCTCTATGCAGAAGATGAATGATTATTGCTTTAGTCCTTTAATTTCTGTTAGATTAGACCTACTGAATCCCTCCAATCACTGTCTAATCTCATAAAAACCACAACAACTCAACTAATCCACATCTGTTACACCACAAACACCCCAGAGTGTGTTTCTAATGTGTTCCTGCAGAAACATGGATAGATCTAAATCACTGTTTACTCACTGCTGATTGAGCGCTCAGTGGGATTATAGTCATTAAAAATAAAATCAACTCAGATTTATTAATAAACAAGTATCTGAAGAAGTGAATAAGAAAAAAAAACATTAAAGTCACAAGACTGCTGTCGCGTGACCAGGTTAGACAGGAAGGACCTTTTATGTACATCATCAGAGCTGCAATCTGATCTGTTCCGGCCTGAACACCAGAATAAACAAACAAACCAGTTTATTCTGCAGAGCCACAGCGTGACTGTCAGGTTTCAGCTGGTTATAAGTAGTTACAGCCTGAGTGCTATGTGAATAGTTTTATTTTTTTATTTTATTTTATTTTATTTTATTTTATTTTATTTTATTTTATTTTATTTTATTTTATTTTATTTATTTATTTATTTCTCAAGCTCATTTAACACCCGTGTGTTGTCTGAAGGATCAAACAAGGCCCACCACTATGTTTAACAGCAGAGAAAAATACCCCAAATCTTTTTCCAACTGGGTGGCTGTTCCTAGAGTGACCCCAACATTAGAAACAGATGTACAATACTACTACTACTACTAATACTACTACTACTACTACTAATAATAATAATAATAATAATGTTATTATTATCATCAACAACAACAATACTACTACTACTAATACTACTACTACTACTAATAATAATGTTATTATTATCATCAACAACAATACTACTAATACTACTACTACTACTACTAATAATAATAATAATAATGCTATTATTATCAACAACAACAATACTACTACTACTACTACTAATAATAATAGTTATTATTATCATCAACAACAACAATACTACTAATACTACTACTACTACTACTAATAATAATAATAATAATAATGTTATTATTATCATCAACAACAACAATACTACTACTACTACTACTAATACTACTACTACTAATAATAATAATGTTATTATTATCATCAACAACAACAATACTACTACTACTAATAATAATAATAATAATAATGTTATTATTATCATCAACAACAACAATACTACTACTACTACTAATAATAATAATGTTATTATTATCATCAACAACAATACTACTACTACTACTACTAATAATAATAATAATAATAATAATAATAATAATAATAATGATAAAGATATTATTATTATCAACAAAAACAACAATACTACTAATACTACTACTACTACTAATATTATTATTATTATTATCATCAACAACAACAATACTACTACTACTAAAAAATAATGATAAAGATGTTATTATTATCATCAACAACAACAATACTACTACTACTATTACTACTACACCCTACTACTACTACTACTAAAAAATAATGATAAAGATATTATTATTATCAACAAAAACAACAATACTACTACTACTAATAACGATAATAACAATAATACCAGTACTACAACAACTACTACTTCTACTATGAATAGTAATAATCACAAACTAAATTAATTCATTAATAAGAGCAAGAATAATAACAATACTAATACAACAACAACAACTAACAGTAATAATAATAATAATAGCACTACTACTACTACTACTAATAATAATAATAGCACTAACACAACTACTACTTCTACTATTAATAATATTAATAATCACAAACTAAATTAATTCATTAATAAGAACAAGAATAATAACAATACTATTATAACAACAACAACTAACAGTAATAATAATAATAACAACAGCACTACTACTACTACTAATAATAATAATAATAGCACTAACACAACTACTACTTCTACTATTAATAATAATAATCACAAAATAAATTAATTCATTAATAAGAACAAGAATAATAACAATACTAATATAACAACAACTAACAGTAATAATAATAATAATAATAATAATAATAATAATAATAATAATAATAATAATAATAATAATAACAGCACAACTACTACTACTACTACTACTACTACTACTACTACTAATAATAATAAAAGCACTAACACAACTACTACTTCTATCACTAATAATAAGTATAAAATAAAAAAAAAATAATAATAAGACAACAACAACAACAATACTACTACTAATAATAATAACAGTTCTGCTACTACTACTACTACAACAGCAACAACTACCACTAATTGATATGTGTTGACTAAGTGATATGTGTTGTTTTGGAGTACCCAAGTACTCCAACATTCAAACAGTACTCAGTACTGAATGTTTGGTCAGGCTGCTGTATCTCTCAAAGGGCCGGAATTCAGACGGACTGGTGATGTAGGAATATAAGTGTCATTAAAGTAAATGGATTTTGTCTTCCAGCCCTGCTTCCCGTCTTTTCAGTGATCGATGCTGTGACGGTGGAGCTTGGACACAGCGCCACCGTTCTTTGTCATCTGAACTGCTCCACAGTCCAATGGTGGAGCAAAGCCACAGGCCACGAAGCCACAAAGGTTTTTGAGTTTTCCGAAGGGAAATGCACTGTAGCTCCGGAATTCAAGGACAGGATCGAATGCTCTAAAGAGAAGATCAGAGATGGAGACGTTTCCTTCACCATATCATCTGTGGTGTACAATGACCGAGGCTGGTACTACTGCTCCTGTGACGGGAAGGACCAGTGTGATAAGAAGATTGAAGTACTAGGTAGGATCTGATCTCATTCAGTAGACATTTCTGATGTGATATGGCTGCAAAGTTGTTCAGTTATAATAGTATTATGCGTTACTGCATATACTGCATTATATAATATGTGTCCAAAAGTTTGTGGACACAACTTCCTTCAACATTTGTCTATCATCGCTATCCAAAGAAAAATATGTAAGTCCATTTTTGAACATTTAAATTTTTCTATATCATTCGAATGTATCAACTGTTGTTCACATTGTCTGTGGTTTCACCATGAATGGACCAATAGAAATGCTCCAAAATAACTTTGAAAAAAATCTGGTTCCAATTACTTACATTGAAATTAAAATCTTTTGAAGATACATATTTTTCATTGGACGGCGATGATAACCCTAACTGCATTAACAGCCTCCACTTTGCTTGGAACACTAGATTTTGGACGTTTGCTGTGAGGATTTGATTGCATTCAGTCATTAGATGCATTCAGATCACACAAGCTGCGAACACTAGCGCATATTACGGGCGCACGTGAAAGAGGTAGTATTGGAAACGGATGAAGTTAATGATTATTGTTTCTATGTTTCATCCCAGTTCCCACCTCCAAGAACTTCTCTGTTGGAAGTAAGGCCGGGCTCCCTTGCTACGCTGAGACAGACAAGCGGGCGGCGGACTCCTCTGCCTACGTGCTGTGGGAGAAGGACGAACAGCAGGTGATGAAGCTGGAGAATGGAAAGATGTCGTACGGTGCTGGATTTGAGCAGAGAGCCGCAGTCTCAGTGGAAAGCTATAGAAAGGGTGACCTCTCTCTGACCATAGATCAGGTCAGATTCTCTGATGCGGGGTTATACAGATGCCTCCTTAAGGACGGGGAATACGGACACCCTGACAGCGTCACTCTGGTTGTTGAAGGTAATGCCAGCACACTAAGGCATTTTTCTAATTGTGCTATTTTAACATGCTGAAGCATTTACAGCCTTAGCCAGTAGGGGGTGTGCATGCTCCACTGCAGTACACATTATTTATCATCCATTGTTAGCATTAATGTTCAGTGTCTGTTTTTTTTATTATTCACAGCTCATCAGTACAGCCATCATATAAAGGAGGGTGACTCTACCTCTCTGGATCTAGCCGTCCCATCGCCGGTGATGGTGTACTTCAGAGACTCCTGGATGTGCACCAGGCCGAAAGATGATGTTCACTGTAAGCCAGGTTACGAGCAGAGAACCTCTATAGTGAACAACTCTCTCATGCTGAGTGAACTGGCGGTGGCTGACAGTGGAACGTACACAGTGATGGACGTCAAATCTGGTGAAGTGGTTGCCGTTCACAAGCTAAGCGTCATTGGTACGTCTTTACTTCCCTAGCCATTGTTTCAGTATCTTTCAGTAAGTACTTAGTAATTCAGTCATTCCAGTCATATTCCTTTCTTTGCTGTCTTACTCAGGATTCCCATCCGCCAGGATTCCAGCGATCGCTGCCTCCGTACCATGTGCTGTTTTCCTGGCACTTCTCGGAGCACTTCTGTGGGCTTGTCTTCGAAAGAAGCGAAAGCAGCCAGAGAGAGGAAAGGAGGACGACGTGACTGAACCTCAGGAGAAGCTTTTACATCTCTCCATTCAGCAAAGTCAAAGTAATATTAGATCCCCTCTTCCATGGAACGAGATGAAAGAGATGACCAACCTGTAGATAGTTAAGCTTAAGTTCTTTCCATTTATTACCTTCTCTTCTCAGATTAAGTTCATACACATGAAGCCTATACATCTAACTTGGAACAAACAGCAGGCTTGGGAATCTTAAAATGGTGACGCGGTAAAAATTGGATGGTGCTACAATTAGTAGTAGCAGTTTTGCCGTATTGGCCCAAGTCACCAACATTTTTGTGCCAACGCTTTAACTTTTGAATGCTTTATTTACTTCTAGTGTCGCTGTCTACAAGGTAATTAGCACCCCAGTGTGTATGTGTGTGTATATAATTCTCAGTCATTCAACGATACACACTTCGGCGGTGAGTGAATTAGCCTTATGTGAGTCTACCTTACGTAACTGTGATCTAATGAAAGCACTGCAAGGTCCAGCATTGCACAGCTGTCCTCATCTTTTCATACAGAGTACAGTTGCCAACCCTACGCATCCAAATACTCACCCCTCATAATGGCATTCTGGTAATGCATGTAAAAGAAACATGGCTGCCAATTTTGGATTTGAGCCTTCTTTAGACTTCTATCTACCTATTCAGTATAAGTCACCCGATTTACATTACAGTACAATGCAGAACACCTTCCACAGAGGCCAGGCTTTAGAAGAAAGGTGCCATTTAGCTGTGGGTGGGGCGTGGTTATGGATTGTGGATACATACATAGATAATATTGTAATAATAATAATGTAAGGGGGCTGGAACAAAGCTTACACTCACAGATATTAAAGAAGAGGTAACGATTCATATCGAAGGGAAAATCCAAGAGCGTGAATCCAAGTGATTTGGGAGCGTTTCTATTGATCCATTCATCATGAACTTTTCACACAGTGCAGCTGTCGAGTAGAAACGTGGAAAAATAAAAATAAATAAAATGAACTTAGATGCTTGTCTCTGGACAGCAGTGATTTGAGTTCTAATTAGAGCCCTTTGAACAAACTCTGTAGGGTCCTCCACTGTTAGGTTTACAGCAATGCAGATGTGAGCTAAACTTGGCAGCTGAAATATGAAAAAAACTGGAAACGTTACCTCAAATGTTACCTCAAGTACCAGTTTGAGAAGATACACGAGCCAAAAATAACTGTAGGATGTTAGGAAACCAAGGCCAATGTGAAACTCTCTTTCAGGGCATGAAAGAAACATTCTAGTGTTTTCTATCTAGTCTGCGTCTGTCAGTTCTGTGGCGTAGAGGCAGGTAGCAAAGACGAACTTTGTTGACTGAGCTATTGTAAAAGTCAGTACCGCCTGTTGTAACTGACTGTAACAGCGGGAGCAGATAGAGGGTTTACAGCGCCATGTTTTCTTGAAGCACTTTCTTTCACCCTGTTTAAAGCTAAAATTATCATTTAGGGATGCTGTATTTATTTGATTTTATTTATTAACTAATGATTTATGCACTTGAGGCGCCCTTAACTTACACTTAAGCATTTTAGTAACTCCCCACTACCGTTGCTCTGTGAGTTAGCATGCAGTCTTTCTTACCAGCTTTGGCTAAAGGCAGCCACACAAAAGTTAACTTTTATAGACTGTAAGTATTTTTATGCAATATTTTTCACACTTTTTCACCATTGTGTATTTTAAAAGTCATTTATATGTCAATAAAAACAACAAATTGCAAAAAAAGTCTTCAGTGTTTACATATTATAGATATTAATTATTATTATTATTATTATTAGTATTATTACTATTATTATTATTGCTGTTATATCGGGGCATTGTTTTTTTCTGAAATAAAAATTAAACTATTTCTCTAATTGTTTGTGTGAACTGAGCTGTTTATGGACAGGTGCAAAACACTCCACATTGAATTAGATGTTTAACTAAACTTCAGAGAACACACATACATATATCATTATTTTATACAATTTCCATATAGCTTAGAACTAAACAACAACTCCATGACTGTTCTGTGAAGTTCTTCTACAAAGATTCCCTTTAATAGATCTGAATCCATGTCCATTAGTCCTTAAATATTAAAAATGTAGTTTCTTTGTTAGTTTTTAGTTATGATTTAGTTATTATTTCTAATCTAAGACGATGTTCAACGACTAGGCAGAACATTTTCATTTACAGTAAACAGGACTGGAATACTCCACCCACCCAACACATGTAGCCGACAGCAAGCCCTGTGGTCAGAAACTGACCGATGGTGAACTGATATGAGGAGAACTGACAGCACTGTGTGGGTTGTCTGATTTTCAGCTAATCGGTTTAAATGAGTTAGACATCAGCATGTGTGATATTTGCATGTGCTGTTGTGTGGTTTAAATGTGTGCTTGGTCGAATCCTGACCGCACAGCGACATCTAGTGGCCAATCAGTGCACAATGCAACACTGTCTAGAGTGGCGTTGTTCAACCCTGGTACTGGATGCCCTGCTATCTAAAGTGTTCTTCCAGCTCCCAACCCTCCTGATCCAACTACTCAGCTCATGAACTAAGTTTTAGTGGCTGTGTTAAAGCAGGAAAAGCTCTAATGCCAAATTAGCTCACACTCAAAACCTATAAATGAAAAAAAACTCTTTCCCCTTTGATATATTTTGATCTAAAAGAAAAATACATAGATCAGTATCAACTTAACACACTTTTCTGATTGAATATTGAGCTTCTGTGGGCTAAAGGGTGACCAGATGAGAATGAGAGCAATTCAGGACATGAGGACATGAGACCTGGGGTAAGTGTGTCATGACAGAATATCTAGAATAATTTAAATCAAACACACCAATTCTAATAATCAGTTATCAATATTATTACCATTATCGACAGATTGTGAGCATATGATCAACATCATGTTGGCCTTACTCGAATATAAAAATTGAATATCTATAGCTGACTTACTGACCACACACACAGAATTAGGTTATAGTATCATCTCTTCATATCTTATCATTGTGTAACATTAATTAGACACATACAGACAGCACTACTGTAGCACCTTAGCTTTAATAACACACAGACTAACCAACAGCACAGCAGCTACAGCTTCTCTCTCCTTTATAAACAGTAAACAGACCACCTGCAGCATTAGCCTGCTAAACTAAAATAAACCCTCAGATAGTCACTCCTAGCTAACAATAACAGAACAAAGAGTGATCAGAAATATGGACTGCTGATAATGACTGCAATGTGTTGGTGATAAAGTACAAAAATACTTCTTTGCAAAACTCCAGAAAGAGAAGCTGGATCATACCATTTTGCAAGGCAGGGAGAGGGGACTGCTGTATTTTCGTTGTTAAAATAATTGGTTTAATCATATACTCTCTATATACTCTCTATGGGTTTAACATTCCCAGCTTGTCAGAGACATATTAATGTTAAAAGACGTTAAAACGACGTTAAAAAGATGTTAAAACGTTTTTTTTTACTATAATCTTTAGGGGTGCTGGGGCTCAATTTAGGGGTAGCTACGCCCCTGCATACAGGGTGCTTTATGTTTAAGGAGTTACAACTATGATGACCTTGGAGAGCCTTCCAGCTCAGTGTTGCTAACTTAGCGACTTTTCAGACCCTCTAGCGTTTTTTTTAAAGCGACTAGCGACAAATCTAGCGACTGTTTCTGGTGTTTTTGGAGACTCTGAGGTGAACACACATGATCTTCAGTTACTGTCCTCAGCGAACAGCGGGGCCTGCCGTGAGAGCAGACCCACACCACTCCACGACCCATTACACTCACTGCGCATGCCCAAAGCCGCCGCTGAGCCCACCCCCTATCTACAGAGCAGGATGTAAATATAAATGAATCTTAGATAAATATATACTTTATTGATTCCAGAGAGAAATTCTTCAGTGTGACACGACCGATTTCAAAGACAACAAAAAAGAATCCACAGAAGTTCGTTTATTCAGAGTTTATGTGTAGTTCTAACATATTTCGTGTGTTTTCACTCACTTTTTGTCTCTCCAACAACGTTATTCCTTCAAATCCACGCAAACAGATATTATATGCAAATTAGCGAATTCTAGCGACTTTCAGGACAGCCAATAACTACTTTCCTAGCTATTTCCTGTTTGGCAACAGTGTTCCAGCTTGGTAGCACTGAGGCCTAGCCAGCAGGTGGGATTTGGACATCGCGTTGACTTTATTTTACTTTATGACTCCCAGAATGCACTTGTTCACAATTAACGTCATTAAAAATCCACCGAGGCATCTACTTGGGTACACCTACTTGTATCTACACTCACTGTGCAGCTCCTCTTACTGTATGGGAGCACTTTGTAGTTCTACACTTACAGACTGTAGTACATCTGATTCTCTGTATACTGTGTTACCCTGTTCGTCAATAGTACGGACCCCAGCAGGACCACCACAGAGCAGGTGTAATCTGGGTGGTGGATCATTCTCAGCCCTGCAGCGGTGAGAGTGAGAGCAGATGTTTTTAGGCCAAAATTTTAAACCACACATTGGAAGTAGTGACAGAATGCAGCCCACTGTACTGACCTAATACGGCATCTCTCAGTGGCATTAGAGAGAGTGTCATGGATCCATAACGCAGGGGGGCTTGTTCCCTACTGACTCTTAGAATGAAGCCCTTGATATCTAGTGGCCAATCAGTGCACAATGCAACACTGTCTACAGTGGCGTTGTTCAATTCTGGTACTCAATGCCCTGCAAGTGTTTTTCCAGCTCCCAACCCAACTACTCAGCTCATGAACTAAGTATAAGTGGCTGTGTTGAAGCAAGAAAAGCTTGAATGCCAAATTAGCTCAACCTGTGAGCCCAAAAAAAACAAAAACAAAAACTAAAATGGTGCAGCAGTTGGGCTGTATTCTGGCTTTGTATTAGAATTTAGAAACAGTTACATGTTGATGCCTCAGTGTCTTGTCTGAATTTTCCTGTTTCGCCGTGAGGCATCAGAATGCAGCACAGTTTAAGGCAGAACTAAAAAAAAAAAGGAACCCGGTTGACAAAGACACCTAATAACCTAATTAGCAGCCCCTTATTAGTGCCACTGTATTTTTGGTGAAAGAGGTGCGGAACCCTCCGAACGCCCCCAAACATCTCAAAACAACACCAGCAACTCAAAATAAACCAGTGTCAGTAAGTCAGGGCTAAAAGTTTTATTAATAAGAATGTATTTTATTGATCACTGGAATTTTATGACTAATGAAAGAAATAAGCAATTGATATAACCAGTAAATGGATCTTCTAGCCCTGCTTGCTGTCCCTGCACTGCCCGATGCCATGGTGGCAATAATTGGACACAGCACCACCGTTCCTTGTCATCTGAACTGCTCTACGGTGGAGTGGTGGCGTAAATCCATAGAGGTTTTTCAGATTCCTCAGGTTTTTGCACTGTAGCTCCAGAGTTTCAGGACAGGATCGAATGCTCTGAAGAGAAGATCATATGTGGAGATGTTTCCTTCACCATATCATCTGTGGTGTACAATGACCGAGGCTGGTATTATTATGTTATTGTATGTATTGCTGAGTATCTCTTTGGCACATCTATGAAAATCAGTTTGCTTCATTATTTAATGTTGCAAGTGTTCAATAATTAAAGATCTTGTGTTTGACATTAAATCATTATTTTAATTCTTATTTATTTACTTTATGAACAAAAATAGTTCTAGTAAATATGTTTTTGACTGCAAATGTTTACAAATGCCAACAATTCCAATCAAATTCCATAGTGAACACATAAGGGTTCATTTTGGCTCATGCTGTGTGTTAGAAGGGCAGCAATACAAAACTGATTTTTATGAAAAAAGTAAAAAAATAAAACAGAAATTTGTGAAATTTGGATTTGTACAAACACAAGTATACTGAGGATTTGACATAGAAGCTTGAATATTGGAATTAATTTATTGCAAAGATAATATAAGAAAATATAGATGTAGGTTGTGCATCGAAGGGTTAAAGAAGCATTCCACTTAAATGTGATGCTGTATGGATTTTTTGGCTTCTTGCTATCACTGGATGCTTCTTCAAAGAACAGTTTTTTGTAGATTGGTTAGTTTAAATCGAATGAATGGCTTTTCCTATCATTCTATGTCCACGCAAGCACCATTATTTCAATATGAATATACAGGAATATTTAAAATGGGAAGCTAATGAGAGGGTAATTTTTCCATACATACAGGCTGCTCAATTATGTCTATCACAGCTTTAGGTTTCTGCAGTTTCATTTGTACTAGCAGAAGCTCAATTCTTGTGCACTAAAATATAGACATTGCTGTCAAAAGGACAACAATAATTATTTTTAAATAATCTGCATAACATAGTCAATCAGACTGTCCATAAACACAATCCTTCAGAGGGGTTTGATGTGAAATGCTCCGAGCTAGAGAAACTCACTTAATTAAAACTATGTGGTGGTGACTGAGTGTCTCTTAATGTCTTTAGAAGCAGAACTTTACTTCATGAAATGTTACCAAACAATTGGTTATATTTGATACGCTGTGTTCTGATAGTTTTGAGGGTTGGGCTTAAAATGTATTTGTTATCCCTTAAATGGCCACTGGTGGGTCCAAGGATTTACTCCCCACTTCTATAACCTAAAAGTACTGTATGTAGTCCATGTAGTTCCTGAATAATATGGAGTCTTAATATGGAGTATAAATAGTTAAATGCATTCATGGCATTAAGGTACATGCAATCCACAAAAACCCGTATTTTTCCTGATTTTAAACTGGTTTCCACATGTAGGTTGACTGGTGGTGTTGGGATAGTAACTAAAATGGCTATATTTCATTGCTGTCCAAAGAAAAACTGAAAAGTATCTAAATTTTTGTTGATTTTTAGTTTTCTATCATTTGAACATGACCGCTGCCGTTTACATTATATGCAAACCCTAGAGGGTAAAACCATATATTCATCTGTTTTGTCCATTGACTGTATGTTCTCACACTTAAAGCTCTTTCTATGCCGTTAAGCATGCCCTTAATATTTTTAGGGTTCTAGAAAATTCTCCACCAATTGGCTATTCTGAAAACCCCATAACAAACCTTTCTCTTAAAATGTCCTACGTGTTGGGTAAAAAGTTTTGACACTAAATTTGATGATCTAAGTATACAGTGATGCAATATTGCTGTTTTTCCACCAGAAGTGACCACAAAAATTCTGTAATGCACTGATGGTGATGTAAGAGCATTTAGGAACTCTAAAGTTCAGGCGAAGGATTAGTGTATAATCCATAAAAAGACAAGAAAAACCCTACAGATGTTTAAGCATTATCATGTTGTTTTTATGTTTAATAAAAACATTCAGAACTCTTTCTTTGTGTTTTCCTTACACAGTCAAAGGGCTTATATATATATATATATATATATATATATATATATATATATATATATATATATATATATATATCAATTTGTTAAAGTGTCAAATATATATATCGTTGGTGTCCAAAGAAATACAAGTACCTCCAAAATGCCAACTTTACAGGAGAGGCCAAAAACGTATTTCACTTTTAATGTCAATGGAACCAAAAATTTAGTTTTTCTGAGCATTTCTATTGGTCCATTCATCATTAAATTTGGGGAAAACAGTTTTTCTTGGACAGCGACAAATATACAAAGTCAACAAAGTTAAGTCAGTAACTGTGTGCAGTACATGAACATGAATTCCTTTACATTCACATATGATGCATCAGAGAGAACACTACACTGCACAACAGCTTGTTTTTCGCTGAAGCGAATTGTTAAAGAGCCAAAATAAAAAAAGCAGCCATTCCTGTATATGTGGTTAAGAGGCTACTCCAGTCTTTTATCAGAACATAGTAATCTCTAAAGCAAGAGTTCCTGGTTTAAAGGAGCAGTCTGTAACCTCCAGCAATGAAATTGCATATTTCTGATAAGGACATGCGGCAGCTTCTTGTTCCTATTCTCTTGCTCCACTTTAAATAATGCCTCAGTTACATTGTGGTGGAAAATTCTAAACAGGACAGTGAATGAAAAACAATTAATGCCAGTGTCTGAATATAAATGCCACACCATTTAAGGTGGAACTGGAAAATGGCAGAAGTGTGCCTACCAAGAAGCTGACTTTAGCGATAACAGGCTGACTGAGCACTTGTGTAAGTCGCTCTAGATAAGAGTGTCTGCTAAATGCCATACATGAAAGTGTAAATTGCTAAGTATGCGCTGCAGTCGTATTTCAAAGAGGATTCTTCTTCTTTCATATGTCGTCCAATCACTTCAAATCATCACTTCAGTGTAAAACATTAAAAATGAAAGTCACACTATACAGTCCGTGTGGAACCACTGCACTCCACATGGCAGCCTCTGGTGGAAGACAAGCCGCTCCTGAACGAAAACAATAAACACATAAAGATTTCTAGTTTTGGCTAATTATATACTAATAAAAACTTAGTTTTGTATGTTATATTGAATTTCCCACTGTGCCTTTTAAGACCCGGAAAACACCCCTTTGATGATGTTCTTTAAATGGAAGTCAATTTTGAAAGAAGACACATGCTTTGGTGCAGCTACCTTATTTATTTATATATCATCTTTATCAACTTTATAAGAGAGAACAATAACACTGTTATCTTTTAATGTAAGTCAATGGAATGAGAATTTTGATAGCAAATTTCTAAATTCTGTAAATTATATATTATCATGAAACCGCATTGATAGAAAATACTGCATAAGATATAACATATCTACATATCATATAACATATGTATATATTATAACACATATATGTATATATATTTTTAAATATTTTTGTTTTATGATGGAATGCTCTTTATCTTGAAACCGCATTGATAGGAAACCGCAAACGAGCCATCCAGCTAATCACAGGTTTAGTTTTAATGTGTGCTATGAGTGTGCTGGCTGACCTCAGACATTCCATAGGAGTTTCTGTGGGCGCTCTGACGACTTAAGGCATGATCCAACAACCCTAATTATTCTGGTTAGAATAATTGCGAGGCCATTCTTTAACCAGCATAGCTGTGTATGTACTTAATTGTACAATGTACTGTAATTGTAATATATTGAGCTGCAATATCCACACATTAAAAACAGTGTAGTATATGGTCTGTGTTGTGTATATCAAACTAGGCAGAGGAGACTGACAACCTCGGGCCACAGGTTTATTCAGTGACATGTTCAAAACTGACATCAACAATGAAATACGCGACCAAACAAATCCCCACATCAGACACTACACCATGACCATAAGCGATTATCACTCTTGCACTTTGTTGGGACGCGTATTTATATACACAGTGAACCCAAATTCTTACTCGCGGCGACCGTACTGTTGTTTGTGACCGAGCAGATGACAGCGTTGATGGTGAAGTCATGGTCTTTAAATCCCCCTAAAAAGAGGCCAGAAACCTCAACATTCAGGTAGAATATGAGTCGAGGTTTTGCTCATGGGCTATTCCTGGGGAAAGGGATTCTGACCGGGCAAAACAACAGTCCAGAACACAGGGGTCCTTTCATTCAGGCCTCAAAGACAATCAGGACAAACACACTGTGCACTAATACACCTGGATTTGCGTGTGGAAGCTGTCAGGCCCAATAAAAGGCCTCTGGAGAACCAAGACCAGGACAGAAGATCTGAGACCTCCTGAGAAGCCACACACTGAGAGGTGAGTACTGCTTCTGCTCAGCTGTGAGGAAAAGTATACTCCAGCTTTTCCTCTGCTGTATCTGTAGCATATTATTCATTAGCACGAATAATCAGTTTCTCTGAACTTAGAAAGCAATCTCAGCAAAACACGCTGATAACAGAAGCCAGATTTCCATTATCAGTCAATAGAGCGATGATGTGCTACAGATACGGCAGATAAAGGTTTCTTTCAACAGTTGCACATTTGCTGATATTATATTCTGCACTGAAAGCTCCAGTTATGTTCATGTATTCTTTTCTGTTTTACAGCAATAATGTCTGAATTCAGTTCTTAAAACTGCTCTTATTCTTGTTTTCTCAGCCTACAACATGAAGCTCATCCTTTTCGTGACCTTCTTGGCCTCTGCTGCCTTTGTAAGTTGGTGTAGCTTCTGTTATGGTGCCTTCATTTTTCATATCTTTATCTATATTGATGTAAGTTTTCTGTAACAATGACCCACTTTGATTTTTATCCTCACAGATGACCTCAGCAAAGGTAAGAAAGCTGAATATTACTGCTTTACATTTCTATGTAGCAACAATACAGTGCAGAGTTTAATGCACTAGAGGCCTCAAAGTGTTGCTAATATATAGATCTCCACTATGCATGTCAAGATAGAAGCAAATGAAACAGGAAATGGAGATATATTCCTCTTATATATATAAATATTATAAAACATATCAATATTATGTTTTATAATATTTACTTCTAATGTTAGTCAGTGCAACCAGAATTTCCCTGTTATTTCAAATTTTCATGCAATATAAATACACCAAAAACCACAAAAACAGAGATAAAAAGGATTTTTTGGACACCTAACAAAGCTTTTGCATGCTCAAACTGTTCTTTGCTGGTGAAATGGTTCTTCAGATTGATGGAAAATGTGTATATGATTCTATATAGAACCTTTTTGAATATATTTGTGTGCTTCTATCGTTCCACTGTTACAACTTGACATAGTAACAATTGCAGAACCCTGCTTGGTGCTATATGGAACTATTTTAAAAGTGTTCTCAATCCGCTCTTCAGAAACATTTCTGCTCTGTTACTATGCACTGGAAGTAGGGTTACAGCATCTGGAAGGCCTTAAGACTCTGTTTGAGAATAGCTACCATAGCACCCTTCATGTGTTTCAGGCAGTCCTCACTTTAAGGTGTTCAGTGTTTCTGTGCTCAGTCAGTTCCAGTCTGTACCTGAAACTACTGTCTTGTCATCCAGAAACTGCTCGTGGTCGGCGGTTTGAATGGCGGTGGTCTGGTCACAGGGCTGAATGGCGGCCTGCTAGGCCAAGGCCTGGTGGTTGGAGGCCTGAACCCTGGGCTGCTCCCTGCTGGTGGAGCTGTGATAGGACAGTCACCATTCGCTCAGGTAGGAGCTCTCTGCACAGGTGCTGCAAGGCAATGTGGTTTCCCCTGCTTTATTCCAAATGTACATCAAATGAACGAAAGAATAGACAAGTTTCAAAAGGTCAAATTTCAAGATGGCTATTACAAATCAAACCAGAGAACCGTATGTTATAATGAAGTGTTTTATGGACTACTCTATTTTTTATATCGTCGCTGTCCAATGAAAAACAAGTATGTCCAAAATTGAAACTTCAGAGCGGAGACCAAAAACATACTTTACCTTCAGTGTAAGTCACTGGAACCAAATTATGTCCAAGCTTTTTTGAAGACACTTCTATTGGTCTATTCATCACGAAACTTTTACACAATGTGAAAGACCATTAGCATTTTCCAATTATGTATAAATCTAAAAATCGTCAAAAATGGAGATGCTTGTTCTTCATTGAACAGTGACGATATACAAGTTTTTCTGACTCGGTGGGCGGGACCTGAGACCTTGTGATTGGTTAGGAAATGTATAGGGAAGCATTACCCAAGATTAGGACCACCCAGTTTACATGGAGAGTAATTTGGCAAAATGTATCCCATTTAATAGACCTTGGGAAGGTTTTCATTAAACATAATCTATACATGTATATGGTGGCCCTGGATTGGCTTTAAACTTTTACAGTAAAGAATTTTCCTTTGTTGTTTTTTTTTCTTACAGATGATGCCAATTTCTCCCTACATGCTCCAGCCTCCTATAGCTGCTCCATTCATGCTGCCCAACCCTCAGGCCCCTCTGCCTCAACAGCCAGCAATGCCTTACCCATCCATGATGGTAAATGACATGCAATGACATGCATTTAAATATGTAGGACATGTTATAGCCGCAAGTGAGCAAACTGAAAAGCTAAATATTATTATTGTAATGCAGCTCATTCATGCAGAAATGATAAGCATTACTTTTACAGTGTCCTAAAATGTAATGCATCAAACTTACTTACATAATTACCCAAAAATTCTATATACTAATTGCATTGCAGGTGGCAAGATAGTTTTCACATAAGCTACTATGTACTTTTATCTGACATGCAAATTAGGTACTTGGCTTTACATTAATTATTAACACCTTTACACCTTTAAAAAATCAGCAGTAGTCATTAGTAGTGGTAGAAGTGGCAGTATAACCCTTTAATTAGCCCTTTATTTAGACACAAGAGCATCATTATATAAGAATATATTATTGTAATAAATAAATTTATAATTATTACTTTCTCTCATTCAATCAGGGACTGCCTTATCTTGCGACCCCGAACCGCCAGGTGCTCCCTCCACAGCAACAAGCTGCGGTACAGCTCGTCCTCACTCTTTCACTGTGAACAGCACTTCATAATGAGAGCCTGTGTATAGGCTTGTCTGACTCAGCTGATGGCTCGTGTTGTGCTTTTGTCTCGGCAGGGCGGACTGAACCCTTTGGGAAATGGCCAGATGCCACAGGGGGACATGCCAGCTGGCCCAGTGCCAAGATTCAGGGTAATTCCCTTCAGCAGCTATATAATTATGCAATTTGCAAGTGCTGTCGTTTTGACATGTCCACAGTATATATTACCATGTGGCGCAGTGAAAAAAATGTTGTGTGGATTTAAACATGTAGGACA
The DNA here is from genome assembly GCA_021613375.1 of Megaleporinus macrocephalus. Lineage (NCBI taxonomy): Eukaryota > Metazoa > Chordata > Actinopteri > Characiformes > Anostomidae > Megaleporinus > Megaleporinus macrocephalus. The sequence continues at coordinate 26,440,193 of CM038724.1, forward strand.
TGTTGAGCAAACTGAAAAGCTAAATATTATTAAAATAGTTCTTTAATCTATTCTAAAGTAAGCACATCTTGATAACTTGATGGTGGAGCCTTGAGCCAATCAGACCTAAATGAGTTTCCTACTCTGGCAGAAAGATTCATTAAACATGTTGATTCCTCTCTCTCAGCGAGCACTGCTCAGGAGAATGCAAGACAAAGCAGCTAACGTGAACACACAGGTAACGAATAATTAACGCTAACCTTCTTTATTGATGGTTTTGATGCATCTGTGCTAATCATGTCATGTGTTTAATGAACCACTGCAGGTCACGCCAACCCCTGCTGTAACCGAGCACCCTGAGCAGTAAATACACCTGCATACCTGTGCAGCCAAGGTAAGTTTCAGCTGATATTCAGTGACAGCCTCGTTTGATATCTGCTGCTCTTTTGCTCTGGAGCTGCAAGTTTAATGTAGCTAACAAGTAATGGAAGCTTATGTTATGCAAACCGCAGGCCTAATTCAGCCCGTGCTCCATTTCAAGCTGTGGAGTGATCTCAAACAGGATGGCTTATGTGGTTCCTGAAACACAGTAATTTATAAAAATGGTCAAAGATGACCTCAAGATAGCCACTGCTTTAGTTATGCCAGATTATGGACGCAGATTAAAGTGTTTATCTACACTGTACTCAGCAATCTGACGAAATTCCATTTACATGCGCGGTACAAGCAACGGGACCCAAAATTGCATGCATGTCACCAGTTAGTGTGGTCGTTACCACTACAACTGGCATCCAGTCAGAGTCAGACGAGCAGCAGTATGGCTGATCAGCTTCCATCTGGTGTTTTTATAATTGCTGTAAAATTACAGCAGACTCAATAAATGTGCTTCACATGTACTTTTTTAAAAAAGATGTACAGCATACACAAGAGCTGGATGCCAGTTCCAGAACTTTTACCCCTCTGGCTCTCAGCTTTGTAATATGTTGATTTAAGAAACTTCATCATGTGCTTATATAACGTCTGAACAGCTTGTTACTGTGAGCCGTCCATCCTGATAACTTTCCTGATAGAGTCTTTTAAAGTTCCTAGCATAAGTTTGGTCTCCTCTGCACATAATTTTCTGGCTCCCACCACGTTGAACGTTATGAATGACGCACCTGCAGAGATTACACATAAACTTTCTGGCTGGGAATGTAATCAGATTCTTCTATTTAATTGATTATTTACAGGATTAACCACCGTGTTCAATCAGATACAAATGGTTTTTGCATTGAGCTCAATTGGACTCTACAGTGTATACATAGACTATATATTCTGATTGAGCTATCAACTGGATTACTAACAGATTATCAGGCTGCATGTATACATGGTTTGTTTAAGATTACTCAACAACCTGACACAGTTGGAGACTAATGTGATGACCATTACTTGCACATGACACTACATTAGTTTTATAGCTCCAGCTTGAAGCTAAAATAAATAAACTTGAGACACCAAACATGTGTACAGTGAACATTCACTACAAAAGGGAAAATAATGTAAACTAGATGTTTAAGAATGACTACTTGTTACTTGTTACTGTATTGATTATACTCTATAATTTGTTTGTTTACAGATGCTGCTCAGAGAGGGCTGTTTGTTTGGAACCTGGTGCCAACGTTGTGAAGCAGACAGAAATCAGGGAAATAAAAATAATGATAAATTTTTGATTAGTTAGAGAAACCTGTCACTTTATCTTCATATATTACTTTTATTACTTCTAATAAATTTCCATGCATAAAAGTTCCTGGCTCTGTTTTTGTCATTTATTGCTTTCGTAGCTGCACATATGATGCTGTGCATCATATTCATTGATCTATTTAATCTATCCAAAACATTGGATACAGCCAATCATAAACTGGGACAGGTATGGCAGACTGTGATTGGAAGTAAACACTACAGTAAGGCAGCTCTCCAGCACTGGAATTGTTGACTACTGGTGTATATGATGGGGAAGATCATATGATAGGGTTTGAATGGTTAGTAGGGATATAACTATTCATGGATCTGTATTGATGCATTCTATAAAATAGCAGACGAATGAGTATGCACCAACTTAGTAGGCTGCAGCATGTGGCGTAAACTGTAGCACTATTGCGAATACCAATATTTAAGCTCTGGAGCTTCAGCAGCAAATATTCAAAGCTCTGCTTCATCGCTTCACAGAGGTGCTCTAACTTCAGGTACAAATGGACATGCATTTGTTGTTTTTAAAAAGAGAGGACCTGTGATAGGCTTATTCGTGCAAGGACTTTTATGTTGAAGAGCTTGAATACGGGTGAAGGAGTGGGTTTTCCAGTGTAGAGCAGAGGGCTGCACTTATAGGCTGTGCATGATGCTGTTTTCAATAACCTAAAAAAAAAAACGTGTCATTGACTGTAACCCTGAGACATTACAAGTCAAGTAAGCTTGTTGCAGTCAGTCAAATAAAGCATTGCTTGCAGGCTTGTGTTCACGTTAGAGGCGTAACGATGCAACATCATTGCAACCAGTGTTTCATCCGAGCAATAGCAGCGCAGAGGTTTTACAATCTACTTCAGTGAAAATTACTGGTGTGGAAACATTTTGCCAGCAGACAGACCGACGAGACTTTTGCTGTTTGCAAAGTGTGAATTAAGATACTCAGGTAACACCAAAAGCTTGTCAACTCACCTGAAAAGCAGACAGCGTTGGTGACGCGACTGTGTGGAATCTGTATTGTAGAAGATTGAGTCTCCAAAAAACTATAGACCAGGCACGTAACTCAGCTTTACTGAATTACTCAGAAACTGCATGCGCACAAAGAGATACTGGAGCTCAGGCCAGAACTGCTAGCTCTCATGTCCTTCAGCTTCTAGGCCTACACTGTTTACATCAGCATGCTGCCCTTCAAAATAAGAGTCCTCACACCAAAAGGCCAACTAACTGCATAACTGAGCTGAACTAACTCAGGTGCGCTTTGACACCATGATATCATTTTAGATCAAACCAAATTACTTCATGGCTTGTATTGATGTATTAGAAATCAATGGATTATTGGCTTAAGGAATCAATGTGATGAAACCTGCCTTGTACACACCTAGTTATCCCAATATTCTCTGAAAAAGGAATGAAAGGTGACATCTGAGACAGTAGCTAAAGCGAAGAGTCACTTTAGTTGTTTTGAAACCAGTGAAATTTTAGTTTGCGCTGCCATCTAGTGGTAGTGGGAAGAAATTACAAGGTAAACCGTTTTTAAAAACATCCAATACGAATGAAGGTTTACTGGATTCATTTGCAACAAAATCTCCATTTGTGGCGAAGCGATCATGCAGGTTAGAAAGTCCAGCCGGCCGGGACACAAATGAGAATGAGAATGAAAGAGGATGACTAAGAAAAAGATGACATCATGCAGCCTTACAAGGAGACGGATGTGAAGTCCAGGACATTACAGTCCTTTTTGTCTCACTGGTGTTGCGCGGCCAGACAATCTAGCAATCAGTTCCAAGTTCAGACTGTGTCTTCAGTCTGGATTAAGCACAATCCTGAGCTAATGAAGGCCTCTGCGCCCAACCTCCCCAGTGAAGGTGCTCATTAGTCTAAAGCCAGGCTGAGCCGCAGTCTGGCCTCGGATGAGCTACCGAGTCTGGCGGTTTAGGGCTAAACCACGACAAATGAGTCAACACGCTCAAGAGAAGTTAATGACAGTCACTCTATCACGTGACAAAAACCAGAAGCTTCCAGAGAAAGTTTAACTCATTCACTAGAAAGAAGTTCCCCACTAGAAAAAAAAAACATTAATTAAAAAATAAAGGTGGCAAAACATGATTTGGTGTGATGTCATTGAGTTTCTAAAGACACATTCATTATGAAAGGATTAAAACCTGGTGCTGCTGGTGGTCCTTTACAGATCACTGACTTCCTGTAGGATATCAATAGATCCCATCAGACACCAAGCAGTCTCAGAACACGTGTCAAGCTGTAAGAATCCTTTAGACTGCCATATTGTCTATTGATCATCACCATCAGAAACCAACCGATGCTTTTAATGGTTTCTGTAATTTTGTTCTCCAGCAGAGGCCGTTCTTCTACAGCAGTGCTCCTCAACTCCGGTCCTTGCGGCCCACTGCCCTGCACGTTAGTGCTCCTTCTGCAACTTTACATCAAAGTTTATTTATCATATACATAGTCATACATAGTACAACAAGCAGTGAAATGCTTTGAGAACTGCCCGCTCACAAGGTAATATTCAGTATCTGAAATCTAATGTATATAAGAGAAAGATGAAATAAGAATAAAAAGAAACTCAATGAGGGGCTTTTAATGAGCTGACTAGTTGGATCAGGTGTTTTGGGGGCAGTTACTCGACCCCCAGGACCAGGACTGAGGAAAACTGTGTGGCGTCGCCCCCAATAACAATAACATTTTTCTTGATATTTTATTTTTTGAGGCCTGCCCATGATGTTTCTGTTTGTTTTCGTTGCTGTGCATTTAAGACTGATGTATGTCTGTATTATGTTTATCACTCATTATAAGTTTTAATATGAATGAGCTGGGTTAAACTTCTGTGGGTGAGCAAATATGCATATGCAAATATTGGTTGTGGTAACATCACAAAAACAATGATAGAAACTGGGGAGCGTATTAAAGTGTGGGATTTTATCATGGGTGGTCTCATTGAGGTGACCTGTGTGGCTTGCTGTTTTTATAAAGTGATGGCCAACATAAAATATAATAATACAGATAGGATTTTGAGTAATAATCAAAATAAATGGTCAGTTGAACAAGGAGAAGAACGTTCGGTGGTCTATCACTGTATATTTTTCAAAATGTTGGACTTTCTGTCATTGAACAGACGATAACACAGCACAAATACTTCTTGGTCACGGAGGGTCTGTCTCAAAACCTAGTGGGCACTGACTACACGTCAGCGTTCTGTCTGACATCTCTCCTCATAACAGATTACTGAGACCCTCTAGTTAGAGAAAGACTGCGTCACGGCTTGTTCCCGCCCACTGCAGCACGCGAGCGGTGGTTTAGCTGGTTGCTAAGCTACCGGCCGACTATCCAAAACAATAGGCCGAGGCTTAAAAATCCGCTAGCATAAATGCTAATGGCTCAGTAAAAAAACGTAAAATGGTAAACGACTCGTTATAAAGTTATAAATAAAACGCTGTTTTGTGTGATTATATGACAAGAAACACATTAAAACTCCAGAGAGAATCAAAATAACTCACATTTTAAAACCACTTCACTGCTCGTTGATTTGCCTGCGTTGCATCATGGGATTGTCTTAGTGGCTGAGGAGACGTTCAATGCTTCCTTAATATCATGTCAAAATATGGTTTCTCAGTAGACAGCATGTTTAAGGTATCTAAGTATTGGGACAGCCTACGAGTCAGGAGCGCATACTATGACGTGAAATGTTGTCTATGTAGACCCTCACTAGGTTTTGAGACAGACCCCCAGTCTTAAATAGCACCGATTCAACAGCTCCCCACTTCCTACGCTCGGGCTGAATCCCAAACGGATCCCTGCACCCCACATAATTCACTATATGTACTTTAATTTAGGCCTGTGATATTAAAAACTGTGTTGTTTAGCATATTTTAGCTGACCAACCTAGTTTATTTAAGACAAGAAGTTAATCAGCCTGTTTTTAGTTCATCAGTACCTTTGGGTGGTCCAAGCAAGAATCGGAGTAGAAGACTATTCTGTTAACAGAACAAGGATTTTTCACGTGGTGCAGTAATACAGAGTTCAGTGATAGGTGTATGTATTTCATGTATACTACAATGGTTGTGAACTCTGCTCAGACAATCAGATTTTAGGAAATATCTGTTTTTGCCACTTGGTTTTCACTAATATAGGCCCAAAGAATTATGAGTAAGTCAAGCCTATGCCAGTTCATTTTTTACTTATTTATGTATTTATTATTTATGTGTTTATTTATAATGAGACTGATGGAAGTGCCAGGGTGACATGGAAAACTGCTGTAATGTTTGGCTACATGTCCAAGCTTATTTAAAGTCTGAAATGATCACAATGCTTGTGGAAGAGATGATGCCAAAGTCTTTGGCCAGCTGAGGTCACCTGCAAGTGCCTGACATCATGGCCACACACTGTCTCAGGCTGCAGGGATAAAAGTTTCAGACGCTTTAAAAGGCAGAGGTAAGGAGAGTCTCACAGCTCGCTCCTCAGTGAAGGTACAGTACACCTAACGTGGACTTCCTCTCCATCTCACTCAGTTTCACAGTTGGAAATGATGAAGCTCCAAGTCGCCGTCCCATTGGCTGTTCTTCTCAGCTTGTGTGCCAGCGCTCCGGTAAGTGTTCATTCATTTTGATCTCATTTAGATCTTTGAATATCTATATTTATATCTAATTCAAAGCTTAATTTAATAGTAATAGTTCTGGTTCTGAAATATAACTGGCTGGTCAATGTACAGACACTGTTAGGAAATAGCTGTATGCCAACACTGAATGAACGAGCCACGTGTTCATTTCAAACAACAGTAATCTGCTTTTTGCAGATCCTCCAGCCAAGAATCGGAATCATTGCAAGCAACAGCAATGAGGTATTTACCTTGCAGTGCTTTTGTACATGTTTACAGTTTCTTAGGTGTAGCTGTTGTCTTTTACAACTGTAACCTGATCCTGTTTTCAGGTCTTGCGTCTGAATGGAATCACCCTGGCTGGCGTTGGAATGGGCCAAGCACAGGTACTGTTTAAACACGTCACGAATCAGTAAATCTCTCCAGTGAGTGTCTTACTGAGGAAGAATTCCACTGACTTTTTATCAAAATGTATTATTCAGTCTTCAAACTTAAGCACTGCTTGTATATAAACGAACCGACACAGATTTCTTTATGGTGGTAGTGATAGAAACCACGCATCATCATCTGAAAACATCCTTTTAGGCCAAACTCTTATCACAAAACAATCTCAGACAATCTCAGTTTTGTAACTACTGTTTATTCATGTAATAACTTTCTATGAGGGAAGGTTTAGTCCTTATACACCTCAGATGTCTGGTTCCTATCACCACTGCTGTGAACATTTTAGATTTGTTAAGTCCAGAGCGGCGCAGTTCACATCAAACCACTCTAAATGATTATAAATTATTATAGAGAACAAAACTAAAGCCACCATACATGTGTCTTTTGGGTTTTTTTGCAGGGAACACCTTTTCTATCGCCATTCCTGTTCCAGCAGCAGCCCGAGATCCTGCTGCCTCCACAGTTTCTCAACTTTGGACCCCAGCTGCCTGGACCTTTCCTACCACCACAACAGAACCAGGTGCCCCCCGTATTACTGCCCCCCAATCAGCAGGAGCAGGCCACAGCCCTTAACCCCAACCAGCCTCCACTGAGCCAGAACCCAGCCCAGGTACTCTTCACTATGCACCCACACAGCACTATGCTGTTTGACAGAGAGAACAACATACTTTACTTTTAATGTCCAATAAAAAAAAACTATGTTTGGTGGTTGTGCTTTGTTAGTTTTGTAGGATATGCCAGGCCAGTATAACTAACCAGCACCGGAAGCTTATATCATACCAATTAGCACAAACTGCTTTGGGTTCTTATGTGGTTTCTGACATTATGACATAATGTTGCCTATGGACAAATTCACAGACAGTGTAGATACAGATGTTGTTTTTTAGCTGTGCAACGTACTTTGCAGATAACAGTTTGTCGTACAGTGTCACAAAAGCAAGTCTATAGTTTCCATATGTGCAAGTAGCAAACTTTGGAAACCAAACATAACTTGGCTGTTCAACTGCATTTAACACGGAGGTCCAGAAAGTGTATCTCTACATATATCTTCATTGCTGCCTTCACTGAACATGTGGTTCTGTAATGTTGACAGCACTGTTGAACAACTCCAGTAAAACTAATTTCTCTACATAACTTGTTTATTTTGTCTTTTCTAGATGTTTCCTCAGTTCTACCCATTCCCTCAAGGATCAGGAGGACAGGTCTGACCCTAATCACTCACTCTCAGTCTGGTTTTTACAGTAGTTGCAGATGTATAAGATCTAAAGTGGTTCGTATTTTTCAATGTAGGCTTTTCCGTATTATATGACCTATGGTTTCCCTGCGAGGAACCCCCTGGTGAGACCTCCACCCAACCAGAGAACGGTCATCCAGAACCCAGTAAAGCCGACCCTGACACCCCTGCAGCCTGTCCAGGTAGGAAATTACATATATTCACTGAGTGAAACACAGAGAAACTGGTTAAGTACTAATCCAGTTCATTATTGTCAAAGGAACCCCTAACTGTAAAGGCTTGAATGTCCAGTACTATTAAAATATGACATATATATACATTGACTTTCCCTTCATGTTATTTTCTCTAATTGTACAGAGTAACATCAAGGCATCAGAACCATGGCGTTTCACTCCATCCCCTGATAACCGTGGTGACCGTCCTGGTGTTGACGGGGTAATGCTATATCATATCATGTAATTTGGTGTAATGTTATTAGCATATTAATGCTGCATATGCTACTAAATGCTATATATGCTAACTGTATGTTTTAAAGATTATGATTAAATGTTTTAATCATATTCAGACTGATGTCTTCAGTAGAATTCATGTTGGAAAATGTAGAGTTGGAATGCATTTCTTGTTATAAGCTGATTAGTGAAATGACTCGTTAATGCATTTCAGCTGATTTGCTTTAACGAAACTGGTCTAATTAGCTCTTTTAGCTGTTTCTGACTGGGATAATGATATGAACAGTTTTATACCTTTTATGTCTTCATTACTGATATTAAACATGAAAAAACCCCAAACATATAGAACACGTGTTTCAGGAGTGGGCGTGTCCAGGTGGTGTAACTGTGACTGAAACTGTTTCTCTAATCAACAGGATCCTGCGTTCTCAGTTTTCGAGCCATAGACTTTGATGTGGAGGTGAGTTATTTGAATTGCTACCTTCTGTTGCTATGAATGCTCAGTCATGTGTTAAGGGTGACCATGTAAGAGTACATTTGGATAAACGCATAAATGTGAGTCGTATTTTTCTCTCTTTTTTTTGTAGGTAGCTTGTTTTTAAGCTTCAACGACGTTCAGAACTACAGGCATTAGCGTTTTTCTTGGTTTGGAGAAGAACTTTTTTCATGTAACTGTCAATACAACTTCACTCCTGCTATTTTGAGATTACTGTCGGTGGCATATACGCACCAACTGATGACAAATGCTTTCGTGTGATCGGTCTGGTTGGAGATGTGGCGCTGATTTTGCAATAATAAATACAAAGTACAAAAAAAAAACCATGTGGATGCTGAGAAGTTTATTAAATGAATTACAGACACATTAGTCTACCACCATCTACACATCTACAAACAAATCTCTACGCTTAGAGCACCAGTTCTAGTAGACACAGTCAAATGCATTCCAAGATTCTTGAGGACCTAGTTTAGAGGGCTATATAACCCTCAACCGGTTGATCTCTACTTAACAGTCCATGATCTTCAGCACTTCTTTTACCTGAGAACAGGTAACATCTTGTTAGTTCAGACAATAAATAGTATTTGAAACTGGTTTTAAGCTCAAGTGCAGTAGCAGGACAGTTGTACCTTTTGTTGCAGATGGAGATGCATCTTCACCTTCACAGTGGCCAAAATTCATCACTCGCTGATGCAGACTTAGATCAAAATGCATAATATTAGTGGTTTAAAAGTTAGTTGAGATTATAATCTGAAGGATCCCTATACAGAGACTTCATAAGAATTGCATAATGCATTCGCAGTGTGACATAAGGTGTTTTCAGAAGTAATTAAAATTGTATTGACATAAAAACCTCTACAGACATTTGTTCCATTTATAAACTATTCATAAATGCCCAAGCATTGTCCAATCTTGATATCATCCCTCAATGTTTATGACTAGGTAGCCTTTAAACATTGATATCTACTAAATCATTCACAGTGACAGTTTATATAAGCATAAAGACACTTACCAACAGGGAGGATGGGAACTGCTGTGGATTGTACATAATGGAGAGTGATGAGCATGATGCGGGTTTTGAGAATTATTTTAAGTGTTATTTTAATGATTTTAAATGATTTGAAGCACATAAACAAACTGTGTTGAAAGTAGAAACTACTTACGATTCTTGTGACCCCAAATTCAAAAGAGATGCTCTGCTGTTGGAAGAGAAAACAATAAAACATTAAAACTGCACTGACATTGATACAGGTCCCCCAAAAGCTGTATCATTAAGAATTATAGTTACCGTAGCATTGGGGTTGAAGTTGATCTTGAAGTAGGGCTACAAGAAAGCAGATTAAGTTAAGGTAAGTGTTTTATTCCAGTGAACAACACAAGTTCATTATCTGCTAAAAGTTAATTCTACTAGTTCACATTCACTGTTACCTGAGAGGCAAACACAGGGGGAGCGTTCTGACCACAACACACAGAAACAAAAAGGCACAAAAACATTAATAATCAGTTCAGTCATTTGAGGAAAATCCATACCATTTACATATTTGTATGTGCGTGTGCATGGAGAATACCCCAAATGGTGGTCTTGCCTCCGTTCTATAAAGGAAGAACATGCAGTCTTAGTCTCACACTGTACTTACTACACACCATATAGTAAACAATATATCATGATAAATATAGCCTATATGCACTAACGTACTGGAGGTAGGATGAAAACGTTCTCTCCCTGGAAAGAAAAGACAGAATACGTTATATTTTCAATATGAAATACACGCTACCATGTAAAAATCAACCAATAAGAAGGAACTACATTACCACTTTCAGGGGCACAGCAGCACTGATGTTCTAGAAAAAAGAAAAATGTTATGTTGTTAAAAACACAAAACATACTGAAAAACAACAATAATAACAACAATAGTAATTATAAATAATCAGAATTACCTGGACTGTCACGTTGCTAGTCTGTAGGTGAATCCATAGAAGAAAACAGATTTCAGTTCAAACTAAACAACTGCCATTTACATCATTACCATATCATATATTACCTTATACACCAGACTGGTGAAGGTGTAAACATCTTACCTGGAACAGGGGGGTGAACTGCAACATAAACAACATCAGATTGTTGGTGAAGTGTTATTGTTTAAAGAAATACACAAATATTCATCTTTGAAAGCTGAAAAAAAACATACCGTGATGTTGGGTCTACCAGCATCTGGGTGGGGGTGAGGAGGCGGAGGAGGAAGATGTGGTCTACCAGGCTAAAAAGGGTTTAACAACAACTTGAATCAGGTTCAAATCCATGAGCTTACATTTTTTATGTACAGCAGCTTGCAAACTTTCACATATTGTCATCTTACAACCAGAAACTTAATGCATTTTATTGGGATTTTAAGTCATAGACCAACAGGAAGGAGCACATACTTGTGAAGTGGGACGAAAATGGTACCTAGTTTTCAAAATTTTAAATCAAATAAAAATCTGTAAAGCGTCGCAAGCAAAAGTATTCAGCCCCCTTTAACCTGATACCCATAAATAAAATCCAGTGCAATCAATTGTCTTCAGAAGACACTTAATTAGTTAATAGAGTCCAGCTGTGTGTGGTCTGTTCTGTGAAGGCCTCAGTGGTTTGTTAGAGTACACTAGTGAACAAACAGCATCATGAAGACCAAGGAACTCGCCAGACAAGTCAGAGATAAAGCTGTGGAAAAGTTTAAAGCAGGGTTAGGTCATATAAAAACATCTCAAGCTTTAAGCACCCCAAGAAGCACTGTTCAAGACACGGCCATCCAAACTGACAGATCGAGCAAGGAGAGCACTGGTCAGAGAAGCAGCCAAGAGGCCCTTGGTCACTCTGGAGGAGCTCCACAGCTCAGGTAGAAGAATCTATCCACAGGACAACTATAAGTCATGCACTCCACAAATCTGGTCTTTACGGAAGAGTGGCAAGAAGAAAACCATTGTTAAAAGAAAGACATATAAAGTGCTGTTTGCAGTTTGCCACAAGCCATGTATGGAACACTGCAGACATGTGGAAGAAGGTGTTCTGGTCAGATGAGACCAAAGTGGAACTTTGTGGCCTGAATGCAAATCACTTGCTCATCAACCTGAACACACCATCCCCACTATGAAACATGGTGGTGGTAGCATCATGCTGTTAGGATGCTTTTCTTCCACAGGGACAGGAAGGATGGTCAGAGTTGATGGAAAGATGGATAAAGGGCAATACTGGAAAAAACAGTCAAAGTCCTGACCTAAATCCCACTGAGCATCTGTGGCAAGACATGAAAATTGCTGTTCACAGATGCTCTCCATCCAACCTGGCTGAGCTTGAGCTGGTAGAGACATATTCTAAAAGACTTGCAGCTGTAACTGCAGCGAAAGGTGGCTCTACAAAGTATTGATATATTGCACGTCACACTTTTCAGATTTATATTTGATTAAAATTTTGAAAACCATGTACCATTTTCGTTCCCCTTCACAATTATGTGCTACTTTGTGTTGCTCTATGACTTAAAATCTCAATAGAACACATTTAAGTTTGTGGTTGTAAGGTGACAAAAGTTGAAAAAGTTCAAGTGGTATGAATACTTATATAGCTGAAGCTTAGCCTTAATTCCTAATTCTTAAAGCAATGTTTCCAATACAGTCCTTAAATAGTGCATATTATGTTTGTAAACTTACTGGGAAAGGTGGTCTTCTATCGCCATGTCCTCTGGGACCTCCCCACGCACGTGGATACCGGGGCGCAAAGGAATCCACAGGCTCAAAGCCAACATCCTGTCCAGAATACATAGAATGCTATTAGCTGTAATTAAGACTGTAATTAGGAATGTTTTAGATGTAATACGTAACAGTACATAACATAATATTATATTAATAGTATGTTAAATATCAGTGCTAAGCATTAGGAATTAGTAAGTAAAGCAAAGTACATGTGGAACCAACAGCCAATCGTTTTTCATGTATTGTTACATAACAGCTACATGTAGGGTTTGAAGAATGGAAGGGAATGTTCTCACCCTACTGAGCGATTCAAAGTCTCGACGTGGTGCATAGTAGGATTCCGCTTCTAACTCGGGAACATATCTCAGGTCCCATGCATCCACTGGGTTCAACCTTGAGTTCAACGCTTCAAGCTGTAAACAGGTGGATATGAGTGACGGTGAATAAATTCTAATATTCTCATTGCTCAAAAGTTTGAGGACACCATGCCGCCTTCCGAAATCTTCCTCCTGGTTCCTCCAGCTGTTTGCCGACTACAGGTATATTTACCTTTAACATTAAGCTTCCTGTTTGTTAAACTCTCTTTTTTCACACTGTTAGTACAACATACAGAAACTCTTTTGGTACAAAGGTGGTTTAAACATCTGAGATGTTAGAACATGAACTAGAAATAAAAATGGGCCTATATGTGTAAAATGATTATATTTAATAAAGTAAACATATTTGTTGTTTATATTAACAAACATTTGAAAAACTATAGGCGTCCCCAAACATTTGATGAGCAGTCTAGCTGTAAATAGCTGTATATATATATATATATATATATATATATATATATATATATATATATATATATGTAGTCACACAATGTTAAACCCACCACTGGTACTCTTACTGGTCTCCTTCCCGTGGGTCCTCCTCCCATGGGTCCTCCTCCCATGGGTCCCCCACCCATGGGTCCACCTCCCATGGGTCCCCCACCCATGGGTCCTCCACCCATTGGACCTCCACTCATGGGTCCTTCTCCCATGGGTCCTCCTCCCATAGGTCCTCCTCCCATGGGTCCTCCACCCATTGGACCTCCACCCATGGGCCCTCCCCCCATGGGCCCTCCCCCCATGGGTCCTCCCCCCATGGGTCCTCCTCCCACTGATCCAAATGGAGAGTTTCCTCCACTCACTGGCGGCCAGCCACTGTTGGGCTGAAGATAAGTAACACATCAATTATAACAGCAGTTCTTGTGTCATGCAAAAATGGAAACCTTCCTTTACCTTTAAAAGGTACAGGTGCCAACCTTTAGTTCCTTAAAATCTAATGGATGATTCTTTACGGCTCAACTTTGTAAATGTTGGAGTGTGTTGAACCTTTTGAGGATCTTTAGAAATTCCTCACACTAATTAAATTATATCACCCTTTAATTATCAAAAACTCAAATATTTGAATTCTCATGGGTGTTTAAGTTAGCAATATGTATCATATTGAAAACCATATATAATTAGAAGACTAGCATATGTCCATTTATCTTAAAGACAATTTAAAGCACTGTGAATACATTTAAGATGTTTGGTCTAGGTTTGATATACACTACTGTGTAAAAGTCTGACCTCATTGTTTAAAAGCCTATATCCCATCAGTAAGTACTCACCAGTAAGAACCCCTGATATCATTAGAACAGATTTAAATAAGCATAAATACAGAACAAATAGCATGAATCTCTTATTTAGGTAATATTAGTTAGATTGAAGAATACAGTTTCAGATTTTTTCTGGACGCTCTAGACATTATATGAATGTATTCAGTTCCTTTAGCAGCAATCATGATTTAGCTTAATGAAGTACTGAGCAGTCAAAGCAGGTATTGGATGAGAGCTGTAAATAGTACTGGGTTGTTTTCCACAAAGAGAAGCTTGGAATAGGGTTAAATAAGCACAGTGAAATATGTTAAATCTCTACCTACTGTATTAATACTATTTGAATATTTAATGTTTGCTAAGCAAATAAAGGCTTTTTGTCTGAAAGAAATATAAATGTATGATATTAAATATAATGCTTCCCAGTGTCTAAAGCAGTACTGTATTACAGCAACAGTACAATGTAGATTGGCACAGTATGTCTAGTAAACTATTACACCGTATACTATTTGATCTAAAGAGATTTATACTCACGCGGGCAGTCGCCCCAACAAATAGCAACGCCACGACAAACAGGACACTCATTGTTGCACTGCAAAAAATATGTTACATGTTATTGTTAGAACTTAAACACACAAATAATAACATACTGTATACGTCTATAGACTGTTAAACCCAGCAGAACAGCATTTCACAGAATCCACAGATAACATGAGTGATGCTTACCTCGGCTTGCCTCAGTGCTAGTCTTCAGCTCCTGCCTCTCTATTTATAATGAACATGCAGAGGGTTGAGAAACCAGCTGTGTTGCTTAAGCCTTTCTTTATGACCCAACCTGTGCCAATTATAATAAAGGTCTTTGCATTGACCTAAACCTGGTCTTGCATCAGATGGCGTAGTCTTGCGATGCATCTGACTACACCCTTAAAAACGTGTCTTTAGTAAAGACTCTGGCTTTATACAGAACTATGAACAAGAATAAGTAACATTTTAACATTCTATGACAGAAAACATGTTGTATATGTTCTTAAAAGAAACTTTCTATATAGCATCAAAACGGGTTTCACTATAGTTACGAGTCAAAGGATCTACTGGGTACTATATAGAACCATTTGTGTACATTCTTAATAACAGATTCTACAATAGGTTCTTTCAGTCTCTTAAGATTTATGAGTGTAAAGAAACTTCATCAGGGTTCTACTATATGTGAAGGTTCTTTAAACTTAAAAAAGGTTCCTCACTCATACTCATCTTAAGGGCTAAGCACCACTAATGGACCCCCCTGGTGATTTCACTGAAAATACATAAACATGACTTAAAATGAAATTCGCTGCTTAATTTGCTTTAATATAGATGATTTTAGTTACATTGTAAAAACCAAGTTAGCTACAGAAATTCCTGAACACTACCGTGTGACGTTACTGGTGGACAACACTGAACAATTATCACTGACTGGGACTGAGAATGGTCCAGCACTGCCTTCTTCTGATTCTGATGATATTTCTGAATTTGAGTTTAAAAGAGTTGGAATATAGAATTAGACCACCATATCACTTAGTCCTGAGACTTTTAGTCAAACCACACCCACAACAGCAGCTCATCCTGAGTGTAAACAGTATCTAAATAACCAACATTATTTATGACAATAGCCTAGCAACCAGCTAAACTCAGATACAGAGGTACAGTTATTGTTGTGAATATGATCAAAGTGGAACTCGCACTCATACGACTCTATAAACCTTCATAATTCAACTACGTTAGCTTAGCATAACTTGAACCACCGAACTTAGCAAGTGAAGCTAATGTTAGCTAACATCAGCTAAAGCAGGCTCAGTAACTGCTCTTACCTGGTTTACCCCCATGTACACGGAGGCTCTTGAACACCTCTCGCTGGTTTCCTTACACACCCATATTGTTGAACAGTGCCAGTCTTAAGACCCAGTCGTCGTGTAAGCCTACGTCCCATAGTTGTGATAATCTTCAGGTGTGAAATGATCGCTACATATGACGGAGTGAGAGGACGGTCCTTTCCAATGTGCTCATTTAAAGTTGACAGGTTTAGTCCACTGGATATTTGGGGGTCTTTGGGCCGTTTGTGCACGGGGGTCCACTGTACATCCAGTGACTGCAGCCAATAAACACCAACACCTTTCTGTCATTGTGCATCACCGTGAGTGCATCTTCCAGTGTGTTGTCCACCATCTAACAGCGTGGGCTAAACAGTGTAATGTAAAGTTTATTTGTGTAACACTTTTACAACGATGTAGTCACAAAGTAGCTTTACAGAAGTTTGAAAACATGAGTTACAACTTACACTATCGCTCAAAAGTTTGGGATCACAGTGAAATGTTCTTGTTTTCAATGGAGTATCTTCTTCCTTAACACAACAATGTACTGACGGGTCTCTAAAGAAAGTTGTTTCTTTCTGGTTATTTTGAGTCGGTCAGCAAGCCATCAACTGCTGATGCTTCAGATACTAAACTAACCTAGAATGTTGTTCCCTTTTATACTCACTTATTAGTAGAATGATTTTCAGCTGTGCATCACAATTGAGCAAGAGTGTCCTAACAACCAGTTAGTCCAACAACATCCTTAACTTGGATTGGTGGTCGTACCAGGAGATTTAGACAGAGGACTGAGAATTGCTGATAATAGGACTATATGCAAAATAAGCCTCTATACAAAAATAGACTTTAATACAAACATTTTTATTCTATAAAAATCATCTGATACACTTACATTAATTGAGAAATGGACAATATTGTTTGTGAATTGCATGAAAATTGCATGAAAGGAAATTTTAAAGTGATCCTAAACTTTTGAGCGGTAGTGTTCATCCCCCAGTCAGCAAGCCAGAGGCAAGAGGCCTCAAATGGGAGGAAGAAACTCTGGGAGGAACCAAAACTCACAGGGAGAGAACCGTACTCCTCTGGTCATAAGCTCTGGTCATAAGCTTAACACCAAAGAAAAGCTGAGAGAGTCTCTGTTTGAAATCTGGATAGCAAAGCTATAGAAACTGCGCTGGTAGAGGCAGTCTCTGACTGAGGCAGTCTCTGACTGAGGCAGTCTATGACCGAGGCAGTCTATGACTGAGGCTTTATGTAAAGTGGGCGTGAGCTGAAACAGTCCCATCCTATCTCAATGCTGGTACATCTGGATGGCACAGAGATGTAACTGAGGGTGTAGCAGTTGGCACAAATGGACAGGAGAGCTGGCTGGTGATGGTGAGGAAGAGGCCTTGATGGTCAATCTTCCAACAGCGTTCAGCAGGATGGGAGGACAGTGATTATCACAGGAAAAGTAAAGAGAGAAAAGTAGTTCTGCTCAGGACTTTGACTGTAGAAAATGACAGACAAAATAAATAAATAAAATAAACAAGTCTTTTAAACCTTGACTTTGTAAGACATAGAACGTTTTCTGAAAATGAATAATTTGCTGTATGTATGTGTTTGACGCTTTCATATTAGCTGGTGCTTAGCCTTTAACATCTGTCCACTGAACAGTGACCAAAAGAAACAGATTTGAAACTGTTTTGGTTAACCTGGTTCAATTTGTTTATCTTTAATGCTGCTGTTGTATGTAGGACTTCTACAGGCCCAACCCTGAGCAGGTGTTATTTGGGTGATGGAGTTTTCATCAGCACTGCAGTGACACTGACATGCTGGGACAAGTGGATCAGACACTGCTGGAGTTCGTAAACACTATGTCCACTCACAGTCCACTCTATTAGACACTACTACCTTGTTGGTCCACTTCATAGATGTAAAATCAGATGATAGCTACTGCCGCACAGTTTGTGTTCCTCTAGTTCTTCATCAGTGGAGCTGCTCACAGGACACTGTTGTCTGGACACTTTTGGTTGGTGGACGATTCTCAGTCCAGCAGTGACACTGAGATGTTTAAACACTCCAGCAGCACTGCTGTGTCTGATCCACTCACACCAGCACAACACTCGCTAACACACCTCCACCATGTCAGTGTCACTGCAGTGCTGAGAATGACCCACCACCCTAATAGAACCGGCTCTGTGGTGCTTGTATGCAGGGTTCCCACTTCTTTAAGGAAAGTTCCAGGAAGAACGTTAAGATAATCTCTAAGACTTACATATAGACTAAACAGAATGACCTTAAAATGATGCACAGCCACAGCGTCTAGATATATGCAACCTTCTGAACCCCAACAGGTATGAAAGGACGTTCAAACTGAGCAAAATTATTGTTCAGGTGTTTTCCGTGACTGGAATACTCATCTACAGATGTTCCAGCTTTTCCAGGATGAGTGGGAACCCTGCCACAGAGGCCCCTTATCTTTGCTGGACAGGGTTTAGGGGGGATGATAAACTGTTCAGCAACAGATGAAATACATTCAAGCTGCATTAATTTGCAGTTCTGATAAAATAATCAGTGAATAGTTTGTATCTTTTTTTTATTTGTTTATTTTATTCATTAATTATTATTTAACATGTGACACTAAGCATTATATGCCCCGTTCTACTTAAGAAGTTAACCAGCCTTCAGGGTTTTAGTTTATCAGTACACTTGGGTGGTCCAAGCAAGAAGAATCAGAGTCAAAGATTATTTGGCTACATGTCCAAGCTTATTTAAAGTCTGAAATGATCACAATGCTTGTGGAAGAGATGATGCCAAAGTCTTTGGCCAGCTGAGGTCACCTGCAAGTGCCTGACATCATGGCCACACACTGTCTCAGGCTGCGGAGATAAAAGCTACAGACACTTTAAAAGACGTTTTTAAATGATGAAGCTCCAAGTCGCCGTCACATTAGCTGTTTGTGCACTGGCATGGGCCAAGCACAGGTACTGTTTAAACACATCAGTGAATCTCTCCAGTGAGTGTCTTACTAAAGGAGAATTCCACTCACTTTTTATCAAAATGTATTATTCAGTCTTCAAACTTAAGCACTGCTTGTATATAAACAACCCAACACAGATTTCTTTATAGTGGTAGTGATAGAAACCACGCATCATCATCTCCAACATCCTTTTAGGCCAAACTCTTATCACAAAACAATCTCAGACAACAGTTTTGTAACTACTGTTTATTCCTGCAACAACTTTCTGTGAGGGAAGGGTTAGTCATTAAATACTTCAGACGTCTGGTTCCTATCACCACTGCAGTGAACAGAGTAACAGAGAACAGCAGAAAGGGAAATAAAGCCACCATAAATGCGTTCTTAGTCTGTCCTACCACCACAACAGAACCAGGTGCCCCCTGTACTGCTGCCCTTCAATCAGCAGGAGCAGTCCACAGCCCTTAACCCCAACCAGCCTTCACTGAGCCAGAACCCTGCCCAGGTACTCTTCACTATGCACCCACACAGCACTACACTGTTCGACAGAGAGAACAACATACTTTACTTTTAATGTAAGTTAATGTAAGTTATTATCGTTACCATCCAGAACCCAGTGAAGCCGACCCTGACACCCCTGCAGCCTGTCCAGGTAGAAAATTATGTATATATTAAAAAAACACAGAGAAGCTGGTTAAGTACTAATCTGGTTCGTTATGTTTTAAAGCTTCTGATTAAGTGTTTCAATCATATTCAGACTGATGTCTTCAGTAGAATTCATGTTGTTTTCATTTAGCAGGACTCTGAGATGAAAATGTAGAACTGGAATGTGTTTCTTGTTATAAGCTGATTAGTGAAATGCCAGTTCTCGTTAATGTGTTTCAGCTGATCTGTTGTAACGAAACTGGTCTAATTAAGTCTTTTAGCTGTATCTGACTGGAATAATGATATGAACAGTTTTATACCTTTTATATCTTCATTATTGATGTAAACATGAAAAAAAAAACCAAACATATAGAACACGTGTTTCAGTAGTGTTACTGTGACTAAAACTGTTTCTCTAATCAACAGGATCCTGCGTTCTCTGTTTTTGAGCCATAGACTTTGATGTGGAGGTGAGTTATTTGAATTGCTACCTTCTGTTGCTATGAATGCTCAGTCTTGTGTTGAGGGTGACCATGTAAGAGTACATTTAGATGAACGTATAAATGTGAGTCGTATTTTTCTCTCTTTTTTTTGTAGGTAGCTTATTTTTAAGCCTCAACGACGATCAGAACTACAGGCATCAGCGTTTTTCTTGGTTTAGAGAAGAACTTTTTTCATGTAACTGTCAATACAACAATACAACAAATGCTTTCGTGTGATCGGTCTGGTTGGAGATGTGGCGCTGATTTTGCAATAATAAATACAAAGTCCAGAAAAAACATGTGGATGCTGAGAAGTTTATTGAGTGAATTACAGACACATTAGTCTAGATAGATCTGTAGTTAAAAAAGTGACCACCACCATCTACACATCTGCTAACAAACATAATCTCTAAGCTTAGACCACCAGTTCTAGTAGACACAGTCAAATGCATTCCAAGACTCCATCGTTTCAGAGCCAGCACCCAATGAACCCATTCTTGAGGAACTAGTTTAGAGGGCTATTTAACCCCGAAGTGTGATGAACCTGTTGATCTGTTCTATCGGTCCATGATCTTCAGCTCTTCTTTCACCTGAGAACAGGTAACATCTTGTTAGTTCAGACAATAAACAGTATTTGCAAGGTTTTAAGCTTAAGTGCAGTAGCAGGACAGTTGTACCTTTTGTTGCAGATGGAGATGCATCTTCACCTTTACAGTGGCCAAAATTCGTCACTCCCTGATCCAGACTTAGATCAAAATGCATAATATTAGATAATATTAGAGTAAAATTTATTGTGAGCTCATAATTAGAAAGCACACTGAGTTCTGTTCAATACTAAGTAGCTAACTAAACAAAGAAAACACTTTATCTGAAGGATCCCTGTATAGAGACCTTATAAGTATTGCATAGTTCATTGGCAGTGTGGCATAAGATGTTTTCAGAAGTAAATAAAATTGTATTGACATAAAAACCTCTACAGACATTAGATCATCTTGTGAATGCGGACATAAGCTATTCATAAATGCCCAAGCATTGTCCAATCTTGATATCACCCCTTAATGTTTATGACTAGCTAGCCTTTAAACATAGAACGATGTCAAGTAGATAAC
This sequence comes from Megaleporinus macrocephalus, assembly GCA_021613375.1. Classification (NCBI taxonomy): domain Eukaryota; kingdom Metazoa; phylum Chordata; class Actinopteri; order Characiformes; family Anostomidae; genus Megaleporinus; species Megaleporinus macrocephalus. The sequence goes on from CM038724.1 coordinate 26,461,521, forward strand.
AGTCTACAACAACAGTAGATAATAAGTCCACAATGACAGTTTATAGAAGCTTTTCAAGCGTAAAGACACTTACCCCCAGGGAGGATGGGAACTGCTGTGGATTGTACATAATGGAGAGTGATGAGCATGATGCGGGTTTTGAGAATTATTTTAAGTGTTATTTTAATGATTTTAAATGATTTGAAGCACATAAACAAACTGTGTTGAAAGTAGAAACTACTTACGATTCTTGCGACCCCAAATTCAAAAGAGATGCTCTGCTGTTGGAAGAGAAAACAGTAAAACATTAAAACTGCACTGACATTGATACAGGTCCCCCAAAAGCTGTATCATTAAGAATTATTGTTCAGTAGCATTGGGGTTGAAGTTGATCTTGAAGTAGGGCTACAAGAAAGCAGATTAAGGTAAGTGTTTTATTCCAGTGAACAACACAAGTTCATTATCTGCTAAAAGTTAATTCTACTAGTTCACATTCACTGTTACCTGAGAGGCAAACACAGGGGGAGCGTTCTGACCACAACACACAGAAACAAAAGCACAAAAACATTAATAATCATTCAGTCATTTGAGGAAAATCCATACCATTTACATATTTGTATGTGCGTGTGCATGGAAATACCCCAAATGGTGGTCTGCCTCCGTTCTATAAAGGAAGAACATGCAGTCTTAGTCTCACACTGTACTTACTACACACCATATAGTAAACAATATATCATGATAAATATAGCCTATATGCACTAACGTACTGGAGGTAGGATGAAAACGTTCTCTCCCTGGAAAGAAAAGACAGAATACGTTACATTTTCAATATGAAATACACGCTACCATGTAAAAATCAACCAATAAGAAGCAACTACATTACCACTTTCAGGGGCACAGCAGCACTGATGTTCTAGAAAAAAGAAAAATGTTATGTTGTTAAAAACACAAAACATACTGAAAAACAACAATAATAACAACAATAGTAATTATAAATAATCAGAATTACCTGGACTGTCACGTTGCTAGTCTGTAGGTGAATCCATAGAAGAAAACAGATTTCAGTTCAAACTAAACAACTGCCATTTACATCATTACCATATCATATATTACCTTATACACCAGACTGATGAAGGTGTAAACATCTTACCTGGAACAGGGGGCTGAACTGCAACATAAACAACATCAGATTGTTGGTGAAGTGTTATTGTTGTTATTTAAATATTCATCTCTGAGAGCTAAAATGTTTGAAGTAAAAAAAAACATACCGTGATGTTGGGTCTACCAGGATCTGGGCGTGGGCGGGGGCGTGGGCGAGGAGGCAGAGGCAGCTGAAAAGATTTAACAGCGACTTGAATCTGCTTCAATTCCATGCGCTTAGATTTTTTAATGTATATGTGAAGCGTAGCCTTGCACCCATTACCCCTTTTTACTATCCCACTTCTTTATAAAGCAATGTTTTCAATACAGCCTTTATGTAGTGTGTATTGTGGCTCTAAACTTACTGGGAACTTTGGTCCATTTGGTCTCCTATGCGAACGGCGATACCGGAGTGCAGAGGAATCCAAGTCAACATCCTGTCCAGAATACATAGAAACCTATTAGCTGTAATTAACACTATAATGAGGAGTGTTTTTAGATGTGATACGTAACAATACATAACATAATTTCATATTATATTAATAGTATTTTAAATATCAGTGCTAAGCATTAAGAAATTAGTAAGTAAAGCTAAGTACATGTGGAACCAACAGGCAATTGTTTGTCATGTATTGTCATACATTTATTTATTGTCATAAATAGTAACATTATTTTTGTGGTCATACTAAACGTTGGTATGACAGTGAGACATGAAACTAATATGTAAGGTTTGAAGAATGGAAGGGAATGTTCTCACCCTACTGAGCGATTCTCGACGTGGTGCATAGTAGGATTCTGCTTCTAACTCGGGAACATATCTCAGGTCCCATGCATCCCATGGGTACAACCTTGAGTTCAACTCTTCAGGCTGTAAACAGGTGGATATGAGTGACGGTGAATAAATTCTAATATTCTCATTGCTCAAAAGTTTGAGGACACCATGCCGCCTTCTGAAATCTTCCTCCTGGTTCCTCCAGCTGTTTGCTGACTGCAGGTATATTTACCTTCAACACTAAGCTTCCTGTTTGTTAAACTCTCTTTAGCACACTGTTAGTACAACATACAGAAACTCTTTTGGTCTAAAGACGGTTTAAACATCTGAGATATTAGAACATCGAGATGCAATGATACTGCCTGGAAAGAAAACAGGGCCTGTAGCCTATATGTGTAAAATTATTGTATTCAATAAAGTAAACAGGTTTGTTGTTTATATTAACAAACATGTCCGGAATACATAGAATACTATTAGCTGTAATTAACACTATAATGAGGAGTGTTTTTAGATGCAATACATAACAGTACATAACATAATATTATATAAGTAGTATGTTAAATATCAGTGCTAGGTATTAAGAAATTAGTAAGTAAAGCTAAGTACATACAGAACCAACACGTAATGGCTTGTCATGTATTGTTACATAAATAGTAACATGTTACATATTTTTGTGGTCATACTAAACATTGGTATGACAGTGAGGCATGAAACTAATATGTAAGATATGTGATTATGTGGTTAACGGATGTATAGACGCCCCAAAGTGTGTGAAAATGGAGATAAGAAGTGAAGGGAATGTTCTCACCATACTGAGCGATTCAAGGTCTCGAGACGGTGCATAGTAGGATTCCACCTCAGGAACATATCGCAGGTCCAATGCTTCCTCTGGGTACAACCTTGCGTTCAACGCTTCAAGCTGTAAACAGGTGGATATGAGTGACGGTGAATAAATTCTAATATTCTCATTGCTCAAAAGTTTGAGGACACCATGCCGCCTTCTGAAATCTTCCTCCTGGTTCCTCCAGCTGTTTGCTGACTACAGGTATATTTACCTTCAACACTAAGCTTCCTGTTTGTTAAACTCACACTATTAGTACAACATACAGGAACGGCGGTTTAAACATCTAAGATGTTAAAACATGGAGATGCAATGATACTGATGATTGTATTCAATAAAGTAAACACGTTTGTTGTTTATATTAACAAACATTTGATGAGCAGTGTAGCTTGAATAGCTGTACAGGTGTATTTATATGTAGTCAAACAATGTGAGACTCACCACTGGTGGTCTCCATTGTCTCCATGGCTGCCAGTCACTGTTGAGCTGAAGAAAAGTAACAAATCAATTATAACAGCAGTTCTTGAACCGCACAAAAATGAAGACCTTCCTTCAACTTTAAAAGTACCAACTTTTAGTTCCTTAAAATCTAATGGATGATTCTTTATGGGTCAACTTTGTAAATAAGATGTTCACGTGTGTTTTTTTAAGGATCTTTTAAAAATTCATCACACTAATTAAATTCTATCACCCTTTAATTATCCCTAAAGTATCAACTTCTCAAATAGTTGAATTCTTATGGGAGTTTAAGTTAGCAATATGCATCATATTGAAAAATCCTATATATTTAAAAGACTTTGTCTGACTTAGATCATTTAGAGAGCTGTGAATACATTTGAAGTCTAATCGAATAAAAGCTTCTGGTCTGAAAAAAATATAAATGTATGATATTAAATATAATGCTCCCCATTGTCTAAAACAGTACTGTATTACAGCAACAGTACAACATAGACTAGCACAGTTACGAATGGCTAAATTAAAAAACCCAGTGCTTTAGATAGCCAGTGATAGTGAATCTTCTCACACAGTTTTATACTTAGTAAACTATTACACCATATACTATTTAATCTAAAGAGATTTATACTTACACGGGCAGTCGCCCCAACAAATAGCAACGCCACGACAAACAGGACATTCATTGTTGCACTGCAAAAAATATGTTACATGTTATTGTTAGAACTTAAACACACAAATAATAACATACTGTATACGTCTATAGACTGTTAAACCCCGCAGGACAGCATTTCACTGAATCCACAGATAACATGAGTGATGCTTACCTCGGCTTGCCTCAGTGCTAGTCTTCAGCTCCTGCCTCTCTATTTATAATGAACACGCCGAGGGTTGAATAACCAGCCGTGTTGCTTTAGTATTTTTTTATGCCCAACCTGTGCCAATTATGAAAAAGGTCTTTGTATTGATCTTAATCTGGTCTTGCATCAGGTGGTGTAGTCTGGTGATGCATCTGGCTACACCCTTAAAAACGGGTCTTTAGTAAAGACTATGACTTTATACAGAACTATGACCAAGCAGAAGTAACATTTTAATGCAAACATGGTTCTTTTCTATGGAAACGTGTTGTATATGTTCTTGAAAGAAACTTTCTTTATAGCACCAAAACGGGTTCCACTATTGTTAGGAGTCAAAGGATCTACTGGGTACTATATAGAACCATTTGTGTACATTCTTAATAACAGGCTCTAAAATAGGTTCTTTCAGTCCCTTAAGATTTATGAGTGTAAAGAAACTTCATCAGGGTTGTGAAGGTTCTTTAAACTTAAACTAAAGGTTCCTCGTCCTCACCCATTCCATCTTAACAACTGTCACTTTGTTTATCTTTAATGCTGCTGTTGTATGTAGGACTTCAACGGGCCCAACCCTGAGCCGGTATTATTTGGGTGGTGGACACTGTGACACTGACGTGCTGGGACAAGTGGATCAGACACAGCTGTGCTGCTGGAGTTCGTAAACACTGTGTTTGTCCACTCACTGTCCACTGTATTAGACGGTCCTACCTTGTTGGTTCACTTAATTGATGTAAAATCAGATGATAGCTAGCTGTACAGTTTGTGTTCCTCTAGTTCTTCATCAGTGGAGCTGCCTACAGGACGCTGTTGGCTGGATGTTGCTGGTTGGTGGACTATTCTCAGTCCAGCAGTGACATGGAGGTGTTTAAACACTCCAGCAGCACTGCTGTGTCTGATCCACTCACACCAGCGCAACACACACCCAGTGTTCCGTTGACAGACTATTTACGTCATAGTTTTCGCCAACGAATATGTTTTTCATGATGAAAACGAGACGAGAACTAAATAAAAACTACATAAAAGGATAAAAATTATGACGATTGACACTTTAGTCAACAAATAAAAACGAGATGAAAATGTTTGGCAGGGACGACAAGTTTTGTGAAACTACTTCGGCGTGTATGGTGAGGTGGGACAAGCCGGGTAGCCATCAATCAAACAAACACTTTGATTGAAATTTGGTCTAAACCTGGGAAAGACCATACGAGCCTGTGAACTTCTCTAGTAAACACTGTGACCTAGATATGTTGCAGTGGTTCAGTCATTAATTTATTGTTATGCTGAAATTTTTTTGAATACCACAATTAAAAATGTTTTCATAGCAAAAATAGATCAATGCAATTAATGCAGATTAGTTAACCACAGAACAGGCATTTAATTAGACTGACAGCACTAGTAACAATTATTAAATAAATAAGAGATAAATAAAATAGTGATACAAGAATAAAATAACAGTTTTCTCTTATTCACTCTGCAGTTATGGAGGAGCTCAGATGTTGTTTGTTAAATCTGTTTGTGTGTGTATTGGTCTTTCTAACATGAATAATATTCCATAATTGGTTAATCAATGTTTTATTTCATGTAAGTATATATAATTCAGTAAATTATTCAAGGGAACTGAAGAAAAAGCATTTACATTTTACACCCTTTAAGTTTTAGTCGACTGAATCGACTGTAGATTTAGTCTAGACTATATTCTTATGATAATTAGTCAACTAGATTAAAACTAAAAATAATTCAAATGACTAAATTATGACTAAAACTAAATGACATTTCAGTCAAAAGACTACGACTAAAACTAAATCAGAATTTGCTGTCAAAGTTAACACTGCAAACACCAACACACCACCATTTCAGTGTCACAGCAGTGCCGAGACTGATCCACCTCCCTAATAGAACCGGCTCTGTGGTGCTTGCATGCCGGGTTCCCACTTCTTTAAGGAACGTTCCAGGACGAATGTTAAGATCATCTCTGAGACTTACATATAGACTAAACATGATCACAAAAGCTCATTTTAAAATGACGCCACAGCCACAGCGTCCACATATATGCAACCTTCTGAACCTAAACAGGTATGAAACCAGGCTAAATGCTAAGAAGGATATGCTAAAATGTGCAACCCCTGTGGTTTAATTGTACAACTTCACGTAACTTTGAAGGGTCCACCAAATTTCATTTGTATTTAATTATTGTTCAGGTGTTTTCCGCGACTGCAACACTAGTCTACAAATATGGCAGGTTTTCCCGGAAGTGTGGGAATATTCTTTATTTATTTATTTATTTATGTTTATTTTATTTCTTATTTAAAATGCAACACTGCAGAGGACCAGCCTAAGCAGTATATGCATGTATCTGCAAAACAAGTGGTGGAATCCCATTAAAAATCACTGATTTCATGACCTCTGTGAGGCGATTCCAAACATTTAAACTGTGGTGTTTAATATTATTTGCTTCTGATTGCATTCGTGCAGTACCTCTAATAGTTTTTGTATTGTCTGACAATAATATTTGAATCTGTACGGTAGGGTGAATGAAAGTGATGACAGAAAATCGCAGCAGAGGCGTATTTTTAAGTCACGCCTTTAAGCACATAATCTCTTTGGCTCAACGTAGGCTGTAATCTAATATCATAATTAGGCACAGCTAATCTTCAGTGTGTTTACCAAGCACAGCATCTTTAATAAGGGCGGGGCATTTCATTCTGTGCATTTCAATATCACACCTGATGAACAAACCATGAGATTGGCAGGACTGATGTAAATGAACTGGAGCCGTGTTGTTTCGCTGATCACTGGTATTATCCTTGCATTTCAGCAGCTGGCTTATTTGGAAGGTTGTTGTAGCAATAGTTCCTACACAGCCCATGCGTCCATCCCAGCTGTATTTAAATCCTTATAATGCACCAACTGTCTGGCTGAGTCATGGAGAACAAGTAGCCAGGCAATAAGGTAATTGGGTTTGATTTCAATAAAGCCTGTTTATTGCAAAATACACACAGCAGTTGCAATATGCTTGCATAACTGTTTGACTGGGGATATTGTTGATTTCACTATTGAAGATTAACAAAATCCACAAATATGACTGTATCATGTGTCAACTTGACTTTGGCTTTGGTGGGACTTTAGCAAGGGAGGGAACTGGCAGTGATGAAATTGAGGACAACACTGTGCGAAAACGGTTTAGGCCTCTTTATATGTTTTAATAATATAATGTATAGCAATGTTGTACGTTTTTATTTTGATTTAATTTATTTTCATTGTATTTTGGGACTTATTTAGAGGTTAATGGAATCCCAGTTTCCAGGACACACAACAATATGGCTATTTAGAGGTGGGATGTTGATAGGAGGAAGTGCCTAGGTCTGTTCCTGGCAATGATGACCTAAGACCGAACTTATCTACTTATCATGAAGTCCTGTCTCCAACAAAGAGCCAATATAGAGCACACCTAAGTCCTTGTGGGTTCTGTTTCACGTCACAATGTGCCTGTGAAGGAAGCTTAAGCTAAAAACCTATATCCTAGACTTGCGTTGGACACAAAACCCAACGCTCCCAAATAAACCAACTTCTGAATCCAGTGTGGTCTCCTCTCTTCCCTTGGCATTAGCCAAATAAAGTGTAACTGCAACAAAGATTAACTTTACGTGACTTATTTTGAATGTATGTAAGGTGTTTTATGTATTTGTTATATAAGCAAGTGCTATGCAGCTATTACAGAAACAATACAACTTAAAAAAATATTTTTTAGGGGTGATTTTATATATAAATATTAGAGATGGACCGATCAGCATTTCTGAGGCCGTTTCCGATCGCCAATCACCTTTCAGCGCAATCAGCCAATAGCCGATACCGATCGAAGGCGGGGTATATGCCACTGCAGGGCTACATGTAGTTATTAGCGCAAGCAAGTCATGAAACATGGTCTAAACTGGTTTATTACCATTTTTAACGCGCTCATGTAAAACAGCATAATATCTTTAACTAAATTAGAAGTTGGTCTATGAGGGAGTAAACCGCTTGATACAGCTCCAGAAGAGCCACATCTGAAAAGTATTTCTACTAGGAACAGCAGAGCGGGGATCCAGGTGGAATATTAAGCAGCAGAATGAACGTCTTCTACAGCCGAGAAGAGCTGCTTATCTAGAACTATAAACTCAATCACTCTGGCTGTGGTTCTTTTAGCTCTCTGGCTGTTTCTGCTGCTGTTCTGCTCGTACCGGTCAGATCTGGTCTGCACGGTGTTCTGGGTTGTTTGTTTTGTGCTAGCTGTGTGTGCTAGCTCTGCTGTTTGCTGATTCTCACTGTGGTGTACTCTGAAGTGTGTATCAGATTAGTAGTGTTAAATGTCTTCGTCTTGGTTCCCAGAGAGAGACTCTGATGTTACTAATTTTACTGATGTTACAAACTGCGCTGGATGAGTCTGAGTCACATACGGTAAACTGCCAGACGGACGACGTTTGCTTTCCGTACATGCGGTGAACGCTTAAACTGTTCTCGCGAGGCCGCTGCTTTAGTCAGTCTGATGGAAATTAATCGGTATGTATTTTCACCTAGTGGTTCAGATAGGAATTGCAGGGACCTGGCTGGAGGGGGTTTCACGCAGGGCTCCTCTTGCTGGATGAAACACTAGCATCGATCAGCTCTGAGATCTGCAAAATGAAAGAAATATCAGCCGATCGCCGATCACATATTTTGATAAAATTTTTGGCCAATCGATCCTTCCATCTCTAATAAATATAGTAGTTTTATGTGCAAATTGGACATTTAGGTGATTGCACATTTGTATGCAGGCTGTTTCTTTCATATATATATATATATATATATATATATATATATATATATATATATATATATATATATATATATATATATAGTGTCAAACGTTTGAGAACACTACCAATCAAATGTTTAAAATCACTACCAATCAAATGTTTAAGAACACTACCAATCAAATTTTTAAAATCACTACCAATCAAATGTTTAAGAACACTACCAATCAAATATTTAAGAACACTACCAATCAAATTTTTAAAATCACTACCAATCAAATGTTTAAGAACACTACCAATCAAATATTTAAGAACACTACCAATCAAATATTTAAGAACACTACCAATCAAACGTTTAAGGACACTACCAATCAAATTTTTTAAATCACTACCAATCAAATGCTTAAAAAACACTACCAATCAAATGTTTAAAATCATTACCAACCAAAGGTTTAAGAACACTACCAATCACATTTTTTAAATCATTACCAGTCAAATATTTAAAAGCACTACCAATCAAATGTTTAAAATCACTACCAATCAAATGTTTAAGAACACTACCAATCAATTTTTTTAAATCACTACCAGTCGACTTTTTAAGAACACAAGTCAAACATTTAAGAACACTACCAATTAAATGTTTAAAATCACTACCAATCAAATGTTTAAAATCACTACCAATCAGATTTTTAAGAACACTACCAATCAAATTTTTAAGAACACTACCAATCAAATGTTTAAGAACACCACCAATCAAATATTTAAAATCACTACCAAATGTTTAAAATCACTACCAATCAAATGTTTAAGAACACTACCAATCAAATGTTTAAAATCACTACCAAATGTTTAAAATCACTACCAATCAAATGTTTAAGAAAACTACAAATCAAATTTTTTAAATCACTACCAATCAAATGTTTAAGAACACTACCAATCAAATGTTTAAAATCACTACCAAATGTTTAAAATCACTACCAATCAAATATTTAAGAAAACTACAAATCAAATTTTTTAAATCACTACCAATCAAATGTTTAAGAACACTACCAATCAAATGTTTTAAATCACTACCAATCAAATGTTCAAGAAAACTACAAATCAAAATTTTTAAATCACTATCAATCAAATGTTTAAGAACACTACCAATCAAATGTTTAAGAACACTACCAGTCAAACGTTTAAGATCATTACCAGTCAAACGTTTTAAAAGAGTTCTAAAATGTTTGATTGGTAGTGAACTAAAAGTTTTGACTGGTAGCTTTATTAAACATTTGATTGGTAGTGATCTAGAACTTTTGGACCAAATGATTTAAGACATCTGGACCACATTGCCCTACTGCTGTCACTGAGCTACGTTGTTGTCTTTGCGTCATCAGTTCATCACAACAGATACAGCTGTTGGATATCCCTTCACTTCTAGACTCAGGGGCAGAGACGTGGTAGTGCAAAAGGGCGGTAGGGACCGAGTGCACTCAGGAGAAGGGAAATCGGTAAAACTTGATAATTACTGATCCCATTTTTGTTGTTGTTATTATTTCCTTTATTCAATTATTTTTAACCCAGTAATATTGCAAATTACAATATGCTTGTTAGTTTGTTTTGAGATGTAACAGATATGATCAGTTCTGGTTAATCATAGAGGAGGAAAAAAAATACATATACACACATCAAATTATTCATAATTGTTCTCCTTTGTCAGCCTTGGGGTGGAGAAATGTTTTCATGTCAGCCAGGTTTAATGAACTCGCCCAATCTCCCTAAAGAACCTGGACTAAAGAGAATAGACTTTAGATTTATCCTGTGTTTGTCCTCAATAAGAGGCCACACCTGCAAGAACAAGATTACCTTCACTAAAAAGTTCATACAGGTGGAGATTGATTTCACTTATGTGGTCATCAAAGAGAGTGGCAGGAAAAAGAGGAAAAAGGAGCTGGTTAGCATGACAACAGCTCAGCTCACCAACAAACTGTAGATTCTGGCTAACTAAAGCACATCACATGTTGGTGTTTTAATGAGGATTAAAATTTGAGGGAGTGAAGCTGAATGTCCCACAGTAAACTGGTTTATTAACCTGTGGGACAAAGGTTAGACTAAACAGTGCCACACACGCCCGTCCGGTAGTGATCATGACTAATTGCTCCATTGAAACAAGTGTAGATGATATAAGCTTCATCCCTGAAGCTCTGGTGACAATCTTTATATAATATGACTTCAAACCTTTACAGTGAATCATCATGTCAGTTTCTTGGTTGAATGCCAAACAGCCTACATATAATGTTTATATGACTGTTAACTACTAATTACTGCCTCAAATCAACTTTTCAAATGTGTATTCATGAGATTCTGCTGGTGAGGGTTTCCTCTTTCAATGATGCACACAAACACATCTATTATTAAGTGTTAATAATAGCTCCACCTTGTGGAGAATCCTAACAATGTGCGCTTGCAATATCATTTAAACTGGAGACTATTTGTCGCGTATACATTGAGAATGTCTGCTGTAATTATCTGTAATAAAGTAAATGTATTATGAAACAGACTGTCGTCAGATTGTGAAATACACTGTTCTTGGTCAACTATTATGATGGATGATTATATTCTAATTACAGGCTGTTTCTTTAGCTGTTCATGTAGTTATTACTTAGTTTATGTACAAACAAACGACTGGTTGTAGAAGTTAAGTTCATACATTATGTTCTAGACTAACTGATTTGAATTGAGTTAGTAATCATATCCAGATTGTGAATTACATTCAGTACTACAAAGATAATGAATAGTTTGTGATCGGGCTTCGGGACAACAGGCTATGAATTTAGTTACGTAGTCATATAGTTTTAAAAGGTTGATTATTTTACAAGCTGTTGTTGTTTGTTAACAGTGATTAATTGTAGGTCTATTATTATTTAAACAAACACACACAGAAACATGGAGAGTTTATTGATGATGTTTATTGATGTTTGTGAGGCTTTATGTTCAACTTCTTTCTCCCCAGATTTACTTCTTCACCCTGCTGTCTTCACTTTCTCCAACACTGCAGTCTTCTCCAGAAGCTTTTCTTCTCCTTCTTGTTTTCCATTTTCTGTACGGCCTTCAGCAGCTCCTTCTGTCTTTTCTTCTCAGCCTTCATCTCCCTTTCAGCTTCCTTTTCCCTCTTCCTCTGCATCTTCTTCCACTCTTTTCTCTCCTTCTTGCTCATGGTCTCACTGGAGCTCAGGCATTTCTCCTTCAGCTCCTGCATCAGCCTCTGTTTCCTCATGACCATGACGGGAAGGACTTCCTCCAGCTCATTAACGGAACCTCTAATCAGCTCCCGTTCACGCTCCAACTTCTCCATCTTTTGCTTCAGCATGGCCCTGTACCTGCTGTGCACCTCCTCATTCTTGGAGCGGAGCTCATCAGACATGTGTCTGATCTTCTCTACCTTCGTCTTTGAAGCTTTGCAATTCCTTTTTAACTTCTCTATCTCTTCATCCTTCTCCGCCAGCTCATCTTCCAGCTGCTGATTGGCCTCTTCAAGCTTCTGGATGTGTTTCATGGTGGCATCGTTCTTCACCCTTATTCTTTTGTTCTCCAAACGTTCTTTCTTCAGATCCTGCACCACCTTTATCATGTCCTCTGTCTCTCTGTCCTTGGAGCTGTCAGCTCTCACTCGGGACAGCGACGTCCTTCTGGTCCAGTTCAGCTGCAGGTCCTTTGCTTTCAGGTCAGCTTCCAGTGTCCTAATATGCGACACCAGGCACATCTCCTTGGTCTTCCACAGTCCTTGTTTCAGCCTCATAGCTTCTTCCATCTTCTCTCTTTCTTCTGCCCAAGCCACCCTCTCCTTAAACAGCATCAGGTTCAGGAGATTCACATTCTTCTCAAGCCTCTTACATGCTGAATGGACTTCTTTTCTATTGCCACTCAGATGAGAGATCTTCAGATTGAGGTAATCCAGATCTGCTCTGATGTTCTCCATGTACTCCTGATGCATTGTCTTATGAACCTTCAGTAAAGTTTTGAAGAATCTGCAATGATAATCCAATAAATTAGAAAAGCCCACCAGCACTACGACTATGAAGATGAAGTCAGCTGCTACAAACTTCAGAATGTAAGTGCTGCAGCGTTTAAGGTGGAACAGGAAGACTGGAACTGGGATTCTTCTACAGTGTTAATGTTATATTAGAGTTCTATTTTAAACTTTGATTTACGTGAATGACTCTCTAAAGAACTGTTTATCATAAGATTCTCCAGAATCAAAGACGAGATCTGTCTGCTTCTCTACTTACCTTTTGACAGCAGTGCAACAACAGTAATGACACTTTGATCTTCTGCAGCCCAATTTATAAGTTTCCGTCATGATGTCACAATGGCCGTGATGCATAACCATGGCAACCATAGTGATTGACAGGAACTCTTCAGTAAAGGGACAGAAAAGCTGCACAATCAACAAAATTAATCACTTAATAAAAAGCTGGTCTGGTTATTTGTTATCAGGTATAACGTGCTGAAATTTAATTTCTTAACACATTTAAAAGATGATTAATTAAACAAACTCACCTCATTTAGACTCTAAACACCACTTATAGTTCTGTATCAGGTATAACGTGCTGAAATTTAATTTCTTAACACATTTAAAAGATGATTAATTAAACAAACTCACCTCATTTAGACTCTAAACACCACTTATAATGCTGTATCAGGTATAACGTGCTGAAATTTAATTTCTTAAAACATTTAAAAGATGTTTAATTAAACAAACTCACCTCATTTAGACTCTAAACACCACTTATAATGCTTTATCAGGTATAACGTGCTGAAATTTAATTTCTTAACACATTTAAAAGATGATTAATTAAACAAACTCACCTCATTTAGACTCTAAACACCACTTATAATGCTGTATCAGGTATAACGTGCTGAAATTTAATTTCTTAAAACATTTAAAAGATGTTTAATTAAACAAACTCACCTCATTTAGACTCTAAACACCACTTATAATGCTTTATCAGGTATAACGTGCTAAAATTTAATTTCTTAACACATTTAAAAGATGATTAATTAAACAAACTCACCTCATTTAGACTCTAAACACCACTTATAATGCTCTATCAGGTATAACATGCTGAAATTTAATTTCTTATAACATTTAAAAGATGATTAATTAAACAAACTCACATCATTTAGACTCTAAACACCACTTATAATGCTGTATCAGGTATAACATGCTGAAATTTAATTTCTTAAAACATTTAAAAGATGTTTAATTAAACAAACTCACCTCATTTAGACTCTAAACACCACTTATAGTGCTGTATCAGGTATAACGTGCTGAAATGTGATTTCTTAACACATTTAAAATATGATTAATTAAACAAACTAACATCATTTAGACTCTAAACACCACTTATAATGCTGTATAAGGCATAACGTGCTGAAATTTAATTTCTTATAACATTTAAAATATGATTAATTAAACAAACTCACTTCATTTAGACTCTAAACACCACTTATAATGCTGTATCAGGTATAACGTGCTGAAAGTTTATTTCTTAACACATTTAAAATATGATTAATTAAACAAACTCACTTCATTTAGACTCTAAACACCACTTATAATGCTGTATCAGGTATAACATGCAGAAATTTAATTTCTTATAACATTTAAAAGACGACTAATTAAACAAACTCACCTCATTTAGACTCTAAACACCACTTATAGTGCTGTATCAGGTATAACATGCAGAAATTTAATTTCTTAACACATTTAAAAGATGATTAATTAAACAAACTCCCCTCATTTAGACTCTAAACACCACTTATAGTGCTGTATCAGGTATAACATGCAGAAATTTAATTTCTTAACACATTTAAAAGATTATTAATTAAACAAACTCACGTCATTTAGACTCTAAACACCACTTATAATGCTGTATCAGGTATAACGTGCTGAAAGTTAATTTCTTAACACATTTAAAAGATGATTAATTAAACAAACTCACATCACTAAGCTAGCGTTGTCTCTCTCTCGTGAACAACTATCACATATTTTACGAGCTGCATAACATTTGTGCATGTTTTGAACGTTCTGGTTCTTGTCTTTTGGACTTATATTTTATTTCTATGTCTGAATGACAGCATAAATGAGAAAGTCTCTGACATTGTGAGAATGTACACCGAGTTAATCTAGCTAGCTATACTACAAGCTGAAACTCCAGTAGGAGGAGGACCCCACCTGTTCACTACTAGCATCCAGTCATTAAGCTCTGTTATTTCACAGCGTGCTGGCATTTCCTCTACTCTCCCTCTCCTCTCTTTTAAACTTGATCCCCACGCTTCTCTAGAGCTCTGTTCTTTTCTCCAGAAAAAGAAAATAATCCATAAATAGCCAAAGTCACGATGTTTCTACCAGCAGCACCTGCCTATTGTAGAAATTAGCTAGCTAAGCTAACGTTACTGAAAAAGCCGTCTGAGTCAGTATTCAGAAAATCACTAACCCTAAAAGTTATGCATGAAGGAAGACGGAGTCATTATTAAATTAAAACCAAATAATAACTAGTGTTAAGTTTCCTACTTACCAAGAGTTGCAGGTTGCCAAGGTGGTGGTCCTCCTCAGCAGAAGCCCCTCCCTTCCCGCGCTTTTTGTTCATGGTGTCCACGTCGTGATGTTTAACTTCACATACTCAGTTTCTTAAGTTGTTGTAGAAGTAAATAAAATATTGATTAGAAAAAAAAAAAAAAATTGTGGTGATTACAAACTGATCAGTTTAATTACTTCTATCTAAAATATTTTATTTGGAATTTGCCAAAAATATTAAGCATGTTGTAAAAATCATATTTGTTACTTACCTACTAATGTATTTTCTTGAAGTAAACTTAAATAGTAGATGTAGATTTAGGACACAATTAACTGCTAAAGATTTAGACATTTGTTTTGATATGTTCAACTCAAACAATCACTTATTCAGAGATTTGATTCCTGCTGTATACCTTTTTATTATTGTGATATTCACAAAGCCACTGAACTACATTTCTTATTTTTAGAGTGTAGTTATCCTCTCAGCAAACTGCCGAGCAGCTCAGTCTACACATAAGTTACAGTCTTCTAGTTCAGACTTCCATTATTTTCAACTACAACTATGTACTTTTATTCAGTGCAGCTCTTCATACCTAGAGGATCCTGCAGGTGTGACTTTCCTCTTACAGTGAGGCACATAAAAAGCTTTACTGACTGATAGAATAGCTCCTCCTGGTGGAGAATCTTAATGACCTGCAGACACTGTTATTGCGACTGGTTGTAGAAGTTAAGTTCATACATTATGTTCTAGACTAACTGATTTGAATTGAGTTAGTAATCATATCCAGATTGTGAATTACATTCAGTACTACAAAGATAATGAATAGTTTGTGATCGGGCTTCGGGACAACAGGCTATGAATTTAGTTACTTAGTCATATAGTTTTAAAAGGTTGATTATTTTACAAGCTGTTGTTGTTTGTTAACAGTGATTAATTGTAGGTCTATTATTATTTAAACAAACACACACAGAAACATGGAGAGTTTATTGATGATGTTTATTGATGTTTGTGAGGCTTTATGTTCAACTTCTTTCTCCCCAGATTTACTTCTTCACCCTGCTGTCTTCACTTTCTCCAACACTGCAGTCTTCTCCAGAAGCTTTTCTTCTCCTTCTTGTTTTCCATTTTCTGTACGGCCTTCAGCAGCTCCTTCTGTCTTTTCTTCTCAGCCTTCATCTCCCTTTCAGCTTCCTTTTCCCTCTTCCTCTGCATCTTCTTCCACTCTTTTCTCTCCTTCTTGCTCATGGTCTCACTGGAGCTCAGGCATTTCTCCTTCAGCTCCTGCATCAGCCTCTGTTTCCTCATGACCATGACGGGAAGGACTTCCTCCAGCTCATTAACGGAACCTCTAATCAGCTCCCGTTCACGCTCCAACTTCTCCATCTTTTGCTTCAGCATGGCCCTGTACCTGCTGTGCACCTCCTCATTCTTGGAGCGGAGCTCATCAGACATGTGTCTGATCTTCTCTACCTTCGTCTTTGAAGCTTTGCAATTCCTTTTTAACTTCTCTATCTCTTCATCCTTCTCCGCCAGCTCATCTTCCAGCTGCTGATTGGCCTCTTCAAGCTTCTGGATGTGTTTCATGGTGGCATCGTTCTTCACCCTTATTCTTTTGTTCTCCAAACGTTCTTTCTTCAGATCCTGCACCACCTTTATCACGTCCTCTGTCTCTCTGTCCTTGGAGCTGTCAGCTCTCACTCGGGACAGCGACGTCCTTCTGGTCCAGTTCAGCTGCAGGTCCTTTGCTTTCAGGTCAGCTTCCAGTGTCCTAATATGCGACACCAGGCACATCTCCTTGGTCTTCCACAGTCCTTGTTTCAGCCTCATAGCTTCTTCCATCTTCTCTCTTTCTTCTGCCCAAGCCACCCTCTCCTTAAACAGCATCAGGTTCAGGAGATTCACATTCTTCTCAAGCCTCTTACATGCTGAATGGACTTCTTTTCTATTGCCACTCAGATGAGAGATCTTCAGATTGAGGTAATCCAGATCTGCTCTGATGTTCTCCATGTACTCCTGATGCATTGTCTTATGAACCTTCAGTAAAGTTTTGAAGAATCTGCAATGATAATCCAATAAATTAGAAAAGCCCACCAGCACTACGACTATGAAGATGAAGTCAGCTGCTACAAACTTCAGAATGTAAGTGCTGCAGCGTTTAAGGTGGAACAGGAAGACTGGAACTGGGATTCTTCTACAGTGTTAATGTTATATTAGAGTTCTATTTTAAACTTTGATTTACGTGAATGACTCTCTAAAGAACTGTTTATCATAAGATTCTCCAGAATCAAAGACGAGATCTGTCTGCTTCTCTACTTACCTTTTGACAGCAGTGCAACAACAGTAATGACACTTTGATCTTCTGCAGCCCAATTTATAAGTTTCCGTCATGATGTCACAATGGCCGTGATGCATAACCATGGCAACCATAGTGATTGACAGGAACTCTTCAGTAAAGGGACAGAAAAGCTGCACAATCAACAAAATTAATCACTTAATAAAAAGCTGGTCTGGTTATTTGTTATCAGGTATAACGTGCTGAAATTTAATTTCTTAACACATTTAAAAGATGATTAATTAAACAAACTCACCTCATTTAGACTCTAAACACCACTTATAATGCTGTATCAGGTATAACGTGCTGAAATTTAATTTCTTAAAACATTTAAAAGATGTTTAATTAAACAAACTCACCTCATTTAGACTCTAAACACCACTTATAATGCTTTATCAGGTATAACGTGCTAAAATTTAATTTCTTAACACATTTAAAAGATGATTAATTAAACAAACTCACCTCATTTAGACTCTAAACACCACTTATAATGCTGTATCAGGTATAACATGCTGAAATTTAATTTCTTATAACATTTAAAAGATGATTAATTAAACAAACTCACATCATTTAGACTCTAAACACCACTTATAATGCCCTATCAGGTATAACATGCTGAAATTTAATTTCTTAAAACATTTAAAAGATGTTTAATTAAACAAACTCACCTCATTTAGACTCTAAACACCACTTATAGTGCTGTATCAGGTATAACGTGCTGAAATGTGATTTCTTAACACATTTAAAATATGATTAATTAAACAAACTAACATCATTTAGACTCTAAACACCACTTATAATGCTGTATAAGGCATAACGTGCTGAAATTTAATTTCTTATAACATTTAAAATATGATTAATTAAACAAACTCACTTCATTTAGACTCTAAACACCACTTATAATGCTGTATCAGGTATAACATGCAGAAATTTAATTTCTTATAACATTTAAAAGACGACTAATTAAACAAACTCACCTCATTTAGACTCTAAACACCACTTATAGTGCTGTATCAGGTATAACATGCAGAAATTTAATTTCTTAACACATTTAAAAGATGATTAATTAAACAAACTCCCCTCATTTAGACTCTAAACACCACTTATAGTGCTGTATCAGGTATAACATGCAGAAATTTAATTTCTTAACACATTTAAAAGATTATTAATTAAACAAACTCACGTCATTTAGACTCTAAACACCACTTATAATGCTGTATCAGGTATAACGTGCTGAAAGTTAATTTCTTAACACATTTAAAAGATGATTAATTAAACAAACTCACATCACTAAGCTAGCGTTGTCTCTCTCTCGTGAACAACTATCACATATTTTACGAGCTGCATAACATTTGTGCATGTTTTGAACGTTCTGGTTCTTGTCTTTTGGACTTATATTTTATTTCTATGTCTGAATGACAGCATAAATGAGAAAGTCTCTGACATTGTGAGAATGTACACCGAGTTAATCTAGCTAGCTATACTACAAGCTGAAACTCCAGTAGGAGGAGGACCCCACCTGTTCACTACTAGCATCCAGTCATTAAGCTCTGTTATTTCACAGCGTGCTGGCATTTCCTCTACTCTCCCTCTCCTCTCTTTTAAACTTGATCCCCACGCTTCTCTAGAGCTCTGTTCTTTTCTCCAGAAAAAGAAAATAATCCATAAATAGCCAAAGTCACGATGTTTCTACCAGCAGCACCTGCCTATTGTAGAAATTAGCTAGCTAAGCTAACGTTACTGAAAAAGCCGTCTGAGTCAGTATTCAGAAAATCACTAACCCTAAAAGTTATGCATGAAGGAAGACGGAGTCATTATTAAATTAAAACCAAATAATAACTAGTGTTAAGTTTCCTACTTACCAAGAGTTGCAGGTTGCCAAGGTGGTGGTCCTCCTCAGCAGAAGCCCCTCCCTTCCCGCGCTTTTTGTTCATGGTGTCCACGTCGTGATGTTTAACTTCACATACTCAGTTTCTTAAGTTGTTGTAGAAGTAAATAAAATATTGATTAGAAAAAAAAAAAAAATTGTGGTGATTACAAACTGATCAGTTTAATTACTTCTATCTAAAATATTTTATTTGGAATTTGCCAAAAATATTAAGCATGTTGTAAAAATCATATTTGTTACTTACCTACTAATGTATTTTCTTGAAGTAAACTTAAATAGTAGATGTAGATTTAGGACACAATTAACTGCTAAAGATTTAGACATTTGTTTTGATATGTTCAACTCAAACAATCACTTATTCAGAGATTTGATTCCTGCTGTATACCTTTTTATTATTGTGATATTCACAAAGCCACTGAACTACATTTCTTATTTTTTAGAGTGTAGTTATCCTCTCAGCAAACTGCCGAGCAGCTCAGTCTACACATAAGTTACAGTCTTCTAGTTCAGACTTCCATTATTTTCAACTACAACTATGTACTTTTATTCAGTGCAGCTCTTCATACCTAGAGGATCCTGCAGGTGTGACTTTCCTCTTACAGTGAGGCACATAAAAAGCTTTACTGACTGATAGAATAGCTCCTCCTGGTGGAGAATCTTAATGACCTGCAGACACTGTTATTGGTTTAGTTGTTACTGATTTACTGCGACTGGTTGTAGAAGTTAAGTTCATACATTATGTTCTAGACTAACTGATTTGAATTGAGTTAGTAATCATATCCAGATTGTGAATTACATTCAGTACTACAAAGATAATGAATAGTTTGTGATCGGGCTTCGGGACAACAGGCTATGAATTTAGTTACTTAGTCATATAGTTTTAAAAGGTTGATTATTTTACAAGCTGTTGTTGTTTGTTAACAGTGATTAATTGTAGGTCTATTATTATTTAAACAAACACACACAGAAACATGGAGAGTTTATTGATGATGTTTATTGATGTTTGTGAGGCTTTATGTTCAACTTCTTTCTCCCCAGATTTACTTCTTCACCCTGCTGTCTTCACTTTCTCCAACACTGCAGTCTTCTCCAGAAGCTTTTCTTCTCCTTCTTGTTTTCCATTTTCTGTACGGCCTTCAGCAGCTCCTTCTGTCTTTTCTTCTCAGCCTTCATCTCCCTTTCAGCTTCCTTTTCCCTCTTCCTCTGCATCTTCTTCCACTCTTTTCTCTCCTTCTTGCTCATGGTCTCACTGGAGCTCAGGCATTTCTCCTTCAGCTCCTGCATCAGCCTCTGTTTCCTCATGACCATGACGGGAAGGACTTCCTCCAGCTCATTAACGGAACCTCTAATCAGCTCCCGTTCACGCTCCAACTTCTCCATCTTTTGCTTCAGCATGGCCCTGTACCTGCTGTGCACCTCCTCATTCTTGGAGCGGAGCTCATCAGACATGTGTCTGATCTTCTCTACCTTCGTCTTTGAAGCTTTGCAATTCCTTTTTAACTTCTCTATCTCTTCATCCTTCTCCGCCAGCTCATCTTCCAGCTGCTGATTGGCCTCTTCAAGCTTCTGGATGTGTTTCATGGTGGCATCGTTCTTCACCCTTATTCTTTTGTTCTCCAAACGTTCTTTCTTCAGATCCTGCACCACCTTTATCACGTCCTCTGTCTCTCTGTCCTTGGAGCTGTCAGCTCTCACTCGGGACAGCGACGTCCTTCTGGTCCAGTTCAGCTGCAGGTCCTTTGCTTTCAGGTCAGCTTCCAGTGTCCTAATATGCGACACCAGGCACATCTCCTTGGTCTTCCACAGTCCTTGTTTCAGCCTCATAGCTTCTTCCATCTTCTCTCTTTCTTCTGCCCAAGCCACCCTCTCCTTAAACAGCATCAGGTTCAGGAGATTCACATTCTTCTCAAGCCTCTTACATGCTGAATGGACTTCTTTTCTATTGCCACTCAGATGAGAGATCTTCAGATTGAGGTAATCCAGATCTGCTCTGATGTTCTCCATGTACTCCTGATGCATTGTCTTATGAACCTTCAGTAAAGTTTTGAAGAATCTGCAATGATAATCCAATAAATTAGAAAAGCCCACCAGCACTACGACTATGAAGATGAAGTCAGCTGCTACAAACTTCAGAATGTAAGTGCTGCAGCGTTTAAGGTGGAACAGGAAGACTGGAACTGGGATTCTTCTACAGTGTTAATGTTATATTAGAGTTCTATTTTAAACTTTGATTTACGTGAATGACTCTCTAAAGAACTGTTTATCATAAGATTCTCCAGAATCAAAGACGAGATCTGTCTGCTTCTCTACTTACCTTTTGACAGCAGTGCAACAACAGTAATGACACTTTGATCTTCTGCAGCCCAATTTATAAGTTTCCGTCATGATGTCACAATGGCCGTGATGCATAACCATGGCAACCATAGTGATTGACAGGAACTCTTCAGTAAAGGGACAGAAAAGCTGCACAATCAACAAAATTAATCACTTAATAAAAAGCTGGTCTGGTTATTTGTTATCAGGTATAACGTGCTGAAATTTAATTTCTTAACACATTTAAAAGATGATTAATTAAACAAACTCACCTCATTTAGACTCTAAACACCACTTATAATGCTGTATCAGGTATAACGTGCTGAAATTTAATTTCTTAAAACATTTAAAAGATGTTTAATTAAACAAACTCACCTCATTTAGACTCTAAACACCACTTATAATGCTTTATCAGGTATAACGTGCTAAAATTTAATTTCTTAACACATTTAAAAGATGATTAATTAAACAAACTCACCTCATTTAGACTCTAAACACCACTTATAATGCTCTATCAGGTATAACATGCTGAAATTTAATTTCTTATAACATTTAAAAGATGATTAATTAAACAAACTCACATCATTTAGACTCTAAACACCACTTATAATGCTGTATCAGGTATAACATGCTGAAATTTAATTTCTTAAAACATTTAAAAGATGTTTAATTAAACAAACTCACCTCATTTAGACTCTAAACACCACTTATAGTGCTGTATCAGGTATAACGTGCTGAAATGTGATTTCTTAACACATTTAAAATATGATTAATTAAACAAACTAACATCATTTAGACTCTAAACACCACTTATAATGCTGTATAAGGCATAACGTGCTGAAATTTAATTTCTTATAACATTTAAAATATGATTAATTAAACAAACTCACTTCATTTAGACTCTAAACACCACTTATAATGCTGTATCAGGTATAACGTGCTGAAAGTTAATTTCTTAACACATTTAAAATATGATTAATTAAACAAACTCACTTCATTTAGACTCTAAACACCACTTATAATGCTGTATCAGGTATAACATGCAGAAATTTAATTTCTTATAACATTTAAAAGACGACTAATTAAACAAACTCACCTCATTTAGACTCTAAACACCACTTATAGTGCTGTATCAGGTATAACATGCAGAAATTTAATTTCTTAACACATTTAAAAGATGATTAATTAAACAAACTCCCCTCATTTAGACTCTAAACACCACTTATAGTGCTGTATCAGGTATAACATGCAGAAATTTAATTTCTTAACACATTTAAAAGATTATTAATTAAACAAACTCACGTCATTTAGACTCTAAACACCACTTATAATGCTGTATCAGGTATAACATGCTGAAAGTTAATTTCTTATAACATTTAAAAGATGATTAATTAAACAAACTCACATCACTAAGCTAGCGTTGTCTCTCTCTCGTGAACAACTATCACATATTTTACGAGCTGCATAACATTTGTGCATGTTTTGAACGTTCTGGTTCTTGTCTTTTGGACTTATATTTTATTTCTATGTCTGAATGACAGCATAAATGAGAAAGTCTCTGACATTGTGAGAATGTACACCGAGTTAATCTAGCTAGCTATACTACAAGCTGAAACTCCAGTAGGAGGAGGACCCCACCTGTTCACTACTAGCATCCAGTCATTAAGCTCTGTTATTTCACAGCGTGCTGGCATTTCCTCTACTCTCCCTCTCCTCTCTTTTAAACTTGATCCCCACGCTTCTCTAGAGCTCTGTTCTTTTCTCCAGAAAAAGAAAATAATCCATAAATAGCCAAAGTCACGATGTTTCTACCAGCAGCACCTGCCTATTGTAGAAATTAGCTAGCTAAGCTAACGTTACTGAAAAAGCCGTCTGAGTCAGTATTCAGAAAATCACTAACCCTAAAAGTTATGCATGAAGGAAGACGGAGTCATTATTAAATTAAAACCAAATAATAACTAGTGTTAAGTTTCCTACTTACCAAGAGTTGCAGGTTGCCAAGGTGGTGGTCCTCCTCAGCAGAAGCCCCTCCCTTCCCGCGCTTTTTGTTCATGGTGTCCACGTCGTGATGTTTAACTTCACATACTCAGTTTCTTAAGTTGTTGTAGAAGTAAATAAAATATTGATTAGAAAAAAAAATAAATTGTGGTGATTACAAACTGATCAGTTTAATTACTTCTATCTAAAATATTTTATTTGGAATTTGCCAAAAATATTAAGCATGTTGTAAAAATCATATTTGTTACTTACCTACTAATGTATTTTCTTGAAGTAAACTTAAATAGTAGATGTAGATTTAGGACACAATTAACTGCTAAAGATTTAGACATTTGTTTTGATATGTTCAACTCAAACAATCACTTATTCAGAGATTTGATTCCTGCTGTATACCTTTTTATTATTGTGATATTCACAAAGCCACTGAACTACATTTCTTATTTTTTAGAGTGTAGTTATCCTCTCAGCAAACTGCCGAGCAGCTCAGTCTACACATAAGTTACAGTCTTCTAGTTCAGACTTCCATTATTTTCAACTACAACTATGTACTTTTATTCAGTGCAGCTCTTCATACCTAGAGGATCCTGCAGGTGTGACTTTCCTCTTACAGTGAGGCACATAAAAAGCTTTACTGACTGATAGAATAGCTCCACCTGGTGGAGAATCTTAATGACCTGCAGACACTGTTATTGGTTTAGTTGTTACTGATTTACTGCGACTGGTTGGAGAAGTTGAGTTCATACATTATGTTCTAGACTAACTGATTTGAATTGAGTTAGTAATTCGGCGGGAGAGGTGGGCAGTTATTACCTCAGAGAGAGAGAGAGAAAAAGAAAAACAGAGTTAGTTCTGGTTTGGGTTGGTACTGAGGATGAGGAGTGTTTAGTGTGTAGCTGGCGACTCTGACAGATCTGATTATAAACAGAATGAACTAAAAGGAGAGAAGCTGCACAGGTGCTACATCTGGAGGATACAGGAATGCAGTCGAGGTGCAGCAGATGAAATAGATGAAGAGGGGAACTGATTAATGCCAGGTGATGAGGGGGTACTGATGGTCGATCCTCCAACAGTATTCGGCAGGACAGGTGGGCGGTTATTACCTATTATTAATCATTATTGATCACTGATATAATAAATCATTACTGATCACAGATATTATTAATCATTATTCATCACTGATATTATAAACCATTAGTGAGCACTGATATAATAAATCATTACTGATAACTGATATTATTAATTGCTACTGATCACTGATATTATTATTAATCATTACTGATCACTCACTTAATTATCAATCATTATTGATCACTGAGAGTTGACAATGATGACAACAGCAACAGTAATACAAGTCACTCATATAAGGGTCTAGACTAGTGAGAGAACGAGAAAGAGAGAGAAACAGAGAGACAAAGAGAAAGTAAGAGAAAGAGAGAGAGAAAGAGAGAGAGACTAAGAGACAGTGAGAGAGAAAGTGTTGTTTTTTTTATTTCAGCAAAAACTTTATTGAGTCAACATTCTCAGGTGTCTACAAATAAATTGGCATTGAAATTTAAAATGCAAAATAAACACCAGTTCAGGTTAAAAAGTTCATAATCCATGAAACACCACATGTGTTTAAAACTCGCACAGTGGAGTAATATTTAAAATCAGATTTGGGTTTTCAACAGCCAATTATCACTGTTGCTGAGTCCAAAATTGCCATCTTAGACAAAATTCAGCAGTCAGCACTGGATTTTCCAAGACTGATAATTTAAACCAAAATTTAAACTGGCATTGTAAAAACAGCAATAAAACAACTAAAAACGGACTCTAAAAGCTAAAAGAGTGGGGTCAGTCTGTAGCACAGACCGTCTTGGACAGCTTTGAGTGTTATCAGGATTTAAGCATTTACAGCCCTGATGCAGTGCACAATCCTCCACTGCAAGTAACCATATGTTTTAGTTAGTGGTGGTTTGTAAAAAGCCCTCCATGCTGCTTTAAAACCATCATTTAAAACCAATTTGGCACGCCACAGAGTGTCTGGCCTTAAGCTGAGTTTAGTTATAAAACAACTTTTATAAAAATCTATCCCAGCTGTCTCATTTAAAAGCAAAAGACCAGTTTCCGCTGACCCTCACAATCCCCGAGATCAGGTATAAGGCTCAGGAAAGGCCACGTCCTCCCCGTCACTCCCCTCATCACAGTCAGATTGAAGCAGAGCACACTCTGCCTCGGTCAGTGCAGACCTCCATTTGTGCTGCGGCTGGGACACAAAACGGGTGGAGCTGATGTTCAGGCGTGCAGCCACTGGGCCCACCCTATCCAGGTTGGGTCCCACCAGGAGTACTAGGTCCCCCAGGGTTTTAAGTCAGTTTGTGGGCAGAATTCTGTCCATGGAAGGGTTGGTGTCACTAATCACATCCAGGCATGCTACTCGGGTAAACGTGCAGGGAGGCTGTGCTCTCCTGTTGTCGAGTCTTTAAAAAAGAGTTCACAATAAAAGGGTGGCAGGTTCTGCCATCACAGTCTTTTAGAATCCATTACGGCATGTCCACAACCAGATCTCCCACCCTGCAGAGCAGAGCACGAGCCAGTGGCCTCCATCCAAGATGGTCCGGGTCCATAGAGAAACCTCTGCAGGAACTGGAGGCGGAAGGTTGCGACTCTGCTTGCCAGCTGGATCAGACCTTGTCCTCCTTCATCCTTGGGCAGGAACAGCACACTCTGTGGAACCCAATGCAGTTTGTCCCAGATGAAATTTACCAGAGTGGCTTGGATGTCAGAGAGCCAGGGGGGAATCTAGACATGGTAGCTTGTGCCATAGAGAAGATGCTGTACGATCATTACAAATTAAAACCCGCCCTGTAGGACAAGTGGGGCAGCAGCCAGGTTCATCTATTAAGACGACCTTTAACCTTATCAAGAAGTCCTCCCAGTTCTTCTGTATCATCTGCCCGTTGCCCAAAAACACAGCCAAATATTTAAACCATTCCTCACCCAGCTCAACCCCTGAGGAAAGCTAGGAGATCCACCCAAGCATTGTCACCAGTAATGCCACAGTTTGGCCCAGTTAACCTTGGCAGATGATATCAAAGAGCTGCTGAAGGCCGTACAGAAAATGGAAAACAAGAAGGAGAAGAAAAGCTTCTGGAGAAGACTGCAGTGTTGGAGAAAGTGAAGACAGCAGGGTGAAGAAGTAAATCTGGGGAGAAAGAAGTTGAACATAAAGCCTCACAAACATCAATAAACATCATCAATAAACTCTCCATGTTTCTGTGTGTGTTTGTTTAAATAATAATAGACCTACAATTAATCACTGTTAACAAACAACAACAGCTTGTAAAATAATCAACCTTTTAAAACTATATGACTAAGTAACTAAATTCATAGCCTGTTGTCCCGAAGCCCGATCACAAACTAATTCATTATCTTTGTAGTACTGAATGTAATTCACAATCTGGATATGATTACTAACTCAATTCAAATCAGTTAGTCTAGAACATAATGTATGAACTTAACTTCTACAACCAGTCGCAGTAAATCAGTAACAACTAAACCAATAACAGTGTCTGCAGGTCATTAAGATTCTCCACCAGGAGGAGCTATTCTATCAGTCAGTAAAGCTTTTTATGTGCCTCACTGTAAGAGGAAAGTCACACCTGCAGGATCCTCTAGGTATGAAGAGCTGCACTGAATAAAAGTACATAGTTGTAGTTCAAAATGATGGAAGTCTGAACTAAAAGACTGTAACTTATGTGTAGACTGAGCTGCTCGGCAGTTTGCTGAGAGGATAACTACACTCTAAAAAATAAGAAATGTAGTTCAGTGGCTTTGTGAATATCACAATAATAAAAAGGTATACAGCAGGAATCAAATCTCTGAATAAGTGATTGTTTGAGTTGAACATATCAAAACAAATGTCTAAATCTTTAGCAGTTAATTGTGTCCTAAATCTACATCTACTATTTAAGTTTGCTTCAAGAAAATACATTAGTAGGTAAGTAACAAATATGATTTTTACAACATGCTTAATATTTTTGGCAAATTCCAAATAAAATATTTTAGATAGAAGTAATTAAACTGATCAGTTTGTAATCACCACAATTATGTTTTGTTTCTAATCAATATTTCATTTACTTCTACAACAACTTAAGAAACTGAGTAAGTGAAGTTAAACATCACGACGTGGACACCATAAACAAAAAGCGCGGGAAGGGAGGGGCTTCTGCTGAGGAGGACCACCACCTTGGCTACCTGCAACTCTTGGTAAGTAGGAAACTTAACACTAGTTATTATTTGGTTTTAATTTAATAATGACTCCGTCTTCCTTCATACATAACTTTTAGGATTAGTGATTTTCTGAATACTGACTCAGATGGCTTTTTCAGTAACGTTAGCTTAGCTAGCTAATTTCTACAATAGGCAGGTGCTGCTGGTAGAAACATCGTGACTTTGGCTATTTATGGATTATTTTCTTTTTCTGGAGAAAAGAACAGAGCTCTAGAGAAGCGTGGGGATCAAGTTTAAAAGAGAGGAGAGGGAGAGTAGAGGAAATGCCAGCACGTTGTGAAATAACAGAGCTTAATGACTGGATGCTAGTAGTGAACAGGTGGGGTCCTCCTCCTACTGGAGTTTCAGCTTGTAGTATAGTTAGCTAGATTAACTCGGTGTACATTCTCACAATGTCAGAGACTTTCTCATTTATGCTGTCATTCAGACATAGAAATAAAATATAAGTCCAAAAGACAAGAACCAGAACGTTCAAAACATGCACAAATGTTATGCAGCTCGTAAAATATGTGATAGTTGTTCACGAGAGAGAGACAACGCTAGCTTAGTGATGTGAGTTTGTTTAATTAATCATCTTTTAAATGTGTTAAGAAATTAACTTTCAGCACGTTATACCTGATACAGCATTATAAGTGGTGTTTAGAGTCTAAATAAGGTGAGTTTGTTTAATTAGTGATATTTTAAATGTGTTAAGAAACTAAATTTCAGCATGTTATACCTGATACAGCTTTATAATTGGTGTTTAGAGTCTAAATGAGGTGAGTTTCTTTAATTAATCATCTTTTAAATGTATTAAGAAATTTAATTTCAGCACGTTATACCTGATACAGCTTTATAATTGGTGTTTAGAGTCTAAATGAGGTGAGTTTGTTTAATTAGTCGTCTTTTAAATGTTATAAGAAATTAAATTTCTGCATGTTTTACCTGATACAGCATTATAAGTGGTGTTTAGAGTCTAAATGAAGTGAGTTTGTTTAATTAATCATCTTTTAAATGTTTTAAGAAATTAAATTTCAGCACGTTATACCTGATACAGCACTATAAGTGGTGTTTAGAGTCTAAATGAGGTGAGTTTGTTTAATTATTCATCTTTTAAATGTTATAAGAAATTAAATTTCAGCACGTTATACCTGATACAGCATTATAAGTGGTGTTTAGAGTCTAAATGATGTGAGTTTGTTTAATTAATCATCTTTTAAATGTTATAAGAAATTAAATTTCAGCATGTTATACCTGATAGAGCATTATAAGTGGTGTTTAGAGTCTAAATGAGGTGAGTTTGTTTAATTAATCATCTTTTAAATGTGTTAAGAAATTAAATTTTAGCACGTTATACCTGATACAGCATTATAAGTGGTGTTTAGAGTCTAAATGAGGTGAGTTTGTTTAATTAAACATCTTTTAAATGTTTCAAGAAATTAAATTTCAGCATGTTATACCTGATACAGCATTATAAGTGGTGTTTAGAGTCTAAATGACGTGAGTTTGTTTAATTAAACATCTTTTAAATGTTTTAAGAAATTAAATTTCAGCACGTTATACCTGATACAGCATTATAAGTGGTGTTTAGAGTCTAAATGAGGTGAGTTTGTTTAATTAATCATCTTTTAAATGTGTTAAGAAATTAAATTTCAGCACGTTATACCTGATACAGCATTATAAGTGGTGTTTAGAGTCTAAATGAGGTGAGTTTGTTTAATTAATCATCTTTTAAATGTGTTAAGAAATTAAATTTCAGCACGTTATACCTGATACAGCATTATAAGTGGTGTTTAGAGTCTAAATGAGGTGAGTTTGTTTAATTAATCATCTTTTAAATGTTTTAAGAAATTAAATTTCAGCATGTTATACCTGATAACAAATAACCAGACCAGCTTTTTATTAAGTGATTAATTTTGTTGATTGTGCAGCTTTTCTGTCCCTTTACTGAAGAGTGCCTGTCAATCACTATGGTTGCCATGGTTATGCATCACGGCCATTGTGACATCATGACGGAAACTTATAAATTGGGCTGCAGAAGATCAAAGTGTCATTACTGTTGTTGCACTGCTGTTAAAAGGTAAGTAGAGAAGCAGACAGATCTCGTCTTTGATTCTGGAGAGTCTTATGATAAACAGTTCTTTAGAGAGTCATTCACGTAAATCAAAGTTTAAAATAGAACTCTAATATAACATTAACACTGTAGAAGAATCCCAGTTCCAGTCTTCCTGTTCCACCTTAAACGCTGCAGCACTTACATTCTGAAGTTTGTAGCAGCTGACTTCATCTTCATAGTCGTAGTGCTGGTGGGCTTTTCTAATTTATTGGATTATCATTGCAGATTCTTCAAAACTTTACTGAAGGTTCATAAGACAATGCATCAGGAGTACATGGAGAACATCAGAGCAGATCTGGATTACCTCAATCTGAAGATCTCTCATCTGAGTGGCAATAGAAAAGAAGTCCATTCAGCATGTAAGAGGCTTGAGAAGAATGTGAATCTCCTGAACCTGATGCTGTTTAAGGAGAGGGTGGCTTGGGCAGAAGAAAGAGAGAAGATGGAAGAAGCTATGAGGCTGAAACAAGGACTGTGGAAGACCAAGGAGATGTGCCTGGTGTCGCATATTAGGACACTGGAAGCTGACCTGAAAGCAAAGGACCTGCAGCTGAACTGGACCAGAAGGACGTCGCTGTCCCGAGTGAGAGCTGACAGCTCCAAGGACAGAGAGACAGAGGACATGATAAAGGTGGTGGAGGATCTGAAGAAAGAACGTTTGGAGAACAAAAGAATAAGGGTGAAGAACGATGCCACCATGAAACACATCCAGAAGCTTGAAGAGGCCAATCAGCAGCTGGAAGATGAGCTGGCGGAGAAGGATGAAGAGATAGAGAAGTTAAAAAGGAATTGCAAAGCTTCAAAGACGAAGGTAGAGAAGATCAGACACATGTCTGATGAGCTCCGCTCCAAGAATGAGGAGGTGCACAGCAGGTACAGGGCCATGCTGAAGCAAAAGATGGAGAAGTTGGAGCGTGAACGGGAGCTGATTAGAGGTTCCGTTAATGAGCTGGAGGAAGTCCTTCCCGTCATGGTCATGAGGAAACAGAGGCTGATGCAGGAGCTGAAGGAGAAATGCCTGAGCTCCAGTGAGACCATGAGCAAGAAGGAGAGAAAAGAGTGGAAGAAGATGCAGAGGAAGAGGGAAAAGGAAGCTGAAAGGGAGATGAAGGCTGAGAAGAAAAGACAGAAGGAGCTGCTGAAGGCCGTACAGAAAATGGAAAACAAGAAGGAGAAGAAAAGCTTCTGGAGAAGACTGCAGTGTTGGAGAAAGTGAAGACAGCAGGGTGAAGAAGTAAATCTGGGGAGAAAGAAGTTGAACATAAAGCCTCACAAACATCAATAAACATCATCAATAAACTCTCCATGTTTCTGTGTGTGTTTGTTTAAATAATAATAGACCTACAATTAATCACTGTTAACAAACAACAGCTTGTAAAATAATCAACCTTTTAAAACTATATGACTAAGTAACTAAATTCATAGCCTGTTGTCCCGAAGCCCGATCACAAACTATTCATTATCTTTGTAGTACTGAATGTAATTCACAATCTGGATATGATTACTAACTCAATTCAAATCAGTTAGTCTAGAACATAATGTATGAACTTAACTTCTACAACCAGTCGCAGTAAATCAGTAACAACTAAACCAATAACAGTGTCTGCAGGTCATTAAGATTCTCCACCAGGAGGAGCTATTCTATCAGTCAGTAAAGCTTTTTATGTGCCTCACTGTAAGAGGAAAGTCACACCTGCAGGATCCTCTAGGTATGAAGAGCTGCACTGAATAAAAGTACATAGTTGTAGTTGAAAATAATGGAAGTCTGAACTAGAAGACTGTAACTTATGTGTAGACTGAGCTGCTCGGCAGTTTGCTGAGAGGATAACTACACTCTAAAAAATAAGAAATGTAGTTCAGTGGCTTTGTGAATATCACAATAATAAAAAGGTATACAGCAGGAATCAAATCTCTGAATAAGTGATTGTTTGAGTTGAACATATCAAAACAAATGTCTAAATCTTTAGCAGTTAATTGTGTCCTAAATCTACATCTACTATTTAAGTTTGCTTCAAGAAAATACATTAGTAGGTAAGTAACAAATATGATTTTTACAACATGCTTAATATTTTTGGCAAATTCCAAATAAAATATTTTAGATAGAAGTAATTAAACTGATCAGTTTGTAATCACCACAATTATGTTTTGTTTCTAATCAATATTTCATTTACTTCTACAACAACTTAAGAAACTGAGTAAGTGAAGTTAAACATCACGACGTGGACACCATGAACAAAAAGCGCGGGAAGGGAGGGGCTTCTGCTGAGGAGGACCACCACCTTGGCTACCTGCAACTCTTGGTAAGTAGGAAACTTAACACTAGTTATTATTTGGTTTTAATTTAATAATGACTCCGTCTTCCTTCATACATAACTTTTAGGATTAGTGATTTTCTGAATACTGACTCAGATGGCTTTTTCAGTAACGTTAGCTTAGCTAGCTAATTTCTACAATAGGCAGGTGCTGCTGGTAGAAACATCGTGACTTTGGCTATTTATGGATTATTTTCTTTTTCTGGAGAAAAGAACAGAGCTCTAGAGAAGCGTGGGGATCAAGTTTAAAAGAGAGGAGAGGGAGAGTAGAGGAAATGCCAGCACGTTGTGAAATAACAGAGCTTAATGACTGGATGCTAGTAGTGAACAGGTGGGGTCCTCCTCCTACTGGAGTTTCAGCTTGTAGTATAGCTAGCTAGATTAACTCGGTGTACATTCTCACAATGTCAGAGACTTTCTCATTTATGCTGTCATTCAGACATAGAAATAAAATATAAGTCCAAAAGAACCAGAACGTTCAAAACATGCACAAATGTTATGCAGCTCGTAAAATATGTGATAGTTGTTCACGAGAGAGAGACAACGCTAGCTTAGTGATGTGAGTTTGTTTAATTAATCATCTTTTAAATGTGTTAAGAAATTAACTTTCAGCACGTTATACCTGATACAGCATTATAAGTGGTGTTTAGAGTCTAAATAAGGTGAGTTTGTTTAATTAGTGATATTTTAAATGTGTTAAGAAACTAAATTTCAGCATGTTATACCTGATACAGATTTATAATTGGTGTTTAGAGTCTAAATGAGGTGAGTTTCTTTAATTAATCATCTTTTAAATGTATTAAGAAATTTAATTTCAGCACGTTATACCTGATACAGCTTTATAATTGGTGTTTAGTCTAAATGAGGTGAGTTTGTTTAATTAGTCATCTTTTAAATGTTATAAGAAATTAAATTTCTGCATGTTTTACCTGATACAGCATTATAAGTGGTGTTTAGAGTCTAAATGAAGTGAGTTTGTTTAATTAATCATCTTTTAAATGTTTTAAGAAATTAAATTTCAGCACGTTATACCTAATACAGCATTATAAGTGGTGTTTAGAGTCTAAATGAGGTGAGTTTGTTTAATTATTCATCTTTTAAATGTTATAAGAAATTAAATTTCAGCACGATATACCTGATACAGCATTATAAGTGGTGTTTAGAGTCTAAATGATGTGAGTTTGTTTAATTAATCATCTTTTAAATGTTATAAGAAATTAAATTTCAGCATGTTATACCTGATACAGCATTATAAGTGGTGTTTAGAGTCTAAATGATGTGAGTTTGTTTAATTAATCATCTTTTAAATGTTATAAGAAATTAAATTTCAACACGTTATACCTGATAGAGCATTATAAGTGGTGTTTAGAGTCTAAATGAGGTGAGTTTGTTTAATTAATCATCTTTTAAATGTGTTAAGAAATTAAATTTTAGCACGTTATACCTGATACAGCATTATAAGTGGTGTTTAGAGTCTAAATGAGGTGAGTTTGTTTAATTAAACATCTTTTAAATGTTTTAAGAAATTAAATTTCAGCATGTTATACCTGATAAAGCATTATAAGTGGTGTTTAGAGTCTAAATGAGGTGAGTTTGTTTAATTAAACATCTTTTAAATGTTTTAAGAAATTAAATTTCAGCACGTTATACCTGATACAGCATTATAAGTGGTGTTTAGAGTCTAAATGAGGTGAGCTTGTTTAATTAATCATCTTTTAAATGTTTTAAGAAATTAAATTTCAGCACGTTATACCTGATACAGCATTATAAGTGGTGTTTAGAGTCTAAATGAGGTGAGTTTGTTTAATTAATCATCTTTTAAATGTGTTAAGAAATTAAATTTCAGCACGTTATACCTGATACAGCATTATAAGTGGTGTTTAGAGTCTAAATGAGGTGAGT
This sequence comes from Megaleporinus macrocephalus, assembly GCA_021613375.1. NCBI lineage: Eukaryota > Metazoa > Chordata > Actinopteri > Characiformes > Anostomidae > Megaleporinus > Megaleporinus macrocephalus. Next base: position 26,496,001 of record CM038724.1, read on the forward strand.
TTCTTTAATTAATCATCTTTTAAATGTATTAAGAAATTTAATTTCAGCACGTTATACCTGATACAGCATTATAAGTGGTGTTTAGAGACTAAATTTCAGCACGTTATACCTGATACAGCATTATAAGTGGTGTTTAGAGTCTAAATGAGGTGAGCTTGTTTAATTAATCATCTTTTAAATGTTTTATGAAATTAAATTTCAGCAGGTTATACCTGATACAGCATTATAAGTGGTTTTTAGAGTCTAAATGAGGTGAGTTTGTTTAATTAAACATCTTTTAAATGTTTTAAGAAATTAAATTTCAGCATGTCATACCTGATACAGCATTATAAGTGGTTTTTAGAGTCTAAATGAGGTGAGTTTGTTTAATTAAACATCTTTTAAATGTTTTAAGAAATTAAATTTCAGCACGTTATACCTGATACAGCATTATAAGTGGTGTTTAGAGTCTAAATGAGGTGAGTTTGTTTAATTAAACATCTTTTAAATGTTATAAGAAATTAAATTTCAGCACGTTATACCTGATACAGCATTATAAGTGGTGTTTAGAGTCTAAATGAAGTGAGTTTGTTTAATTAATCATCTTTTAAATGTTATAAGAAATTAAATTTCAGCATGTTATACCTGATACAGCATTATAAGTGGTGTTTAGAGTCTAAATGATGTGAGTTTGTTTAATTAATCATCTTTTAAATGTTATAAGAAATTAAATTTCAGCATGTTATACCTGATAGAGCATTATAAGTGGTGTTTAGAGTCTAAATGAGGTGAGTTTGTTTAATTAATCATCTTTTAAATGTGTTAAGAAATTAAATTTTAGCACGTTATACCTGATACAGCATTATAAGTGGTGTTTAGAGTCTAAATGAGGTGAGTTTGTTTAATTAAACATCTTTTAAATGTTTTAAGAAATTAAATTTCAGCACGTTATACCTGATACAGCATTATAAGTGGTGTTTAGAGTCTAAATGAGGTGAGTTTGTTTAATTAAACATCTTTTAAATGTTTTAAGAAATTAAATTTCAGCACGTTATACCTGATACAGCATTATAAGTGGTGTTTAGAGTCTAAATGAGGTGAGTTTGTTTAATTAATCATCTTTTAAATGTGTTAAGAAATTAAATTTTAGCACGTTATACCTGATAAAGCATTATAAGTGGTGTTTAGAGTCTAAATGAGGTGAGTTTGTTTAATTAAACATCTTTTAAATGTTATAAGAAATTAAATTTCAGCACGTTATACCTGATACAGCATTATAAGTGGTGTTTAGAGTCTAAATGAGGTGAGTTTGTTTAATTAATCATCTTTTAAATGTTTTAAGAAATTAAATTTCAGCATGTTATACCTGATACAGCATTATAAGTGGTGTTTAGAGTCTAAATGAGGTGAGTTTGTTTAATTAAACATCTTTTAAATGTTTTAAGAAATTAAATTTCAGCACGTTATACCTGATACAGCATTATAAGTGGTGTTTAGAGTCTAAATGAGGTGAGCTTGTTTAATTAATCATCTTTTAAATGTTTTAAGAAATTAAATTTCAGCACGTTATACCTGATACAGCATTATAAGTGGTGTTTAGAGTCTAAATGAGGTGAGTTTGTTTAATTAAACATCTTTTAAATGTTTTAAGAAATTAAATTTCAGCATGTCATACCTGATACAGCATTATAAGTGGTTTTTAGAGTCTAAATGAGGTGAGTTTGTTTAATTAAACATCTTTTAAATGTTTTAAGAAATTAAATTTCAGCAGGTTATACCTGATACAGCATTATAAGTGGTGTTTAGAGTCTAAATGAGGTGAGTTTGTTTAATTAAACATCTTTTAAATGTTATAAGAAATTAAATTTCAGCACGTTATACCTGATACAGCATTATAAGTGGTGTTTAGAGTCTAAATGAAGTGAGTTTGTTTAATTAATCATCTTTTAAATGTTATAAGAAATTAAATTTCAGCATGTTATACCTGATACAGCATTATAAGTGGTGTTTAGAGTCTAAATGATGTGAGTTTGTTTAATTAATCATCTTTTAAATGTTATAAGAAATTAAATTTCAGCATGTTATACCTGATAGAGCATTATAAGTGGTGTTTAGAGTCTAAATGAGGTGAGTTTGTTTAATTAATCATCTTTTAAATGTGTTAAGAAATTAAATTTTAGCACGTTATACCTGATACAGCATTATAAGTGGTGTTTAGAGTCTAAATGAGGTGAGTTTGTTTAATTAAACATCTTTTAAATGTTTTAAGAAATTAAATTTCAGCACGTTATACCTGATACAGCATTATAAGTGGTGTTTAGAGTCTAAATGAGGTGAGTTTGTTTAATTAAACATCTTTTAAATGTTTTAAGAAATTAAATTTCAGCACGTTATACCTGATACAGCATTATAAGTGGTGTTTAGAGTCTAAATGAGGTGAGTTTGTTTAATTAATCATCTTTTAAATGTGTTAAGAAATTAAATTTTAGCACGTTATACCTGATAAAGCATTATAAGTGGTGTTTAGAGTCTAAATGAGGTGAGTTTGTTTAATTAAACATCTTTTAAATGTTATAAGAAATTAAATTTCAGCACGTTATACCTGATACAGCATTATAAGTGGTGTTTAGAGTCTAAATGAGGTGAGTTTGTTTAATTAAACATCTTTTAAATGTTTTAAGAAATTAAATTTCAGCACGTTATACCTGATACAGCATTATAAGTGGTGTTTAGAGTCTAAATGAGGTGAGTTTGTTTAATTAATCATCTTTTAAATGTGTTAAGAAATTAAATTTTAGCACGTTATACCTGATACAGCATTATAAGTGGTGTTTAGAGTCTAAATGAGGTGAGTTTGTTTAATTAAACATCTTTTAAATGTTATAAGAAATTAAATTTCAGCACGTTATACCTGATACAGCATTATAAGTGGTGTTTAGAGTCTAAATGAGGTGAGTTTGTTTAATTAAACATCTTTTAAATGTTTTAAGAAATTTAATTTCAGCACGTTATACCTGATACAGCATTATAAGTGGTGTTTAGAGTCTAAATGAGGTGAGTTTGTTTAATTAAACATCTTTTAAATGTTTTAAGAAATTAAATTTCAGCACGTTATACCTGATACAGCATTATAAGTGGTGTTTAGAGTCTAAATGAGGTGAGCTTGTTTAATTAATCATCTTTTAAATGTTTTAAGAAATTAAATTTCAGCAGGTTATACCTGATACAGCATTATAAGTGGTTTTTAGAGTCTAAATGAGGTGAGTTTGTTTAATTAAACATCTTTTAAATGTTTTAAGAAATTAAATTTCAGCATGTCATACCTGATACAGCATTATAAGTGGTTTTTAGAGTCTAAATGAGGTGAGTTTGTTTAATTAAACATCTTTTAAATGTTTTAAGAAATTAAATTTCAGCACGTTATACCTGATACAGCATTATAAGTGGTGTTTAGAGTCTAAATGAGGTGAGTTTGTTTAATTAAACATCTTTTAAATGTTATAAGAAATTAAATTTCAGCACGTTATACCTGATACAGCATTATAAGTGGTGTTTAGAGTCTAAATGAAGTGAGTTTGTTTAATTAATCATCTTTTAAATGTTATAAGAAATTAAATTTCAGCATGTTATACCTGATACAGCATTATAAGTGGTGTTTAGAGTCTAAATGATGTGAGTTTGTTTAATTAATCATCTTTTAAATGTTATAAGAAATTAAATTTCAGCATGTTTTACCTGATAGAGCATTATAAGTGGTGTTTAGAGTCTAAATGAGGTGAGTTTGTTTAATTAAACATCTTTTAAATGTCATAAGAAATTAAATTTCAGCACGTTATACCTGATACAGCATTATAAGTGGTGTTTAGAGTCTAAATGAGGTGAGCTTGTTTAATTAATCATCTTTTAAATGTTTTAAGAAATTAAATTTCAGCACGTTATACCTGATACAGCATTATAAGTGGTGTTTAGAGTCTAAATGAGGTGAGTTTGTTTAATTAAACATCTTTTAAATGTTTTAAGAAATTAAATTTCAGCACGTTATACCTGATACAGCATTATAAGTGGTGTTTAGAGTCTAAATGAGGTGAGCTTGTTTAATTAATCATCTTTTAAATGTTTTAAGAAATTAAATTTCAGCAGGTTATACCTGATACAGCATTATAAGTGGTTTTTAGAGTCTAAATGAGGTGAGTTTGTTTAATTAAACATCTTTTAAATGTTTTAAGAAATTAAATTTCAGCATGTCATACCTGATACAGCATTATAAGTGGTTTTTAGAGTCTAAATGAGGTGAGTTTGTTTAATTAAACATCTTTTAAATGTTTTAAGAAATTAAATTTCAGCACGTTATACCTGATACAGCATTATAAGTGGTGTTTAGAGTCTAAATGAGGTGAGTTTGTTTAATTAAACATCTTTTAAATGTTATAAGAAATTAAATTTCAGCACGTTATACCTGATACAGCATTATAAGTGGTGTTTAGAGTCTAAATGAAGTGAGTTTGTTTAATTAATCATCTTTTAAATGTTATAAGAAATTAAATTTCAGCATGTTATACCTGATACAGCATTATAAGTGGTGTTTAGAGTCTAAATGATGTGAGTTTGTTTAATTAATCATCTTTTAAATGTTATAAGAAATTAAATTTCAGCATGTTATACCTGATAGAGCATTATAAGTGGTGTTTAGAGTCTAAATGAGGTGAGTTTGTTTAATTAATCATCTTTTAAATGTGTTAAGAAATTAAATTTTAGCACGTTATACCTGATACAGCATTATAAGTGGTGTTTAGAGTCTAAATGAGGTGAGTTTGTTTAATTAAACATCTTTTAAATGTTTTAAGAAATTAAATTTCAGCACGTTATACCTGATACAGCATTATAAGTGGTGTTTAGAGTCTAAATGAGGTGAGTTTGTTTAATTAAACATCTTTTAAATGTTTTAAGAAATTAAATTTCAGCACGTTATACCTGATACAGCATTATAAGTGGTGTTTAGAGTCTAAATGAGGTGAGTTTGTTTAATTAATCATCTTTTAAATGTGTTAAGAAATTAAATTTTAGCACGTTATACCTGATAAAGCATTATAAGTGGTGTTTAGAGTCTAAATGAGGTGAGTTTGTTTAATTAAACATCTTTTAAATGTTATAAGAAATTAAATTTCAGCACGTTATACCTGATACAGCATTATAAGTGGTGTTTAGAGTCTAAATGAGGTGAGCTTGTTTAATTAATCATCTTTTAAATGTTTTAAGAAATTAAATTTCAGCACGTTATACCTGATACAGCATTATAAGTGGTGTTTAGAGTCTAAATGAGGTGAGTTTGTTTAATTAAACATCTTTTAAATGTTTTAAGAAATTAAATTTCAGCACGTTATACCTGATACAGCATTATAAGTGGTGTTTAGAGTCTAAATGAGGTGAGTTTGTTTAATTAAACATCTTTTAAATGTTTTAAGAAATTAAATTTCAGCATGTCATACCTGATACAGCATTATAAGTGGTTTTTAGAGTCTAAATGAGGTGAGTTTGTTTAATTAAACATCTTTTAAATGTTTTAAGAAATTAAATTTCAGCACGTTATACCTGATACAGCATTATAAGTGGTGTTTAGAGTCTAAATGAGGTGAGTTTGTTTAATTAAACATCTTTTAAATGTTATAAGAAATTAAATTTCAGCACGTTATACCTGATACAGCATTATAAGTGGTGTTTAGAGTCTAAATGAAGTGAGTTTGTTTAATTAATCATCTTTTAAATGTTATAAGAAATTAAATTTCAGCATGTTATACCTGATACAGCATTATAAGTGGTGTTTAGAGTCTAAATGATGTGAGTTTGTTTAATTAATCATCTTTTAAATGTTATAAGAAATTAAATTTCAGCATGTTATACCTGATAGAGCATTATAAATGGTGTTTAGAGTCTAAATGAGGTGAGTTTGTTTAATTAATCATCTTTTAAATGTGTTAAGAAATTAAATTTTAGCACGTTATACCTGATACAGCATTATAAGTGGTGTTTAGAGTCTAAATGAGGTGAGTTTGTTTAATTAAACATCTTTTAAATGTTTTAAGAAATTAAATTTCAGCACGTTATACCTGATACAGCATTATAAGTGGTGTTTAGAGTCTAAATGAGGTGAGTTTGTTTAATTAAACATCTTTTAAATGTTTTAAGAAATTAAATTTCAGCACGTTATACCTGATACAGCATTATAAGTGGTGTTTAGAGTCTAAATGAGGTGAGTTTGTTTAATTAATCATCTTTTAAATGTGTTAAGAAATTAAATTTTAGCACGTTATACCTGATACAGCATTATAAGTGGTGTTTAGAGTCTAAATGAGGTGAGTTTGTTTAATTAAACATCTTTTAAATGTTTTAAGAAATTAAATTTCAGCACGTTATACCTGATACAGCATTATAAGTGGTGTTTAGAGTCTAAATGAGGTGAGCTTGTTTAATTAATCATCTTTTAAATGTTTTAAGAAATTAAATTTCAGCAGGTTATACCTGATACAGCATTATAAGTGGTTTTTAGAGTCTAAATGAGGTGAGTTTGTTTAATTAAACATCTTTTAAATGTTTTAAGAAATTAAATTTCAGCATGTCATACCTGATACAGCATTATAAGTGGTTTTTAGAGTCTAAATGAGGTGAGTTTGTTTAATTAAACATCTTTTAAATGTTTTAAGAAATTAAATTTCAGCACGTTATACCTGATACAGCATTATAAGTGGTGTTTAGAGTCTAAATGAGGTGAGTTTGTTTAATTAAACATCTTTTAAATGTTATAAGAAATTAAATTTCAGCACGTTATACCTGATACAGCATTATAAGTGGTGTTTAGAGTCTAAATGATGTGAGTTTGTTTAATTAATCATCTTTTAAATGTTATAAGAAATTAAATTTCAGCATGTTTTACCTGATAGAGCATTATAAGTGGTGTTTAGAGTCTAAATGAGGTGAGTTTGTTTAATTAATCATCTTTTAAATGTGTTAAGAAATTAAATTTTAGCACGTTATACCTGATACAGCATTATAAGTGGTGTTTAGAGTCTAAATGAGGTGAGTTTGTTTAATTAAACATCTTTTAAATGTTTTAAGAAATTAAATTTCAGCATGTTATACCTGATACAGCATTATAAGTGGTGTTTAGAGTCTAAATGAGGTGAGTTTGTTTAATTAAACATCTTTTAAATGTTTTAAGAAATTAAATTTCAGCACGTTATACCTGATACAGCATTATAAGTGGTGTTTAGAGTCTAAATGAGGTGAGTTTGTTTAATTAATCATCTTTTAAATGTGTTAAGAAATTAAATTTTAGCACGTTATACCTGATAAAGCATTATAAGTGGTGTTTAGAGTCTAAATGAGGTGAGTTTGTTTAATTAAACATCTTTTAAATGTTATAAGAAATTAAATTTCAGCACGTTATACCTGATACAGCATTATAAGTGGTGTTTAGAGTCTAAATGAGGTGAGCTTGTTTAATTAATCATCTTTTAAATGTTTTAAGAAATTAAATTTCAGCACGTTATACCTGATACAGCATTATAAGTGGTGTTTAGAGTCTAAATGAGGTGAGTTTGTTTAATTAAACATCTTTTAAATGTTTTAAGAAATTAAATTTCAGCACGTTATACCTGATACAGCATTATAAGTGGTGTTTAGAGTCTAAATGAGGTGAGCTTGTTTAATTAATCATCTTTTAAATGTTTTAAGAAATTAAATTTCAGCACGTTATACCTGATACAGCATTATAAGTGGTGTTTAGAGTCTAAATGAGGTGAGTTTGTTTAATTAAACATCTTTTAAATGTTATAAGAAATTAAATTTCAGCACGTTATACCTGATACAGCATTATAAGTGGTGTTTAGAGTCTAAATGAGGTGAGTTTCTTTAATTAATCATCTTTTAAATGTATTAAGAAATTTAATTTCAGCACGTTATACCTGATACAGCATTATAAGTGGTGTTTAGAGACTAAATGAGGTGAGTTTGTTTAATTAAACATCTTTTAAATGTTTTAAGAAATTAAATTTCAGCACGTTATACCTGATACAGCATTATAAGTGGTGTTTAGAGTCTAAATGAGGTGAGTTTGTTTAATTAATCATCTTTTAAATGTGTTAAGAAATTAAATTTTAGCACGTTATACCTGATACAGCATTATAAGTGGTGTTTAGAGTCTAAATGAGGTGAGTTTGTTTAATTAAACATCTTTTAAATGTTTTAAGAAATTAAATTTCAGCACGTTATACCTGATACAGCATTATAAGTGGTGTTTAGAGTCTAAATGAGGTGAGCTTGTTTAATTAATCATCTTTTAAATGTTTTAAGAAATTAAATTTCAGCAGGTTATACCTGATACAGCATTATAAGTGGTGTTTAGAGTCTAAATGAGGTGAGTTTGTTTAATTAAACATCTTTTAAATGTTTTAAGAAATTAAATTTCAGCACGTTATACCTGATACAGCATTATAAGTGGTGTTTAGAGTCTAAATGAGGTGAGTTTGTTTAATTAAACATCTTTTAAATGTTATAAGAAATTAAATTTCAGCACGTTATACCTGATACAGCATTATAAGTGGTGTTTAGAGTCTAAATGAGGTGAGTTTGTTTAATTAAACATCTTTTAAATGTTTTAAGAAATTAAATTTCAGCACGTTATACCTGATACAGCTTTATAAGTGGTGTTTAGAGTCTAAATGAGGTGAGTTTGTTTAATTAAACATCTTTTAAATGTTTTAAGAAATTAAATTTCAGCACGTTATACCTGATACAGCATTATAAGTGGTGTTTAGAGTCTAAATGAGGTGAGTTTCTTTAATTAATCATCTTTTAAACGTATTAAGAAATTTAATTTCAGCACGTTATACCTAATACAGCATTATAAGTGGTGTTTAGAGTCTAAATGAGGTGAGTTTGTTTAATTAAACATCTTTTAAATGTTTTAAGAAATTAAATTTCAGCACGTTAAACCTGATACAGCATTATAAGTGGTGTTTAGAGTCTAAATGAGGTGGGTTTGTTTAATTAATCATCTTTTAAATGTTATAAGAAATTAAATTTCAGCACGTTATACCTGATACAGCATTATAAGTGGTGTTTAGAGTCTAAATGAGGTGAGTTTGTTTAATTAATCATCTTTTAAATGTGTTAAGAAATTATATTTCAGCACGTTATACCTGATACAGAACTATAAGTGGTGTTTAGAGTCTAAATGAGGTGAGTTTGTTTAATTCATCATCTTTTAAATGTGTTAAGAAATTAAATTTCAGCACGATATACCTGATACAACACTATAAGTGGTGTTAAGAGTCTAAATGAGGTGAGTTTGTTAAATTAATCATATTTTAAATGTTATAAGAAATTAAATTTCAGCACGTTATGCCTGATACAGCATTATAAGTGGTGTTTAGAGTCTAAATGAGGTGAGTTTTTTAATTATTCATCTTTTAAATGTGTTAAGAAATTACATTTCAGCACGTTATACCTGATACAGCATTATAAGTGGTGTTTAGAGTCTAAATGAGGTGAGTTTGTTTAATTCATCATCTTTTAAATGTGTTAAGAAATTAAATTTCTGCATGTCATACCTGATAACAAATAACCAGACCAGCTTTTTATTAAGTGATTAATTTTGTTGATTGTGCAGCTTTTCTGTCCTTTTACTGAAGAGTGCCTGTCAATCACTGTGGTTGCCATGGTTATGTATCACGGCCATTGTGACATCATGACGGAAACTTATAAATTGGGCTGCAGAAGATCAAAGTGTCATTACTGTTGTTGCACTGCTGTTAAAAGGTAAGTAGAGAAGCAGACAGGTCTCGTCTTTGATTCTGGAGAGTCTTATGATAAACAGTTCTTTAGAGAGTCATTCACGTAAATCAAAGTTTAAAATAGAACTCTAATATAACATTAACACTGTAGAAGAATCCCAGTTCCAGTCTTCCTGTTCCACCTTAAACGCTGCAGCACTTACATTCTGAAGTTTGTAGCAGCTGACTTCATCTTCATAGTCGTAGCGCTGGTGGGCTTTTCTAATATATTGGATTATCATTGCAGATTCTTCAAAACTTTACTGAAGGTTCATAAGACAATGCATCAGGAGTACATGGAGAACATCAGAGCAGATCTGGATTACCTCAATCTGAAGATCTCTCATCTGAGTGGCAATAGAAAAGAAGTCCATTCAGCATGTAAGAGGCTTGAGAAGAACGTGAATCTCCTGAACCAGATGCTGGTAAAGGAGAGGATGGCTTGGGCAGAAGAAAGAGAGAAGATGGAAGAAGATATGAGGCTGAAACAAGGACTGTGGAAGGCCAAGGAGATGTGCCTGGTGTCGCATATTAGGACACTGGAAGCAGATCTGAAAGCAAAGGACCTGCAGCTGAACTGGACCAGAAGGACGTCGCTGTCCGGAGTGAGAGCTGACAGCTCCAAGGACAGAGAGACAGAGGACATGATAAAGGTGGTGGAGGATCTGAAGAAAGAACGTTTGGAGAACAAAAGAATAAGGGTGAAGAACGATGCCACCATGAAACACATCCAGAAGCTTGAAGAGGCCAATCAGCAGCTGGAAGATGAGCTGGCGAAGAAGGATGAAGAGATAGAGAAGTTAAGAAAGAAGTGCAAAGCTTCAAAGACGAAGGTAGAGAAGATCAGACACATGTCTGATGAGCTCCGCTCCAAGAATGAGGAGGTGCACAGCAGGTACAGGGCCATGCTGAAGCAAAAGATGGAGAAGTTGGAGCGTGAACGGGAGCTGATTAGAGTTTCCGTTAATGAGCTGGAGGAAGTCCTTCCCGTCATGGTCATGAGGAAACAGAGGCTGATGCAGGAGCTGAAGGAGAAATGCCTGAGCTCCAGTGAGACCATGAGCAAGAAGGAGAGAAAAGAGTGGAAGAAGATGCAGAGGAAGAGGGAAAAGGAAGCTGAAAGGGAGATGAAGGCTGAGAAGAAAAGACAGAAGGAGCTGCTGAAGGCCATACAGAAAATGGAAAACAAGAAGGAGAAGAAAAGCTTCTGGAGAAGACTGCAGTGTTGGAGAAAGTGAAGACAGCAGGGTGAAGAAGTAAATCTGGGGAGAAAGAAGTTGAACATAAAGCCTCATAAACATCAATAAACATCATCAATAAACTCTCCATGTTTCTGTGTGTGTTTGTTTAAATAATAATAGACCTACAATTAATCACTGTTAACAAACAATAACAGCTTGTAAAATAATCTAACCTTTTAAAAAATAACCTTTTAAAACTATATGACTAAGTAACTAAATTCATAGCCTGCTGTCCCGAAGCCCGATCACAAACTATTCATTATCTTTGTAGTACTGAATGTAATTCACAATCTGGATATGATTACTAACTCAATTCAAATCAGTTAGTCTAGAACATAATGTATGAACTTAACTTCTACAACCAGTCGCAGTAAATCAGTAACAACTAAACTAATAACAGTGTCTGCAGGTCATTAAGATTCTCCACCAGGAGGAGCTATTCTATCAGTCAGTAAAGCTTTTTATGTGCCTCACTGTAAGAGGAAAGCCACACCTGCAGGACCTTTCCAAGTATGAAGAGCTGCACTGAACAAAAGTACATAGTTGTAGTTCAAAATGATGGAAGTCTGAACTAAAAGACTGTAACTTATGTGTAGACTGAGCTGCTCGGCAGTTTGCTGAGAGGATAACAGGCTCCTACTTCAGAACTGGAATTAACGTCAATGTCAAGTAGGAATCGGGACGTATTTATTTCTGACTCGGACAAGAAGTGACTGTGTGCAGGATGTGATTGTACTCTTTAGGATTTGATTGGATGGTGAGAAGCAGACGTTCCACATTTACAGACACTCAGCAGATTTCATCTGTTTTACAGACCACCAACATTAATGTAAGAGCGCAGATAGAGCGGTGCTTGCAAGTTTGTAAACCCTTTAGAATTTTCTATATTTCTACATGAAGATGTTTAAAAAATAAATATTAAATTGAAACTTTAACAAACTTTAGAAACTACAGAAAACACACATCCAATACTTTGGCTTTCCTGTAAAACTGATGGAATCTGCTGATCATCTGTGAACGTCACCATCCAACTAACATCCTAAAGAATAAGAATTTTATTTCTATAAAATTCCAATGATTTCAGGTTTGAAAAACATATTGTACAATCAGGGAACTTTAAAACTACTACACTAAGTGAAAAACATCTTTTCAGAGTCAGAGTATTTCAGCTTACCATATCTGGTAGTGCAAATTCAGATAAACATTAACATGTTTAAGTATTACTAAAAAAGGTGTCTAAATAGATGCCTGTTCAGTTTGAAATCAGTCTGAAACGTCAGGTGTCTTAACCAGTAAGTCAAATGATGTAACCAGACCAGAAAAGTTTTAAAAGCTTGGATAAATTGACATGATATTAATACAGACAACCATGTCATTTTACTGAGATTTTTTCAAAATAACAGTCCTCATATTATTTGCCAAAAACAAACAAAAAGCGCCAAAATAACACTTACCTGGTATTACACATTTGGACAGAAAGTGCACTGACATTTGACACTTTGACTTTAAACCTCTTTTTAATTATTAATATTATTTTATTTTTATTTTTTTTACACTTTTCTGTTCTTTGTTTTCTGTGTTCTTTAAAATTGTATTGTGCCAGAGAGCAAATTCAGCAGTCTATATATTGTTAAAGTAAATGCTTTATTATGCAATATATTATTTTAAGTTTAACTTTTTTGGGTTTAAATGCTGGTACGCTACATTAAGGATCAATTAACAATTTACAGGCTTTTTTAACTTCTTTGCTTACAGTATTGGAGAAGGTACAAGCATAACTGTGCACTATTTCAAAAGTGATTGAAAGCCATGTTAACCTAAAACACATTACACAATATAGTCTACTCACATTCATGTGATTGTGTCAAATAGCAATGCGCTTCTATAGTAAATCAATGTGATATGTATCAATGCAATGTGATATGGCCCTTGCCATACAAAGTTCCACACATTAAGTTGAACGATGACTTGTAGCATATTTATGAGTAAGTAATTGTCTATCTAGTAAAAGGACATGCTGAGCAACATTCGTTAGCGATTCATAGCATTTTTAAGAGGTGCCCATAAACCATATAGTAAACTGATATGCAAGTCTACTTTATTTACCCTTGCAGCAAGACCCAAACATAGTAATGAAAAGGGATTAACTTAATAAACACCACATGGAAGAAGGTCTTTTTATTGCCAAGACAAATGTCCTCTGATACTGTGCAGGCACAAAAAAACTACATAGACATTTGGAAAGCTAGGTTAGCTCAATCTAGCTAAAGTAATCTAGCTGGCTATCCTACCTAGATACTAAACTGAAATGATTCTAAACTGTTAACTCCTTTTGGTTAACTTCTTAGTCAGCTGACCAGCATTTAAACCCAAGAGAGTTAAACTTTATAAAATAATACAGAGAACAGAAAGAACAGCAAGGTGTAATATACAAATGGTTAAGAAAATATTAATAATTAAAAAAGATTTAAAGTCTAAGCAAGCCAAAGTGTCAAATGTCAATGCACTTTCTGTTTAAATGGGTAATGCCAGGTAAGTGTTATTTTGGCTGGTTTTTTTTTTTAGTAAAATGACATAGTATTCCATATTAATATCATGTAAAATATGTATATTTTGTGTGTATTTAAACATTCATGAACATGTTATGAAGTGTTTATGTAGGTTATGAATGTGTTATGTAGACAACTTTCAAATAAAGTGTTACCATAAATTCAAACATATATGCAGATACATAGAAATTACTTTTTAGTATCTAGTGTGAAGATCCAGAACTATATGGTAGCCACCCGAAAAAGTGTCGCTGGAACATTAACAGTTTAAAGTGTTTAAGTACACATAACGTTTTTAGCACTTTTGTAAAATAAAATGCTTCTACAGACCAAATCAAAATATCTTTGAACATTAATGACTGAATGAAATTTCGACTGGATGACCTGAATCCAGCATAGAAGCAGCTTAATTTACAGCACAATAAACAACAGACAGTAATATGTTGGTGGCTTTGAGGCTGTAATGTCAAATGTTGCCAAAGATATAATGGACTTACTTACATTGTTCCTGTTGTTCAAGCATTCCAAAGCAGGTAGAGTTATATCCATGTGACGGTGACCTTACCTCCGTGTCCAAGCTTTTACTGCTTTGTCTGAGGCTCTCACCTTTGCAGCATGCCGTAGTGCTGTGTCCACTGTTGTTTTAATAGATCTAAAAATATCTAAAAACCTACCCAACTGCCATTGTCACCACCTATGAGATAAAGAGAAGAAAAAGTTGATAGGTTATTGAACAAAGTTTGGTGTTGGTGGGCTTTAACAGCTTATCCAGCTAATGTAATGTTAGCCATTCTGGCCCTTAAAATGGGCAATGGGTTTAATAGGGTTTTTGTTGCTATGATGGCACATCTCTTGTGTGTCAGGGTTTTCAGTTAGACAAGGGCTGACTAACATAGCTAGCCTCAGCTACCTTTGTTGTATCTAGCTATCTTTGTTTTAGCTGGGGACCACAGAAAAGAAGCTAATAACTGAAACACAAAAACGGGTCCATAGTAAGAACCTTTTCAAACATCAGTGGTGTCTTGCCACTGTCTTTGCTGACACATGCAGCTAAAGCTAACGGCACAACTGCAAATCATTTACTCTTCCTCAAGAAATAGCCATGCACTATTTCACAACCTAAAGTGCAATTTTATGTAAAACAGGACAGTGTCTTTTAGAATTATTACTTTGTAGAGATTTTGACACAAGCTAACATGAGCTAATCATGAAGCTAACGCTATTAACATTTAAGCTATTAGCATTTAGGCTAGTGACCACATTATGTGTTCTTGCTTATATTTTCACAGTCAGCGGAAAAAATGTGAAGCCTTGTTTTGATTCTACACCAGAACCAAATCTGTGTGAATCTCAGATTTGATTGAGTGCATGAACGAAAAGCAGTCCAAAGCCTTGTAGTGATGTTACTTACAGATATAGAAGAAGAATAAAGAGAAAAGAACCTATTGTTTTTTCCCCCCCAACACTGAAATGTAGTTCTTCAGAAATGTGGCAACGTTCCTAGAATCCTTTCCTTTATAGTTCCATTATATTCTGCATAGAACTCCAGTGCTAAAGGCCAGAGCACACCGACCAAACATTTTAAGAAAAACCCCAACTTTCTTAATGTTTACACCCGTTTTAGAATGTTTAGAAAAAAGTTGGGGGGATAAAGACATTGTTTAGAGACAATGTTTAGAGATTCTATGGATCTTGAAACATCATACAACTCTATATTTTCTTCCACATATTGGAAGCAGTTGCTTTTTCAGAGGGAGGATGTCTTGCTAGCAAATCAAACAATCTTCAATTTCATGCTATGTTGAAGTGCCTGTTTAAAAAGCTTTTTGCCCAAAAAAATGTGGCTGGGGAAAAAAGAAAAAAGCTCACCTCTGCTAGGCATGATGACAACTGAGCTGACAAAACAGCTGCTCCAGCAAATTGAGCTTTTTCACAAACACTAAAAGATCAGAATCTCCAAAGCACAAACTGAGTTACGGACTAAATTATAGCCTGCGTGGAACAAATTGATTCTCTACATTAACTTTTGCTCCAGTGTGACCATTTGTTCTGATGGCAGTAAAATACTGGATCTTATTTACAAACAAAAGCCATTTGGCCTGCTTGTCTGGTGCTTCGTTTAGTGGAGCTGCATCTCCAACATCAGCTCAAGCTCTGTGAGTGAAATCACTTGAAGAGTCTCAGCTCTGAAATGGGGTGATTAAACTCTCCTCTCGCCTTTCCACAGTAAAAATCTTAGACAGTCTCAATTTGGCAACATACCATAAAAGCCCATTGCATATAGTGTGTAACAGGCTTTAGTCTCGCTTTAAGTTATAAAAACACTCGTAAGATTCCCTCATTAATTAAAAGGCAAATGTTTTCACATAATAATCAACATAACACTTAACAAAGACCTACAAATAAGAAGTTTCAGCTTCAGGTTCAAATCAATCACAACAACCCTTAAAACCACAAAGACATCTCGAGACCAAACAGCTACCCTGTTGAGGAGCCCAGTTGTCTCCATTTCTATTTCTTTCTCACTATTTAACATCTGTGCAAATTTTGGTTTCTATGTTTGAAGTGAAATGGATGATCTAAACTTTCACTGTCCCGTCTCTGGGCAGTAAAGGTTGAGAACCAATGTTTTAATTGTTGACCAAATAACCAAACTTCATTAAAACACAGACAAGCATTAACTGAACATGTCAAATACAACCAAGCATTTCAGGACAAACATGAAGAACCACAAACAATCTTGACCAAATAACTAAACTTCATTAAACACAGACAAACATTAACTGAACATGTCAAATCCAACCAAGCATTTCATGACAAACATGAAGAACCACAAACAGTCTTGTCTCAGCAAACAAAACTGTGTGCGTGTTTGTGTTCATCCTGCCAGTGTGCTCTGGCCTCAAGTCACCAACAAGTAATCTCTAAGACAACGGTACTTATGTGTAATAATGAGATTGTGATCACTTTGGTCAGCGCACAACACTCCTCCACAGATACCACAATTAAACGATGAAACCAGTACACTGGCACTGCGTGGCCTTCTCACAGTGGAAGGACAGAAACACTTGTGTAGTTCTGAAACAAGAGTGGAGCTTGAGGTTCTCCTCTCTCTCTGGAAGATAAAAGCTGTTAATGTGCTGTTTATCTGATGGGGACAGTTTTGGTGTTTTTTCAGATATTGTACAGTTGTTAGGAGTTCCATTCTCTCTGCATCTTTTAAAACTTTTTTTTAACTCCAGTTCTAGATACCGCATCAAAAAGAAGATGCCAAGTGACCTACATTGCGCAATGCCAAGGTCAGGAGCCATTCTGGTTAGAATTCGGTTTACCATTAGTTAGAATGATTGGGATGACTTGATGAGGTGGTATGACCTTAATGGGAAAAACTTGCAATTATTATAATAAGAGTATTAACCCAATTTTAAAAAAATGGAAGAAAAGAGTTCTGTGGGTGAAAAGTAGTCAGGTTGCAGAACCAGTTTTGGAAACTCCTGCTTTGATTTATAAAAAAATGAATAAAATGATTGTCTGTAACTGTACTGCAAGTGCCTATAATTATTTGTATAAATACATGGACTGGACCACCAAAAGGTCTGCACACTTGGGATTACTTGCATTAAAGGAAGCAAAAAATACAACTAACTTCTAAGTAATTTGGAGACCCGAAAATCTTTTTTCAACAGACCTGAGTCCGTAGCTTGTTGTAGTCTTTATCAGCGCTTCGTCCAATGTGGAAAACTGGAATATTTGCTGTGTTGGGAAGTCAGACATGATTTCAAAAGTTGTTTCACAATGATCTTTTTATTGTCTTCAACAGACCACCGTTTAACATTCAGAGCCACTCCTTATTTCCTAACTTTTTTCCAAACTGGGTGTGATAATAATGCATGCAAAATCAGGGCTGTGGTTACGGAGCAGAACTGTAGGATCCATCAGTCGTCTCTGATTGGTCAGTTGAAGACAGAGCAGTTCTTTAAAAAGCATCGTCCCGTTCCACTGCTGCATCCGCGACTTGAGATTGCGAATCCTCAGTCTTTCCTACCTGCTCTGAAGGTAAGACTGTGTCTGCTCTGGCTGAACTCTGGCTGACGTTTGTGAAAGCGAATGAGGCTAATACGCTGATGTCCTTGTGTTTCTTTATCAGTAAGAAAAAACAGGAAAATCATGAAGGTCATGCTCGTTGCAGTGTGTCTTATTGCGCTGTGCTGCGCAGTCCCTGTAAGTTAACTCTGAACTCCTTTTTTTTCGTTTTTGTGCTATTTAATAGTCATTGCACTGAACTTGACTTGTTTTCACAGTTTGATGATGAGCTGGAAAGAGAGAAGCGCTCATCAAGCCACGAGGTAGGTAGCACTGTTTGCTCTATTCCACCCTCTCCAGAGCTCAAGTATTTGTATTTTTATACTGTGGGGCTTTTCATTGGTGTATACTGTTTCGTATTATCTTTATTGTAGCCCTAATTGTCTGTAACTTGTTTACTTCCAGTCCTTCCAAGGAGGACAGCTTCCTCCACAGTTTGTCCCCAGCCCCAACAACAACTACAACGACTACCTTTATAAGGTTCTGCTGCCATTTCTACTTTCACAGCTGGCTAGTGCCCAAGCTCCAGCTCCAGCCCCTGCTCCTGCTCCAGCCCCAGCTGGAAAATAAGACCATGCAGTGACGCCGCAAAATATGTAATTGGTGTGTTCTAACTGGTTCTTCAAATAAAAATTGACTACATCAGAACAGTTTCTCAGCGTTTTCTATTCATTTGTGGCACCATAATTAGCTAGATCCCAGCAGGGGCATATCTAGAACTTTTACTATGTATGTCAAACTAGCAAGTCCAGCAATAGCAAACAAAACTTTGGACAGTACATATGTAACATCCTAAGAAGTTTAGATAAAAAAAGTATCTTATAATGATGATTCTGTATATGTATTGTGTGCACTGTATATAGGTAATTATTATTTAGTTATTTATAGAAGTTTATAGTTTTTTTTTGTCTCCATCTAAGCATGTATGATGATTAAGTAAATGACCAGAAAAAGTACATTTAGTTCAATAAAACATTTAAGATTAGATAGATAATTCAACTTTATTAGTCCAACAGTGGTAAAATTTACAGAGTTAGAGCAGCAAAGAGATAGCAAGGTACTCAGAACACATATTTACAGTACAGTATATAACAATATAAATATTAAAAGCTCTGAAGAATATTATTTATAGATAATTGCAAATTATTTAATAAAGTAGCTTGGCACCAAAAACATAATAAAAACTATGTGGCAAAATACAGTACACTAAAAGTAATGAACAAAAATGGCTGTATTTGAGTAAACTACAATTCTTGAACGAATGAAGAAAAACATTGTTTCATGCCAGTGAGCTCTAATGCTAGCTAGCTAGCCAACATTAGCACCCACTGGTATAAGCCTAACTGGCAGATACCCTTAATACAAACGATGAAGCCACATCTTCATGTTTCAGTTGTTAAGCTTATTAGTCAAATCAACTAACAACTAGAACATGAAGACGTAGCTTCATAGCAAAAAAGATCCATCAACAAGATCCAAAATAGATCAGTTTGTTTTTTGCAAGTGGGTGCTAACGCAAGCTAGATCAGCAAGCTAGCTAACATGAGCGCCCAGCGTTACCAAACCAATGATCTCATTATAGAAAATAAGGTTTTAACCAGCATTCATTCAGTTGTTTGCTCAGTCTATCATGTAGCACTCAAACACTAAGGTTGTGTTGGAACTAGCATACTGTGTACTGTATACTGAATACTGCGTCAGTATATACTGTATACTGCATGCTACTGTAATAACTGTAATAACTGCAATTTCTCCCTGCGATCAATAAAGTATTTTTAATTCTGATTCTGACTCTTCATCAGTACTCTACTGTAGAGTTCCGTACTACAGGGCAGGGGTGCGACTAGCCTTCCAAGACCCAGCACTGAGCCAATAAGATTGATTTCAAGACCTGCCCTGTTTTTCCACAGCCCTTCAATAGCTCTCCAGTCTTCAGAGCTACAAATAAACTTTCAAATGTCAGCTTCGGATTGGTCAGAGGAGTTTCCAAACCCACCAGTTTTCCTCTGTCTTTTCATTCCATTTGTAGTTGGTAATTTGAGTTAGTTTGACTAAATAATAAACGAAATGTCTCCACATGGGAGCCTGAGTAAACTGTTCAGCTAGATCTTTTACAGTGGGGTGGGCCAGGTGGGTGAAGTAGCCAGTACAGTAGTAACCAATAGAGCTGTACTTACATAGAATCATATTTATCACGGAAATACAAAAAAAAAATAATAATAAAAAACTGGTGGTGCCAGTTCTTAAGATCAATCCCTTTTAGAATCAAACCTAGGGCAAAACAATGGGTGCTCACCATGAATCCCTGTGGGATGCAGTGTCACTTTCTGTACTAAATTGCAGAGGCTTGGCTAGAATACGACTGCACCTATAGGCTAAAAGGTTAAAAATGAATCTCACAATAAACTTTAATAAGAAAGTATATAAAACTAAAAAAAGTCTACAAGTATGCAAGTCCTATAGAAAGGACACATTTCACATACTGTACATGAGTCATTGACCTGACTTCAGAACAACAGAAAGCTGCTGTGGCTTAAGGGTTGCCGCGAGTGGTCAAATGTATTTAATTTCACCGTTGTTCCTGAATAAAAAAGTCTAAATCCATGGTTATTAATGATATTCAGGCAGTTATGTCAGTGCTTACATCCCACTGAAATGGCTGTGTTGCATTTTGAGATGCAGTATATCACACGGATAGCTCTGGCTGCATACTGGAATACTCTGTCAAAGCAGTTTGTCATGCAGGTAACCTTTGGCGTACTGGAGAAATTCATGTCAGTCACATACTGCATACTACTTTACATTCAGTACGTGAGCAGTGTGTAGTCAGCTATTTCAAACACAGTCAAAGCTACAACAGCCATATTTAAGTTCTCATCCACTGCTAAGCAACAAATAGAATAAGAAGAGGACTCAAGCAAACCCTTAAAAGAAACTGAAATGAGTGCATACGCCGTAATAATAATAATAATAATAATAATAATAAATAATCTTTATTTATTGAGCATTTTTCATGGCAGTGGCAGTGTTCTTCAGTAATAATATAAAATGAATAGCTAATACGATGTTGAAGTTTTAATTAAACGCCATGTTAAAGAGAGACGTTTTTAGTTGTTCCTTAAAAGACAGCACTGAGCTCGACAGTCTAATAAAAGTTGGAATGTTGCACAGTTTAGAAGCAGAAGCACTGAAAGAGTCTCTCCATATTTTCTGTATTTTGTAGAAGGATGCGCAGAAGTCCGTATCTGCAGATCTATGATCTCGAGTTGCAACATAAACACAGAGACAATCTGTGGAATAAGCATGTTTAAGATTATTTAGAGCTCTATAGACGAGTACACAACTTCAAAAAGACACAGGCAGCCAGTGCAGCTCTTTTAAAGCAGGACCGATATGAGTTCTTTATCTTCTTCTTGTTAGGATCTGAGCTGCTGCATTCTGTACGAAATGCAGGGATGGACTGTAATCTTTAGTAATCTTTACTGTTGCAGCAGGCTGACATGAAGCAGCCACCAGTTAAACACATGAGTGACTTTTGTAATTGTTTCACACATTTATCGAGATCATTGTGGCATAAAAATAAGCTTATTAATAATAACTGTAATACACATTAAGTTCAAAATATATTTACATATACTTCCTTTGCCAAATGGACCAGGTGATTATATCCTGTGTTGCTGTTATTCAGGTTAGGAAACATTCTGTAACCTTCTCTAATGACTCAGCTTCTGTGATGAAATCACTTTCCCATGAATACATCAGTATTTGGCCCTTGCTGGAAGCGTGCTTTTCAGGACATACCCAATCACCATCGGAGTGAAAAGAAGCTTTGGTTTTGGTTTATAATGCAGGCATGTCACATTTTGTCTTGAAGGTAGCTTATAGCTCATTAACAAATCCTGAAAATCCTGCCCTCTCTGGAGCAACTCCAGAGCTCAAGGATCAGCTCAATCAGTGCTGATGTTACACTAGCATTACGTTATAAGGACTAGAATAAGGATTAGGAAGTGGTTCAGGGATTAAACCGAATAGGGTTGAAAGAGGAAAAGGCATCTCACTGAATGCGTGCTCATGTTCTTGGCCATAAGCATGTTTTATAATATTATTTAAAATACATTTTTTTCTCTTCCCATGACCTTGTGTACTGATACTTGCCCACCTCTAAAAACATTTACATTTACATCATATTTACATTTACGGCATTTAGCAGATGCTCTTACCCAAAGCGACTTACATAAGTGCTATGTGTTCAGTCAGATACCTACAAAAAAGGCCACAAAATATAAGATCAGAAACAGTATAAGTGCAATGTCTAGCAAGAATGAAACAGCTACAGAGAAGAGAATAAATACAACACTACAAACAGTACAAGTGCGATACTTAGTCAGTGTTCCTAGAAGATCAAGTGCAATTATGGTTTATACCAATGCTTCAGTAGAAGTGTGGGAACATACAAAATGGAAAAATGGAAAAACACACAGTGTGGGAACATACAAAAAACCTCTGCTGATAGGCACAATCAGTACACGCAAAACACAACTAGCAACGGTAAGTGGGCCGGGTAGAAGACACAACACCAAGCCTCGAGCAACGTCACCGTAGACATATTTTATGTAACAAGAGTTGTTGCACTCGGAAAGTTTAGTTCACTATAAAAAGCAAAAAGTATTGATCTGTTGACCCCATGCATGTTCACAAAGGACATTTTAGCTTTTGTAGTGAAAGAGCTTTGCAGCCACCAAAAAACTAACCACGACCAAGGTTTTTTGAATATACTCTACGCGACGGAATCTTCGAAAACTGTTCCCAGTTAACCATTTAACCTCAGCTAGCATTCAAAATCTAAACACCACCATAGTAAAAACAAGCTAAAGAGAAATGTGGATAGCAATGACTGCTAAGCAGTAATTGGAGGACTAAGGAAAAAAAAGGCAGAGCCTGATGGAGAGCATAATGAAAAACATCCTACCTGGAGTTTATACACAGGGCTACTGATAAATGTGTTGCAAAAAGTCTTTTCAAAACAGGTTCTTTTTACCGGTGCCATAGCGCTACCAAACTCAGTTCCAGTGACTGACAGCTGGGTTTACCACCGAGAACCTATTCGAGTTTGCTGTAACGTTATTCGGCCACGGTTGCTTCTTTAATTCATGTCCCTGTTTTTTGTACACTTTTTCTTCAGGTTTATATCTTGGCCGCTGTAGCGTTCGGTCATTTTCTTCTATACCTGTTTGAACACACAGTGTATTTTAAGTTTTATTACATTTTTGAACAGAAACATCTGCCTAAACGTTTTATGATAAATGCTGAGCTAGACTGATGTAAAATTGTATGAATTCTGGAGTCACATTGCCGTGTATTGGATGTGCAACTTTCGTCTGCATGTAAGAATCCTGTACTGCATTCACACGACTATGTTGCCAAATCTATACGCTCTAATCCCTCACATACAGATGAGATTTTAGAAGACATTTTACAAAGACTGCTTTTGTTCAGGTATGTCAGAAACACTTAACCCTGCAGATTAAACTTCACTGTTCATAAGTAGATAATCTGACTCTTCATTTACTCTTAATTTCAAAACAGACATTATTTCTTCATGTAATTTCTAAACTCAGGGTATTACTGCAGAAATCTGCCCAAACTATCAATCAAACCTGTCACTCTATGTATGTGATGCTGATTGGTTGGTGATGAGTTTATACGTTCTATAAAAGGCATGTACAATGGCACTAGTGTAGCTTTTCTTCTGCCTGCTTCTGAAGGTAAGGTGATGTACTGTCAGTGTGATAACTTCTGCTGTAAATTATACAGTATTTTAAAAGCCATGTAAATATATGAATGTAAAGTTCATGCTGATGTTCTGATGCTTTTCTAACAGCTAGGAATTACAGGAAAACCATGAAGGCCACTTTGTTTGTTGGACTGTGCATTATTGCACTGTGCTGTGCTCTCCCTGTAAGTACTCCAACATATGCCACTGAGTTTAAGATTTTTCTTTGTTGGCGATAATTTGTACATTTATTTGAAACAACTGTTTTACCTTTTTCTTTACTTCTGTTTTATAAAAGCAATAAAACAGAGGCCACATGATTCATACAATGGTTGCCTGTTTCTTGTTCTGGGTTTTATTTAATGCAGCAATAGTAGAATTTTTGAGGGGCATAGAAATTAAGCAGTGCAGTATACTGTGCTGACACTGGTGTACGATGCCAGGTGGTCTTAATAAACCTTGAGTTTAGCGGGTTGTTCTGAAAATGAGTTTATCGTTCCTGCTTATTTCTTTCAGTAAGTGTACTCAAATCAATGTGTCCTGTATTCACAGGTTGATGAAGAGCAGGAGAGAGAGAAGCGCTCCTCAAGTGGTGAGGTTAGTACTGTCTTGTCTGTAAAGATCCAACACCCGGAAGGTAGTGGGTTCAGAACCCATGACTGATTAGAAAAACCTGGTTCTGTTATTGGACACGTAAATATCACATTAGTTGTTACATTTCAAAGATATCTGAAACAACATGGTTTATTTGTTTCAACTGTAAATATTGTACTGCAATTGTCCATTTTCAAGCATTACTTATTGCACGCATAACCTAATCTGTTTTAGGATTTGATGACCAACTTTTAAAGTATGAAGCATTCTGGATCAGTTTTTTCTAACTAGTCAGTGTTTAATGTTTCAATGTTTGCAGCTTCGCTTCACTATCCAATAACTGTATGAAATGAGCACAGAATGATTTCATTCACTTTATTCATGTGGTATTACTGAAATTGCCTGTTATTCATGACAGTACTTTGACTGGTGTGCCTGAGAATCTTCATCTTTCCTGTGTTTTTAGTACGGAGGATATGGAGCACCTTTTTACTTCCCCAACACCAACAATAACAACCTTCTAAATGCCTTGCTGCCTTTCCTTCTCGCACGACTGTTCCCTGCTCCAGCTCCAGCTCCTGCTCCAGCCCCAGCCACTGGAAAATAAGCTTAACCAATGCAATACCACTCTAAAAACATGTAGTTGTCATGTTCTGAGTCAATACCTTGAAAATCTTTGAAATAAAGATGAGATGGAACTGCAAGTTTATGCTTCTCATGTGTCATATGTTGTAGACGGATTATTAAACCCCTTAAAAACTCTTTAAAGAGAAATAAAACTAAACCTTGAAAGAACATGTTAAGTTGTTTCAAACACAAAAGATAAAGCTCTTAATGCTTCAACTACCCGATTTAATAATTACAAATTAGTTAACCAAAAGAAAATTAGCGGCTGATCTGCCCTCTTACGCCAGTCCAGTCCAGTCTAATGCTAAAGTCATCAACAGCTATGCAGAGCTCTGATACAAAACATCAAGGTTTGTAGGTGACAGAGAATGTGTTTATTTCTTTACTAGGCAAAGTTAAGCAGCTGCCTCAGAACCCTATAAGCCAAGGGCCCCATAAAAACACAAATTAGATCTACTTAATTTGTTGATGTTGAATAACCTGGTCTGAAGTAGCTGATATTTGCTGCTGTTGCAATTACTTTTAAGTCATTTGCTAGAATTTCTTCAAAGGCTGAGCAACAGTATCACAGCCCACCAAGTCAAAAGGGGTGATGGAACACTTACTATGTTGACAACTGACAAGTCACAATGCTAACAACACCCAGACTGACTTAGACTTTGTGAGATGTTCATATCATGTTGAAACTGTGAGAGCTTAAGAGAATTATTAAGAAACTAAAGGTGGTTCATTTGGACCATGCGTAACATTGCCAGCCAGTAATCATGCTTTTGTGTAGCTTTCACAAATGTTCAGTTTTAAGACACAGGTTCTGTAGTTGGCTATTGTAGTGATTAGATCAGAAAAGTTTTGTGTTATCTTCATCTAACATACTACAACCAGCATGAGTATAACGGTGCTGCTAGCATCTTGTCATGTAGATGTTGCATCATATCGTAGCATCAACAGGGAGTAAAAAAATGCAGGAAGCACTATGCCTCGTTTCCTCCCAGTTTGTTAGGGGGTGATCCCACTTCTGACACCAGTGTCACTTTGACAGAGAGTAGAGGATGTAGAAAGTATTACACTTTCAAACAAGTGCGCTTTATTGAATACATCAGCTGTGGAGACCACCGTACAGTGCTACCAAACAACCAGGATAACAGACAGGTCATCAACAGCCACACATTACAAAGTGGCAGTAGCAACACTACAACACTACACAACCCTGCAGTCCAGCACAACATAGTCCCTCAAGCACATACAGCTTCAGGCAAACAGGTCAAAGTCTTTACATATTTAAGGTCTCTCACGCCGTATGTTCCGTCCATTGTTCTTCCACTCTCTGTACCTGCCTCTCTGTAAAACACCTCCCGTGTGTCAACGGTCAGATGGGCCATAAGCGGGATGCCACAGTATTTCAGAAATTACTAGCTATCATAACATTAGCAGCTAGCAACTCAACCCAAACATTCATTGAAAATAGTGCAAAGACAACATGTATGTTTTAACTGATAAAAGTGACAGGGTCACGTTTACCACTGTGTTCATCACTTCTTCTTTAAACAACAACTAAGCATCTGGGAACTGAGCAGACCAATTGATGTAGTTTAGAAAGTAACATGTTTTGCCATTTTAGATTGATATAACTCTTTCTAGTTCAGGACCTTAGCAGGTAGTCTAGCAGAAGAGCAAGTGTGGTCTAGGGATCTTCACAGCTATGCTGCCTGAAGCAGTATGCACCTGATTGGTGGTCTGGAGTGAGGACCCACAACACTTAACCACTCAAGACCACTCAACATCTACACCTCCATTCTGGACTTAACTTATGAATTTACAGAGGACTGTTGTGATTGTAGACTTGTATGTATCAGCAACAAAACAGTAGATTCATAGTTGTATCTTACAGAAACTGAGGTTTCCAAAGTAATCATAACTTTCATCTGCATGTAAGAATCCTGTACTACATTCACAACGCTATGTTGCAAAATCTATATGCTCTAATCCCTCACATACAGATGAGATTTCAAAAGACGTTTCACAAAGACTGCTTTTGTTCAGGTATGTCAGAAACACTTAACCTTGCAGATTAAACTTCACTGTTCATAAGTAGATAATCTGACTCTTCATTTACTCTTAATTTCATAACTGACATCATTTCTTCATGTCATTTCTAAACTCTGGGTATTACTGCAGAAATCTGCCCTAAGTATCAATCAAACCTGTCACTCTATGGTATGTGATGCTGATTGGTTGGTTATGAGTTCATATGTTCTATAAAAGGCATGTGCAATGGCACTAGTGTAGCTTTTCTTCTACCTGCTTCTGAAGGTAAGGTGATGCACTGTCAGTGTGATAATTTCAGGTGTAAATTATACAGTATTTTAAAAGCAATGTAAATGTATGAATGTGAAGTTCAAGCTGATGTTCTGATGTTTTTCTATCAGCTAGGAATTACAGGAAAACCATGAAGGCCACTTTGTTTGTTGGACTGTGCATTATTGCACTGTGCTGTGCTCTCCCTGTAAGTACTCAAACTTATGATTCTGTATACAAGTTTACTGGTAGATGTCAGTGATCTGTGTCACTTACATGCCATTGAGAAGTTCCAGGCTTCTACTGCTCACTCTTTTAACAAAACCTAAATATTAGTGTTGTCATAGTTACTGAACAGTATTGTACGACTAGTTCTGATAGCATGATCTGATTGCCTGAAAAGTGTGGTCTTACACCTTTTCTACCATAACTTTGTCATTCTGCTGACAACAACAGGTGCAACATTCTCCTTCTGGAGGGACCAGCTTTTCTGGCAATACTGAGAACATCTATTTGAAATAGTGTCATTTGCTTTGCCCTCTTCTTCACTTCTGTTTCATAAAAGCAAAAAAAACGGAGGTTTCCGATCACTGGGCTTTGAACTAGAATCGGGCCTTCGATTACTGGACCTCAACAGTTTTATTGTTTTGTGATTATTTCAATTCTTTATTATTGTACATTAATACTTATTTATTGGCATTAAAAACCATCAACATTTCACAAAGACATGAAAAAACTAGGCTACCTTTACATTTACTGCCATGCTCTATGTGAACAAGCCACATGACTCAGAGTGTATTTCTCGTTATGGGTTTAATTTAATGCAGTGACAATAGAAATCTGAGTGGTGAAACAGAAACTGAGCACTGTTCTATGTTGATACTGGTTTACGGTGCATGGCGATCTCAATTAACCTAGAGTTTACAAGGTTGTTCTGAAAAGGCATCAATCCTTCCTGCTGATATTTTCCAATTCCAATGCACTGGAATGAATGTGTGCTGTATTCACAGGTTGATGAAGAGCAGGAAAGAGAGAAGCGTTCCTCAAGTGGTGAGGTTAGTACTGTCTTGCCCTATCAGATTTATTCATGTGTTATTCTTGAAATCGCCTGTTACTCATGACACTCGTGACACTTTCCTGTGTTTTTAGCACCGAGGAGGATATGGAGGATATGGAGCACCTTTTTACTTTCCCAACACCAACAATAACAACAACCTACTGAATGCTCTGCTGCCCTTACTTCTTGCACAACTGTTTCCAGTTCCAGCTCCAGCTCCTGCTCCAGCCCCAGCCACTGGAAAATAAGCCCAACCAATGCAAAGCCACTCTACAAAACATGTAGTTGTCATGTTCTGAGTCAACACATTGAGAATCTTTGAAATAAAGATATCATGGAACTGCAGGTTTATGCTTCTCATGTGTCTCATGTTGTAGACGGATTATTAAACTCCTCAAAACCTCTTTAAAGAGAAATAAAACTAAGCCTTGAAGCAATATGTTAAGTTGTTTCAAACACAAATAACAAAGCTCTTAATGATTCAACATTCAACTTTAATTATTACAAATTAATTAAGAAAAAGAAAATTAGCAGCTATTTTTTTTTAAATTCCACCTTTATTTAAGCAGGAGGTCCCATGAGATTAAAATCTCTTTTTGGAGGGAGACCTGGCCAAGACAGCACAAACTTTACAGCTACAGGAACATAACAGACAGACCTCTGACAATTTACATACCCATATTCACACAACACAAACACCAAACAACAAACACAACAAGCAAAATACATAATTAAATGGCTTAACAACCCAGCTTAAGTGTTGCAATTGCAGACTTGCGTTATACAGTTTTAACAAATCTTTAAACTCACTCAAGGAGACAAAATCTGTCATTTGTTCTGAAGGTTATGCCAAGACCAAGGTGCAAAATAAGACAAAGGTTTTCTGCCCAGTTCTAAGTTGATTTTAGGTACGCTATAGAGCAGCTTTCTAGCAGAGCAGGAATTATAACAATTACTGATACGTGTTAAAAGATTACTCAGACAGGAGGGAAGTTTACCCAACAAAGCTTTGTAGAGAAAGATGTACCAATGTTGTTGTCTCTTTACACTTAATGAAGACCAAGAAACCTGAACATAAAGTACAAAGTGATGTGTGCTAAACAATGAATTTCTTACAAAACTTAAGGATGTGTGATACACTGGCTCTAACCGACAAAGTAAAGGATGTAAAGGATGTAAAAGCATGTAAATTGTGTTGCCATGATCTAAAACATTTAAAAATGTAGCTTGTACAAGTGTTTTTCCAACTGCAAAATTCAGGCAGGTCCTCTTACGCCACTGAGTCCAGTCCAGTCTGATGCTAAAGTCATCAACAGCTTTGCAGAGCTCTGATACAAAACATCAAGGTTTGTAGGGGACAGAGAATGTGTTTATTTCTTCACTAGGCAAAGTTAGACAGCCGCCTCAGACCCCTATAAATTCAGGCAGGTCCTCTTATCTTATGTCCAGTCCAGTCTGATGCTAAAGTCATCAACATGTAATTTCTTCAAAGGCTGAGCAACAGTATCACAGCCCACCAAGTCAAAAGGGGTGATGGAACACTTACTATGATGACAACTGACGAGTCACAATGCTAACAACGCTGACATAGACTTTGTGAGATGTTCATATATGCAGATAATAAATAACATCATGTTGAAATTGTGAGAGCTTAAGAGGATCATTAAGAAACTAAAGGTGGTTCATTTGGACCAGGCGTAACATTGCATCAGTAGGCTATCAAGGCTACTCTTATAGGCCCAAAGAGTTTTAATATTGACTCACCGCTCCAGAGAACAGTATCCCCAAACCTTTGTGGTTTGTCCACATGTTTTTTGCATACTGGAGTCAACTCTTCTTGTGCTTTAGAGTCAGCAGGGGATGCGCCTGGGAGCTCTGGCATGTCTTCGCTATCTTTTTGTATCCATATCCTTGCTTATGAAAAGAAATTAACTCCTCTATTAACTTCTTTAACCATTCCCTGAACTTCACCATGTTGCAAGACACCATTAACTGTCTAGAAGGAGCTGAGTATCTCAGTTCTTTTAAATCTGCTTAATTTGTTGCTCGTTATGTTTCTGTTCACATCTACAGGTGCTTTCAATGCGTGATTTAAAACACCTGATTGAAACCTCTGTTCCTGAGAGTGGTAATCTTTAAGGGGTTGAATAATTTTGTCAGTGAGGAAATCACAATAAGGATATTAGAAAAAATATTGTTGTAATGTAAGTTGTATTTGTCTATTATACAATTCCTTATTTGATCTGATTGTGAACCAAATAAAAAATAAATGTCAAACTTGCTAAAACACTTCACTGCAGTTGGGGTTGAATAATTTTGAAAACAACTGTAAATTATCTGATATATATAAATACATACACTCTGATATAAAACAGCATCTGTACACATTCCTTTCCATTCATCATGCAGATATGTGACTGAGACGAATGTCTTATGCTAGGTGGTGTTGCCTGCTTTCTGTCACCTGTACTGTACTATGGAAGTCTTAGAGGAGGATCCAGCCTACATAAAAAATCTCAACAATAGGCTCAAAATTGCTTCAGCACTCAACCCACACGCCACTGACTTAAAGTACCTACTTAAAAAAGAAAGAGAATAGGTGCTGCTGCAAAAAGAGCCCAGCAGAGTTACCCCAAAACCCCTTAGAAGAGGCAGCAAAGAAAAGGAACCGCTTAGTCTTTACTTCAGACTCAGAAATAGATGATGGCATGACAGAACTGAACAGGGCTCTGCAGACCTGCCAACCTGGGAATCTTTTTTTTGAGTAGCAACTTCTTGCGGTGGGAGCGGCAAAGCACATTGAAGCGTTGCGCGAGGTCAGACACATTGTTAATTGAGTTCACATGCTCGCTCATCACAACTCATTGCTAAGCAAATAGTACCCACTTACTTTACCACCATATCTAGTTATTTAACATACAAGGAGACTATGAAGACTACCAAAGCTCTTTTAATAAAAAGGCAATATATTTTAGTTTTCCATGTTTTCATACACTTCAAATTTTGGAACGTTTCAATGTGTTTTTACCAAGACGTTTGGCTTATAGTAACTGAAAATATGTCCTTAAACAGAATTTAAACTTAAACATACTAGAAAATTGTATGCCACTGAATGAGTTAAATTACAATTCTCACTAAAATACACTTGAACATGTTGGTGATTTTGGATGCCATTTACTTAAAAACTGTTCAGTAAAATCACTTCATAATAAATATGTACTTAGTGTTCTAGACTCTGAACTGATATCTGTTGACTTTATGGACTGCTATTTTATAAAGCTGTGAATTTTATTTGTGAACTAAAGGCTTTTCTCAGGTCTGCATGTGCAATGACTCTTACCAACAAGTGTATAGCAGCCACGCACTCACCGTTCACGTGCGGCTAGTTTAACTGCATTTTGGCGATAGGCGGCTTAACCAGAGTTTAAAGTTGATGGGGGAACAGGAAAGTGGGAGACGGGAATCAGTGAACGCTCATAAAAAAAACAAAACCACCCCAATCCAACACTTGAGCACTAAGAAAT
The DNA here is from genome assembly GCA_021613375.1 of Megaleporinus macrocephalus. Classification (NCBI taxonomy): domain Eukaryota; kingdom Metazoa; phylum Chordata; class Actinopteri; order Characiformes; family Anostomidae; genus Megaleporinus; species Megaleporinus macrocephalus. Next base: position 26,527,550 of record CM038724.1, read on the forward strand.
TCACTCCAGCACAGTAAGCATTCGAAGATAATGTAACATGGCACGCGAGGACAACTTTCAAAAGTGCAAAAAAGGCGGTTTGATTGCAATATGATGATAAATACGAATACAGGACTTCTTTCTGTGCTCACGAGCTTCACATTTATGCTCGCGCTATTTACACAAGTGAGTTTTTGAGTCACCTAGTTTTGACATCGACAATTCACAATTCCCACACTCTGCCAGTTACCTTTGAAACTGCGTTTAGCCTCGTCCTCCCTTTAACACCAGTCACAGTATGAAGATGGACCGAGAGGGATGATTCTATGGTCAATAGAATGAAATTGTAATACACTGGAAATTGAACAAAAAATTAGGCAGCACAGTGTAGTTGCTAATTACAATGTTAAGTGATACTTATTTTGGCACATACAGTGCTTCAGAAGTAGTTTCAAAGTCAAAGGAGGTGTTAAAGGCTAAGCACCAGCAATATGAAAATGTCAAACACATAAACACAGCAGAATTTGAGTTCCCAACTTGTGATTATTAATAGTCAGAAAACATTTTATTTTTTAAACATTCAAGGAATGCGGCTGTTGTTTGGACAACGTGCTCTTACTTCAGATCTAAAAACATCTACAGGTGTTTCTGTGAGAAGACCACTCGACATCTACATCTCCATTCTGGATTTAAAACTTATGAAATTGTTATGATTGGAGACTTTTTATCTACAATTGTATCAGCAACAAAACAGTAGATACAAGGTTTTATCTTACAGAAACTGAGGTTTCCAAAGTCATCGTAACTTTCGTCTGCATGTAAGAATCCTGTACTACATTCACAACGCTATGTTGCCAAATCTATATGCTCTAATCCCTCACATACAGATGAGATTTCAAAAGATGTTTCACAAAGACTGCTTTTGTTCAGGTATGTCAGAAACACTTAACCCTGCAGATTAAACCTCACTGTTCATAAGTAGATAATTTGACTCTTCATTTACTCTTAATTTCATAACTGACATCATTTCTTCATGTCATTTCTAAACTCAGGGTATTACTGCAGAAATCTGCCCTAAGTATCAATCAAACCTGTCCCTCTATGGTATGTGATGCTGATTGGTTGGTTATGAGTTCATATGTTCTATTAAAGGCATGTACAATGGCACTAGTGTAGCTTTTCTTCTGCCTGCTTCTGAAGGTAAGGTAATTATATTATTATATACAATTATATACTGTAAATTATACAGTATTTTAAAAGCAATGTAAATGTATGAATGTGAAGTTCATGCTGATGTTCTGATGTTTTTCTATCAGCTAGGAATTACAGGAAAACCATGAAGGCCACTTTGTTTGTTGGACTGTGCATTATTGCACTGTGCTGTGCTCTCCCTGTAAGTACTCAAACTTATGATTCTGTATATAAGTTTACTGCTGGATGTCAGTGATCTGTTTCCCTTACATGCCATTGAGAAGTTTCAGGTAGATGTGTGTCATATTGTATCGTACACAATAATATCGCCAACATTTTTGAATATCATGAACAATATTATACCCTGAAATATCGTGCCATATCACCCATCCCTAATTATCACATCAGGGTACTACTTTTTACTGTTTTTAGCAAAAGAGAAATTCACACTTTTCTCATTTGCCATTATATATCTACAAGAGACAGATTTTCTCTGTCCAGTATCATTCATTTTACTTCAGTCCTGGATATATGAAGATATATGGAGTGCATTATTTAGTATAGTGACATTCTGGATCATTGACTTCTGTTACAATCTGCAATAATACAATTTCTTTTTCATTTTGTTGCAGTAGTGTATTCTTAAAATATTTTTTTAAATTCAATGTTGTGTTATATCGCCAAGAGTATCGTTATCGGAAAAAAACAATGAAATATCGTGATATCACTGTAGGGCCATATCGCCCACCCCTAGTTCCAGGCCTCCACTGCTCACTCTTTTAACAAAAGCTAAATATTAGTGTTGTCATAGTTACTGAACAGTATTGTACGACTAGTTCTGATAGCATGATCTGATTGCCTGAAAAGTGTGGTCTTACACCTTTTCTACCATAACTTTGTCATTCTGCTGACAACAACAGGTGCAACATTCTCCTTCTGGAGGGACCAGCTTTTCTGGCAATACTGAGAACATCTATTTGAAATAGTGTAATTTGCTTTGTCCTCTTCTTCACTTCTGTTTCACAAAAGTAATAAAAAAGAGGTTCCCAATCACTGGGCCTTAAACTAGTATCGGGCAGTCGGCTGTTTGATACTGGACCTCAACAGTTTTATTGTATTGTGATTATTTCAATTCTTTATTATTGTACATTAATACTTATTTATTGGCATTAAAAACCATCAACATTTCACAAAGACATGAAAAAACTAGGCTACCTTTACATTTACTGCCATGCTCTATGTGAACAAGCCACATGACTCAAAGTGTATTTCTCGTTATGGGTTTAATTTAATGCAGTGACAATAGAAATCTGAGTGGTGAAACTGAAACTGAGCACTGTTCTATGTTGATACTGGTTTACGGTGCATGGCGATCTCAATTAACCTAGAGTTTACAAGGTTGTTCTGAAAATGCATCAGTCCTTCCAGCTGATATTTTCTAATTCCAATGCACTGGAATGAATGTGTGCTGTATTCACAGGTTGATGAAGAGCAGGAAAGAGAGAAGCGTTCCTCAAGTGGTGAGGTTAGTACTGTCTTGCCTTATCAGATTTATTCATGTGTTATTACTGAAATCGCCTGTTATTCATGACAGTATTTGACTGGTGTGTCTGAGAATCTTTATTATTCCTGTGTTTTTAGCACAGAGGAGGATATGGAGCACCTTTTTACTTCCCCAACACCAACAATAACAACAACCTACTGAATGCTCTGCTGCCCTTACTTCTTGCTCGACTGTTCCCTGCTCCAGCTCCAGCTCCTGCTCCAGCCCCAGCCACTGGAAAATAAGCTCAACCAATGCAAAGCCACTCTACAAAACATGTAGTTGTCATGTTCTGAGTCAATACATTGAGAATCTTTGAAATAAAGATATCATGGAACTGCAAGTTTATGCTTCTCATGTGTCTCATGTTGTAGACGGATTATTAAACCCCTCAAAAACTCTTTGAAGAAAAAAAATTAAAATAAACCTTAAAAGAACATGTTAAGTTGTTTCAAACACAAAATACAAAGGCCTTAATGCTTCAACAACCCGATTTAATAATTACAAATTAATTAAGAAAAAGAAAATTAGCAGCTATTTTTTAAAAATTCCACCTTTATTTAAGCAGGAGGTCCCTTGAGATTAATTTTTTTTTTTTAGGGAGACCTGGCCAAGACAGCACAAACTTTACAGCTACAGGAACATAACAGACAGACCTCTGACAATTTACATACCCATATTCACACAACACAAACACCAAACAACAAGCAAAATACATAATTAAATGGCTTAACAACCCAGCTTGAGTGTTGCAATTGCAGACTTGCGTTATACAGTTTTAACAAATCTTTAAACTCACTCAAGGAGACAAAATCTGTCATTTGTTCTGAAGGTTATGCCAAGACCAAGGTGCAAAATAAGACAAAGATTTTCTCCCCAGTTCTAAGTTGATTTTAGGTACACTATAGAGCAGCTTTCTAGCAGAGCAGGAATTACAACAATTACTGATACGTGTTAGAAGATTACTCAGACAGGAGGTAAGTTTACCCAACAAAGCTTTGTAGAGAAAGATGTACCAATGTTGTTGTCTCCTTACACTTAATAAAGACCAAGAAACCCGATCATAAAGTACAAAGTGATGTGTGCTAAACAATGAATTTCTTACAAAACTTAAGGATGTGTGATACACTGGCGAGACAGGATGCATGTAAATGATGTTGCTATAATCTAAAACATTTAAAAATGTGGCTCGCATAAGTGTTTTTCCATCTGCAAAATTCAGGCAGGTCCTCTTACGCCACTGAGTCCAGTCCAGTCTGATGCTAAAGTCATCAACAGCTTAGCAGAGCTCTGATACAAAACATGAAGGTTTGTAGGGGACAGAGAATGTGTTTATTTCTTCACTAGTCAAAGTTAGGCAGACGCCTCAGACCCCTATAAGCTGAGGGTCCCATAAAAACACAAATTAGATCTACAGATGTTAGATTAGATGTTCAGTTTAAGCTACAGGTTCTGTAGTTGGCTATTATAGTGATTAGATCAGATATAACAGTTTTGTATTATCTTCTTCTAACATACTACAACCAGCATGAGTAAAAAGTGCTACTAGCATCTTGTTATGTAGTCATGCATCCTATTGTAGCATCAGTAGCGAGAAAATACAGGAAGCACTGCGCTTTCAAATTATTCTCTATACCAGTTGTTCGTTTCCTCCCAATTTGCCAGGGGGCGATCCCACTTCTGACACCACTGTCACTTTGGCAGAGAGTAAGAGGATGTAGAAAGAATTACACTTTCAAACAAGTGCTCCTTACTGAACACAGCAGCTGTGGAGACCACCGTACAGTGCTACCAAACAACCAGGATACCAGACGGGTCATCAACAGCCACACATTACACACATTACCATTCCCCTACTGCACAACCCCACAGTTCAGCACAACATAGTCCCTCAAGCACATACAGCTTCAGGCAAACAGGTCAAAGTCTTTACATATTTAAGGTCTCTCACACTATGTGTCCATTGCTCTTCCACTCTCTGTACTTGCCTCTCTGTAAAACACCTCCTGTGTGTCCATGGTCAGATGGGCCATAAGCGGGATTCCACAGTATTTCAGAAATTACTAGCTATCATAACATTAGCAGCTAGCAACTCAACCCAAACATTCATTGAAAATAGTGCAAAGACAACATGTATGTTTAAACTGATAAAAGTGACAGGGTCACGTTTACCACTGTGTTCATCACTTCTTCTTTAAACAACAACTAAGCATCTGGGAACTGAGAAGACCAACTGATGTAGTTTAGAAAGTAACATGTCTTGCCATTTTAGATGGGGATTACAAAGTCATCATTCGTCTGCATGTAAGAATCCTGTACTGCATTCACACGGCTATGTTGCAAAATCTATACGCTCAAATCCCTCACATGCAGATGAGATTTCAAAACAGACTGCTTTTGTTTAGGTATGTCAGAAACACTTAACCCTGAAGATTAAACTTCACTGTTCATAAGTAGATAATCTGACTCTTCATTTAATTTCATAACTGACATCATTACTGCAGAAATCTGCCCAAACTATCAATCAAACCTGTCACTTTATGGTATGTGATGCTGATTGGTTGGTTATGAGTTCATATGTTCTATAAAAGGCATGTACAATGGCACTAGTGTAGCTTTTCTTCTGCCTGCTTCTAAAGGTAAGGTGATGTACTGTCAATGTGATAATTTCAGCTGTAAATTATACAGTATTTTAAAAGCAATGTAAATGTATGAATGTGAAGTTCAAGCTGATGTTCTGATGTTTTTCTATCAGCTAGGAATTACAGGAAAACCATGAAGGCTACTTTGTTTGTTGGACTGTGCATTATTGCACTGTGCTGTGCTCTCCCTGTAAGTACTCCAACATATGCCACTGAGTTTAAGATTTTTCTTTGTTGGCGATATTTTGAACATTTATTTGAAACAACTGTTTTACCTTTTTCTTTACTTGTGTTTTATAAAAGCAATAAAGCAGAGGCCACATGATTCATACAATGGATGCTTGTTTCTTGTTCTAGGTTTAATGTAATGCAGCAAAAGTAGAATTTTGAGGGGCATAGTGCTGGGACTCCCTGAGCAGTGTACTGTGTTGATACTGGCATATGCTGCATGGTGGTCTTAATAAACCTTGAGTTTAGCGGGTTGTTCTGAAAATGAGTTTATCGTTCCTGCTTATTTCTTTCAGTAAGTGTACTCAAATCAATGTGTGCTGTATTCACAGGTTGATGAAGAGCAGGAGAGAGAGAAGCGCTCCTCAAGTGGTGAGGTTAGTACTGTCTTGTCTTTAAAGATCCAACACCCGGAAGGTAGTGGGTTCAGAACCCATGACTGATTAGAAAAACCTGGTTCTGTTATTGGACACATAAATATCACATTAGTTGTTACATTTTAAGGATATCTGAAACAACTTGTTTTTTTTTTCAACTATAAATATTGTACTGCAATCGTCTTAGGATTTGATGACCAACTTTTAAAGTATGAAGATAAGTTTATTCTAACTTGCCAGTGTTTAATGTGTCAATGTTTGCGGCTTCGCTTCAGTGTCCAATAACTGTATGAAAAATTCTATTAATTAAAATGCCTGTTATTTATGACAGTCATTTGACTGGTGTGTCTGAGTATCTCCATCTTTCCTGTGTTTTTAGTACCGAGGATATGGAGGACCATTTTACTTCCCCAACAACAATAACAACAACCTTCTAAATGCCCTGCTGCCCTTCCTTCTCGCACGACTGCTCCCTGCTGCAGCTCCGGCTCCCGCTCCAGCCCCAGCTCCAGCCACTGGAAAATAAGCTCAACCAATGCAATGCCACTCTACAAAACATGTAGTTGTCCATGTTCTGAGTCAACACATTGAGAATCTTTGAAATAAAGATATGATGGAACTGCAAGTTTATGTTTCTCATGTTTGTCATGCTGTACATGGATTTTTACACCCTTCCTAAACTCTTTAAAGAGGAACCAAAACTAAACCTTAAAAGAAGTTTTCTCTTTAAGCATTTTTAACTAGGCAAAGGGGTGATGGAAAATGATAACAGATATCATTTAATATGATAACAGACGAGTCGCAATGATGAAAACACTCAGACATTAAGAGATGCATATACTATAGGCTATCAAATGACATCACTATGTTAAAACTGTAAGAGTCTATAGTTATAAAGAAACTATACTTGTAAAATGCTACCCCATAATTCATAACGTTGCCAGGAACATGCCTTTGTGCAGCTTTTATAGATACTCACTTTAGGCTACAGGTTCTGTAGTTCGATATATTGGTAATCCTGTATTTAAAATGTATTGTACTGTCTTCTCATATTATTATACAACCAGCAGAACATCAACAGCCACACAGGATTTTGAAAGCAGGTACACTTGCCTTTACTTTGTCTCTTTTAACTATTTGAGCATTCTGTCCCTTTCATTAGCTGGGGTTTGGTTAAGGTATAGTGCTTTTTGAGCAATCAGTAAGGGCAGATAAGCAAGAAAGAACTGACAGTGTTCCCTCTAACATATAGATGAAAAAGTGGCAACGGGTATCTTACCAGCCTTTTTGTTCCATTGTGGATTTAGGGACCAAGTTTTAGGGTAGGGATAGTGGTAGACCATCACTACAAGGCACACTACCACTCTGCCATCACTACTTATCACCTCCATGTGGTAATAAAACCTCATACATAAAGAGTGTCACAGTGGAGAAATGCACTGACACAGCTTCACAAAAGAAACAGGTTGGCTACGATACAACCTGTTTCTTCAATACAAGCAATATATCAATACAAGCAATACTGCTTCTTCATACATCTTAGGCCTATAGGTTGGCTTAAAGGACTCCCCACTCAAGAGAGGTACCTACAAGGATAAAGGGTGCCAACAGGAGCGGTGGCAGAGGCAAAATTTGGAACACTGGAGGAGTCTGGAGAGGCCTAATTGACCGTCTTACCCTATGTGGGGTATGGACAGCCGGGACCACAATTCTGGGACACAATTCTGTGGTCTCTGGGACATGTGTGACGCCATTGTTGTGCCTTGTCTGCATTCCTGTTCATGACATTCTCGTGGTCTTGTTCACAAGCCATGGGAAGAAGGATCATTATATTGGCTGGGACAGGCAGCAGCAGTAATGCAAATGCTGTACCAAATTGTAGTGGTGAAGCTCAAAGTTTAACCGCCCAAAAGGCCAGCTGCTACTTTCCACAGTGAAATTCCAGACAGAACCACCAGATTCAAGAACAGCACCATGCTGGAGTATGCACAGTCACTTTCTGTAGCAAGTAACACTTACACTATTTGATTCTATTGTCTTTATTGTCTACAGTATATTGTATTGTCTATTTACTGTATTTTATGTTTGCACATATTTGTATTGTATTGTCTATTTATTGTTATTGTATTTGCACTTTATTTTCCTATAACACTAGAGATGTAGCCCAACCACATTTTGTTTTGATGGGTACCCTCCGTACATGTATAATGACAATAAAGTCATTACAGAGTCATTTGTTCAGCATATATTTAAAAAGCAACATATATATATATATATATATATATATATATGTTGCTTTTTGTGTTACCTCAGAAAAATTCTAGACAAATTGTTGCATGTAACAGTGGCCGAAGGAAGATTTAGCATAAGGCACACTTTTGATCCAAGAACAGCTCTTTCATTGCATATCAAGCATGAAGGCACGTACATGTAATCTATAATACTGTGACATTCACCACAGACTCCAAGCGGCCAAAAGGAGCTTAGAGGCTGGGGCAACACAGAGTGACTCTCAGAGCCACACCATATAACGGCTTTAAAAAAACAGCTTGTTGTGACTGCTGCTGCTGTTGTCACAGGTTTAGCTTGCAGTCAATTGAGGAAGGCAGGTTACAGTGTGTTGGTAGTGGAGTAACCTTTTCAGATGTCTTGTCCTCCTGCTTTACTCCCTCCCTCCTTGTGGGGCGGGCTATGCAGGCTGTTTAAGTACCTGTTCAAAATTAAGGTGCATTTGCCCACACACTCAAAGCCCACTGCATTCATACGCTGGCTTACGGATTTTGGCCCACTGCATTCTCACATAAAGCCGGGGCCACAGGCCTGTTAGTCATCAGCTCTGGGCCTTGTGCCCCTTGCAGTCACATATGAGCTCTGGGCAATGTAGTGTAGACGGTCCGACAATCAACAAGTATAAAAGTACTGAAGCGTATCAGTACCTGCATAGTGGGAATGTCGGCCGTGTACTCCTACACAAAGACGGTGATTTTATATTTTTGAAAGCCGGTGTAAACCCAAGTCAAGCCAGCTGCCCAAGCCACTTTGCGTGAGTGTTAGCCCAACTAGAGGTGGACACTGATCATAAATTAGTTAATTGTTAGCCTCACAAGCACCCTTCCTCAGAGCTTCATAACCGAGCCATTTCTCTGGATAAGGATGCTCTGGTGCTTCAGACACAAATGCAGGTAGCGCCTTCAGACACAAATGCAGGTACTCTTCTTTGGAAGGCGGACCCACAACACCCTGATCTTGTTGTGCTGTGTTTGTAAAACGGTTGCTCAAGCCAAGTTTTCTTCTTCATCCAATTATTGAAACTCCCTCTAACTGAACATAATATGCTAGCCATTTTACATGTTTGTTGTTGTTTTGCTCTTAATTAGTATCAACGTATCTGCAGTCGCACTGGAAGTTCTAATACATAGTAAACAAAGATGACCCCCCCACCCCGTGTTGTCATGGAAAATAGCATGAATAGACAAACAAATTTAACTAATCTGATAACATAAACAGTTGTTTTCATGTCTTTTATTGAGCACATGGAGTACCATTCACAGCAAAGGCGGGAAACAGTAATCAATCCTTTGTGTAAATGATTTCTATAAAAGTAATTGGTAAAACGTATTTCAACGATGAAGACAAGACTGGCCTGTGCTTGGCCTGTTAATACAAGCTTCAAACAAAGTCTGGTTTCTGAAATATATGTTCTTTTTTGAGAGAGGTTAGTGTAAATAATGCCGTACAAGATGATGTGTTATAAAGACGGTGGAAAATGATTAAAAAAATAAAGACCTGGATATACATAAATCCATGACTAGACAAATTGCTGTGTACATAAATTCTATAGACACATGACTATGTTCCAAAATGTTTACGCTCATATCACTCATGTGCAGGTACGCTGTCATTTCAAAACATGTTTCGTAATGACTGGTTTTGCTCAGGTATGTCAGAAACACTTAACCCTGAAGCTTAAACTTTACTGCTGATAAGCAAAGAATCTGAATCACCCCCCATTTCCTAACTGTTGTGCTAAAGTTGTTGCGCTATTGCGGAAAGCTGCCCAAAACATCCACAAAATGTGTCACTGTGTCATAGTTCATTCTCATTGGTTGATTGTAGGCTCATATGTTCTATAAAAGGCATGGGCCATGACACTACTATAGCTGTTCCAAGCCTGAACATTTCTGAATTCTTCACTTATTCTGCCTGCTTCTGAAGGTAAGGTTATGTGTATTGCTTTTCAAAATACTACACAGTTTGCAACCTGGCCATACAAGTATGAATGTGACTTTCATGCTGACGTTCCACTTTTTTTTCCTTTCAGCTAGGAAAGCTAATTACAGGAAACCATGAAGGCTGTGCTGTTCATTGGACTGTGCGTTATTGCCCTGTGCTGCGCTCTAGCTGTGAGTACTCAACACAATATATAGGTTAAACACATGTGTTGTGGCATCAGTATCAAAAAAAGTGTTGTGGGTTGTAGTTCCCCTGCAATACAACAATCAGAGTTATGCATTAACTATAACACATTCCCTCCCTGTTTCTTTGCTTAGCCCCTAAATACACAGGGTTATTACATCCTAGGACTTGTTATTCAACTACCGTATTATCTAACTGCTGTACCCAAACTGGTTGGGCTGTGGGCGAATGCCTGAATAATACATTTTAATAATAATAACCAAATCCATTGCACGCCAGATGTGCCACGCTACGTTCGGTCACCTAGGATAGGCATACACTGGTATGCATCAACATGACAACAGTCATAGACATAATTTAGTGTACTTCTCTCATGTATCACATCAGCTAACTAACTATTCATAAAGATACAAGGTGGCTGTTTATCTTTAGATGAACTGGCATTGGCATGGATCCCTGTTTCTCCATCTGGGTTAATAATATGCAGCAACAGTAGAATTCCAAGTGACGGTCAAAGAAATTAAGCAATGCTGGTAGTGTTGATACTGGTGTAGTGATTTTACGATGCATGGTGGTCTTAATGAACTTAGAGTTTAGGGGATTGTCCTGAAAATGTGTACATCCTTCCAATAAGTGCACTGAAATTAATGTATCGTATTCACAGGTTGATGAAGAGCAAGAACGAGAGAAGCGCTCCTCAAGTGGAGAGGTTAGTAGCACTGCTTTGTCTGTACAGAGCCAGCAACTGGAAGGTTGTAGGTTCAAGTCCCATGAATGACCGTGGTTGTGCCCTTGGGCAAGTACTGTAATTGTCCTTTTACATTTACTACCTTATGACCACTTTTGAAATATGAAGCGTCTGGGTCGTATTATTCTAACTTCTCAAGCTTCAGAACCATATAGAGCTCATTTAGAATTGTATAGAATTAAATATATCTAAAATCTAAAATATATATACATTTTTATATAGAGATTTAGAGCTTGAATCTTGCACAGTTTTAGCATATAAGATTTATTTTACACATATACTGTGAAGAAAATTGTCTGTTAACTAGAGTCTTTTAACTGATGCTATAACTGAGTATGTTTGTCTTTCTCGTGCATTCAGAACTACGGAGGAGGATATGGAGGGCCTTCCTTCTACCCCTACTACATCAACGGCAACAACGGCAACAACAACCTTCTAAACATTTTGTTGCCCTTCCTTATTGCACGACTGATCCCTGCTCCGGCAGCGGCTGCAGCTCCAGCTCCTGCTCCAGCTACTGGAAAATAAGCTCAACCAGACAATACCTCCCTGCAAAACATGCAACTGTCGTTTTCTAACTGAATTTTTGGGTGTTCTTGAAATAAAGATATGCCAGAATTGAGAGCTTGTGTTTATCTTGTATTTTATTTTGTAGAGAGACTATTAAACCACTTATTGTGTCAAACACAGAAGTTAAATCCCTTTTTGCTTTAACAGTTGGCTTTAATTATTGTACATTACTAAACTACATGAAAATTAGCCATGGAACCGCCCTCTCAAGCCGCTTGGTCCAGTCCAGTCCAGTGCTAAAGCCATAACAACTTTGCAGAGCTCTGATATAAAACATGAAGTGTAGTAGTGGACAGTGGATGTGTTTCGTCAGGGGTGATCTTTTCACTAGGCTAACTGGAAAGACAGTTAAAAATTAAATATACTCTGTTCCATTATGACACAGCTGTGTAAGGACAGATGAGGTACTTCAGTGTGATTTTCTGGGTGTCGAGAGGAAAAACAAATGTGCAGCAGAAAAGCACCAAAAAAATAGGAGGGTCAGCAAAGTTTGTCATTTCACTCTCAAAACAAACAACAGAGAGCTGCTCAGCATGGCCATAACTACCACAGGTTAGCTCAGTAATTTCAGAGGGTTTTGTCATCTCCACTCATGAGATTTAAAGGTGTCATAGACTGCATTTACTGTACTCTAATGTCTACATAGAAGGTATGTGCCGAAATGCAGTTTTACATTTCCATTTACACCCTGTGGCTGTGTCTAAAACTGAAAACAGCTGTAGGGGTCTCAGAGATTACGAGAGTACTGCATGGTTAAAACGTGATTCCGATAAAGCGGCTTGTAAAAACATTGGGGGAAACTATATAAGGGCGAAATCATCATTGTTTAAAAGACAGTGTGCTGATATGAGTTTGTAGCTCTCCTGTTGGTGAGAACCTTACCATACTTTATTCTTAAAGCATTCGGTTTGGTGATTTATTCAGTACTAAAAATACTTCATCGACACTAGTTACTTGCAGCTTGTTGGTAGCTAACATTACCTGTGCTAGCTACTTGCTTTCAGTCTAGACATCAACACAAAGTAAATTAAAGTTGTCACTTACTATGAAATTTTAAGGTTAAGATGATCTGCTTCAACCAGTAAAAAGTAATACAATCTCACAGCATGGCTGCTACTTACAGGTTACTGTTGGTGCTGTGATGCTAACAGAGGTGGAAATGCCCCTCTCCTTAGTCTCCTCAATGTCAAGCGTTTCATATGGAATCCATAATCAGTCTATGGCATCTTCAAAATGCAAACAGCATGATCTTGATAATGCAGCAACTTATTCACAAGGGCAGCCGCGGCATCACAATCTAAAAGGGCAGAGGAAAAATGTATTATACATTAATCTTATTAGTCACAACACTAACAAGACCAGGACTGACTTTTTTAAATGTTTCGATATGCAGCACACATACTAAAGGCTAATAAATGACACAATTGTGAAAATTAATTCAAGTTTTTAAGAAATTAAACTTGTACAAGCCCAATCACAGTTTATTACATTTGCTTCAAACTTTTAGTTTATTATCAGCAGCAGTTTTTATATAACCTTCCAGTTTGCGGCTCAAAGATTACTGGTGACGTTTGAAAGTATATCTGTCCCTTATAATATATCGTTTTCTACCCATCTAAAACTAAAACTAATGTAAAATGTTGGCTGTTGTTGATGTTCATGTTCATGTGAAAATGTCAAAGCAAACATTACTTCAATGTATTGGGTCATTTCAAATACAAGATTTAAATTGACCATAAGCAGGTTTCACGCCTGCTGTGGTAGCCGATTAGGATTAGGTTGTATGTTTGTTGTTTGTTTTTCATCCCAGCTGTCTTAGTTTTAACTTAACTTAGCTTAACTTAGTTTTGCTTCGTCATCTTCTCTGGCCAAAATATGTTGTGTCTATGCTGAGCAGCAGTATGCTTTATGTTGAAGATGCTGCAGTGCTGAATAATGTTTTTCAAAATCTAGAATAAATATGTTGATTACTCGGTAGTCTCTCGCTGCTTGTAAGCATGAGATAAATCTAAATATTAATTGTACCAGGCACTTCTTCCGGCTACATCAGTATACTTATTTCGATTTAGTTGGAAACCAAGGTGTGTTACAAATACAGCGCCATATAAATCACTCACTGTCAGATACTGCATGTAGCATATACTGTTATAATGCACTGCCACTTCTTGCTACTGTGCACAACTACAACAACCTCATGTCTGTCTGCATCTGTCTACACTGTACATGCACATCAATCTATACAGTTTTTGCACACCTCCACTATCCACCTGCAATTCCATATTACTCTGCACTTTGAGAACAGCTGTAAGTGTATATGTAAGCACATATATACACTTCTACAATTCTTTTCTTGCATTATCCGCCTGTATACATATTCCTTTTATTTTAGTTTTATGTTATATTTTGTGCTTATTCTGTTTATTTATTCTATGTGTATCAATATATATTTTTTTAATCCAGATGTACTTGTGTGTATATAAGCTGCTGGAACAATCCATATTCCCCCTATGCAGATTAATAAAGTGCTTTATCTTATCCTAACACATTATTTTTGTTTGAATGTTAACATTTCATCCCAAGGAAATCAGTGATTCCAAACTTGTAAACACATTATTATGGAAATGAACCTAAAATCCATCTCAACATTCTGTTGTGTATAAACACTCTATAGCCCATAGTCAACTGACTATGTTGCAAAATGTTTATGGTCATATCACTCATGTGTAGGTCAGATTTCAAAAGATGTTTCACAATGACTTTGGTTTTGCTCAGGTATGTCAGAAACACTTAACCCTGAAGCTTAAACTTCTCTGCTGATAAGCAGAGAATCTGAATCACCTACATTTCCTAACAGGTATGCTAAATCTGCTCAAAATATCCATCAGAGGTCTCACTGTGTCATAGTTCATTCTGATTGGTTGGCTGTAGCTCAAATGTTCTATAAAAGGCATATTCCATGGCACCACTGTACTACTGCACTACTAAACCGTGAAGGTAAGGTGAGTTACGGTCAGGTTGCAAACTATACGGTAGTTTTAAAAGCAGTGCAAATGAATGAATGTGTATTTCACGTCCATGTTTTTCTAGCAGCTAGAAATTACAGGAAAACCATGAAGGCTGTGCTGTTCATTGGACTGTGCGTTATTGCACTGTGCTGTGCTCTCCCTGTAAGTACTCAAACATATAGACTCATTTCATGTTTGTAAGCAGAGATGATGTGGATTTGGATGCCTTCTTCAATTATTTTAATGTCTCAACATGTATGATCGTAAACAATAGTTCCAAATTACTGCACACTGTGCAACACTGTGGCCTGTAAAGTTTAGTTGCTTGTCCTGAAAGTCAATTCATCCTTCCTGATGCTATCTTCTGATCAATGCACTGACATGCATGTGGGCCATATTCACAGACTGATGAAGAGCAGGAGAGAGAGAAGCGCTCCTCAAGTGGAGAGGTTAGTAGCACGTCTACAATCAGCAACTGGAGGTTCAAATTCCATGACTGACTGAAAATACCTGGTTTACAATCATGGCATTCATCATTTTGAACATATCTAAAATGTATAGCTCCAGAGTCCTAGAATTATTTGAAATATGAACAAAATTAGCATATTTGATTTATTTTATACATGTATATTCAATTGCCTACTATTGTTGTTATTCATGATGTAACTAGTATCTTCATCTTTTATTTGTTTTCAGAACTACCGAGGAGGATATGGAGGGCCTTCCTACTACCCCTACTACATCAACAACAACCAGAACAACAACCTTCTGAGCGCTCTGCTGCCCTTTCTTATTGCACAACTGATTCCTGCTCCAGCTGCCGCTCCCGCTCCCGCACCAGCTACTGGAAAATAAGTTCATCTAATGCAAAGTCACCCAACAGTTATTTACAATTCCTTGAAATAAAGATGTGACAGAATTACAAGTTTATGCTTGCCGTGTGTCTCATGTTGTAGAGGTTGTATTAAACTACACCTTAAAACACAAAACATGTTTCGCTGTTTCATGTTTATATATTGTGCCAAACACAGGACCCAAAACTCTCAGAGCTTCGATGACTAATTAATTTATTATTGCAAATGAGTTAAAAAAAGTGCACACGTGCAAAATGAGCACTGGACGTGCTTAAGCCATACAACCATGAAGGGTAGTAGTGGACAGTGGATGTGTTGTTCTAATTCTACAGGGATGATCTTGCCTACCTACGGCCACCATAAACCAAGGGTCCAATAAAAATACCATTCAGATTTTAGATCTACTTTGTGTTGGTGCTAACCTGTAACTGTTTGCTAACCTGCTAACCTGTAACTGTTTGAAGACAGATGAGGTTCTTTGGTGTGGTTTTGTGGGTGTTGAGAGGAAAAAAAACAATCATCCGAAACGAAAATCGTTTGTCACTGTACTCTAAAGAGAAACATTGTCTTCAGCATAGCCATAACTACACCTAGTACAAGGACACAGAGGTCCAGACCCAAGTCATTTTAGAGGGCTTCGTCATCTCCACTTACGAGATGTAACGTGAAAACAGTGTCAATAGACACAGTATAGACACAGTATCAATAGACACAGTAAAATATAACAGGCTCACTCAGTCCTATGGGTGATGGAAGAATTATCATGTTAAACATCAAAACGCAACAATCCCTAGACTGACATTGCTCTTTTCAGATGTTCAGATAAGCAGAACACATAGGCTACCAAATGACATAGCCTTTTTTAAATTGTGAGTTTATACGGATTATTAACGTCTTATTCTTGTAAAATATAACTTCAAATATATTATTTGAAGTAATGTTGCTGGCTAGTAAATATTCTTAAATTTATCTCCAACAGGTTAATATAAAGTCAGTGTATTTATTTTATATAGGTTTAAACATGAAATAAATCCCTAGATGAACAGACTTATGGATAATTCAATATATTTGAACAAGGTGGACTAGTTTATGGAACAGTAATAATGATTAATGAAGGGATACAAAAGGTACAAATGAAAGTAATAGCTACATAACAGTTATGGATGGGTAAACAAGGAGCAATGATTTGATAAAAGCAGAATTTGGAGATATTCTTTGCATGATGTTGGTCACTTTTCTGCAAAACAGACCTTATAAAAACTTTTGCCTTACTTTTTTAGCGATCTTTCTGTACATGCTCAGCAGTACATAATGCTAACTATCATTTTAGTACAACCCCAAGAGTTGGGACTCTTATGCACATCATTTAAACCCTACACTTAATTCATCACAGAACAACAAAACATATCAAGCATTGAAACTGAAAAATATTATTGTTTTTTTTTTTAAAAAAAAGCATAGGCCCATTTTGAATTTAATGCTAACAACACGTTTCAAAGAAGTTCAGACAGGTTCATGTACACAGATGTGCGATTCAGTCATTACATGTCCACTAATGCCGCCCTATACCATTATGGATTCTGTATTTTGAACAGTCTTTTATCAAAAAATAATTTAAAACAGAACACTTTCCACTTCAATTCATTTCAGTCTATTTTAAATGATTTTAAATAAAAGCTCCAGAGCGTCCAGAGACAAAAGTGATGACATTTCTGGATCTGTTTAGGTCTGCTTTCTTCTTTACATGTTAAGAGTTCTAACTTGCATTTGTGGACAAACTGTGTTCACAGGTAATGGTTTTAGGTAGTGTTCCTGAGCTTCCACTATATAGGCATGTCTGTTTTTATTACAGAGTTTCCTGAGGACACAAAAGAGTGACAGCCATTCAATACTGGTTTTTGGCTTTGTCCCTTACATACAGAGGTTCCTCCGGATTCTCTTAATCTTGCAAAGTTCTTGGGATTCTCATGATCTACACCACATAATATCATAAAAGATTGTTACCCTTAATCTGCTATGGTGCTAAACATCTTTTTGCCTAGGGCCTCAGAATCACAAATTCACAAAACCACTGGTAAAGGCTAGGACATGTACAGCTGCACCACATCCCTCCAACTGCCATAAAAAAAAAAAAAATTTAAAGCTCAGTGTACTTGGAAAAGAACTCCAAATTCGGTTGCGTCAGCTAACGACCTGTTGGAATGAGTATGTGACGGCTAGCGTTGTGCTAAGTAATGCAGCTAGGTTTGTGATTAATCAGTATACAATACATGTGAGGACAGCTGTTTAAAGTCTTAAAGCAGTTTTTCCCCGTTGACTGGAGGTGCCGTTTTCACAAGTGCTTTGCCCATTAAATAAAAGCAGTACACAAAATCTGCTTACTAACAAAATTGATCTTCTCAAGAACGGTTAGACCATGCCTCAATTTAAACTACTTTCATATGACCTCAAAATATGTGTTAGAGATGCAAGAGTATGGATAGGGCTACAAAACCATTGCTGCAGACCTAAATATACATCGGTCTATAATTAAACAAACTGCCTGCCAATGAAGAAAATTCAGGACTGTTACTACTCTCTATAGAGGTGACTTTCCTGCTAAGATCACTCCAAAAGCACAGGGGGCTCCTGAAAGGGGCTGACAAAGAAGCCAAGGTTAACAGCACATAATACAGACAGAATACTCTACAGTGGGCAAAAACCATCACAAATTAAGCTGTTGCATGGTGGAGGAAGCATCAAAACATTTTACAGGAGAATATAAGAGCAGCAGTCCATGACCTCAAGACGAAAAGATGTTGAATGATGCAACAAGACAATTACCCAAAGCACACAAGTGAATCAACTAAAGACTATTTAAAGAAGAAGATTAGTGTTTTGGAATGGCCGAGTCAGAGTCCTGACCTTAGCCCTATCGAAATGCTGAGGTATAACCTGAAGAGGGCTGTGCAAGCGAGACATCCCAGAAAAATGAACTGAAACACATGAAATCATGGACCAAACTTGCTCAACATTCTGCAAATCATATTTACAGGTACATTAAACATTTGGTGATGCTGCTAAAAAGTTACCTACAAGTTATTCAATTCAAATTCTTAGCCTGCATTGTGGATGTTTCTCAATGTACATAAATAAATAAATATTAAAAGTACATCTATTTGTGCATTACTAGTTTAGTTAGATGATGTATAACTGTTTTGGATAATGATTAGACCATATTTCTATCAGTAATCAATGCAGAAATCAAGGTCATTCAAAAAACGTTACCTAATTTATCTTGCAACTGTTCATCTCCATTTTAGACAAGTACAGATTTTTAAAAATCTTAAAGCTTACAAAGTTAAACAGGACTGACATCATATTTGTTTTAGACTATCAGCTATAATATTTTAAGTTATGTAAAGCAGTGATTCCAAACGTGTTGTAGTTACATTATTATGGAAATGGACCTAAAAGTCTTAACTTTCTATTGCATACAAACATTCTACAGTCACATAATTATGTTGCAAAATGTTTATGCGAATATCACTTATGTGCAGGTCAGATGCGACTTCAAAGGATGTTTCACAATGACTGGCCATGTTTTGCTCAGGTATGTCAGAAACACTTAACCCTGAAGCTTAAAACTTCACTGCTGATAAGCAGAGAATCTGAATCACCCCCCATTTCCTAACCGTGTATTAAAGTTGTTGCACTGTTGCAGAAATCTGCCCAAAACATCCACAAAATGTGTCACTCTATCACATTTCATTCTGATTGGTTGCTTATAGGCTCAAAGGTTCTATAAAAGACATGTCCCATGGCACTACTGTAGCTGTTCCAAGCCTGGGTCTGAATCCTGCACTTATTTTGCCTGTTTCTGAAGGTAAGTTAATTTATGATCAGGTTGGAAAGGTTGCTTGCAAATTTTATATTTTGCACATCAATGCAAATGTATGAATGTGATTTCAATGTTAATGATGCATTTTTTGCCCATCAGCTAGGAATTACAGGAAAACCATGAAGGCTGTGTTGTTTGTTGGACTGTGTATAATTGCACTGTGCTGTGCTCTACCTGTAAGTACTCAAACATATATATATATATTCTTATATTCTTATTCTGGCATCCAACAGCACAACAAGACATTTTTGTTATTTTGTGGACCTCAGCCATTTCACTTCACTAGTTTCTGCTGTCATTGTGCATCACACTGCACAACGGCCAGTGCCTTTAATGTCCACTCCTAACTGGTTTATGATTCCGCATACAAGTTTACTAGCTGAGATGTTAGCTGAGGCATTTGTTTTGTTATGTGATTATTATTATTATTGTTATTATTATTATACTTTACTGTAATTTATATTTTCTTGTATGCTGATTTAAGGTTTTACAACATCCATTAACTGCTTTTATCCACTTTTAAACACACATGCTTTCAGTTAATGGCTAGTGTAGGTGAGGATATTAACAAACACTAACAAACCTTTTACTGGAGCTACTAAGCCAGGAAACTCACTGAGAGAACATGGAGAGTAAAGCTATGAAGTCAATTACGTTGTTATTTAGACAGAAATTATTTCTTAATAGCAGCAACACAGAGGATAATGACGTATTCTGCAGAATCAGTATTAAGACGGTCGTGGGCTGTGCTTCCCCTGCAATACAAGGTCATGTGTTAAATATAACACTTAATAACCCCTCTCGTTTCCTATAGCTTAACTCCTTAAAATCACATGCTAATTATATCCTAAGACTTGATACTAAACTACCATGTTATTCCATTTACATACTCAACTGGTTTGAACTTGACAAGGTCCTGAATAATAAATCTTAATCATATCATAACAGCTTAATCACCTGGGTTAATGCAGCAACAGTAGAATTTTAATTGCCATTCATAGAAATAAAAAAACAATTCATGCTGCTATGGCCCTGTCAGTGCAATGAAATGATTGTGTACCATGTTCACAGCTTGATGAAGAGCAGGAAAGAGAGAAACGCTCCTCAAGTGGCGAGGCAAGTTCAAGTATTATTGAAATAACATTGTTATTTACAAATAATTATATTATTTATATATAATAAATTATGTACTGTACAATCACTGTTCACTGCATGATTAACTTACCTCTCTTGATATATATAGCCCATTATTATTAACAACAGTCATTTGACAGATGCTATAACTGCACATTTTTATCTTCTTTTGTTTTTAGAACTACGGAGGAGGATATGGAGGGCCTTCCTACTTCCCCTACTACATCAACAACGACAACAACAACAACCTTCTTAACACTCTACTGCCCTTCCTGATTGCACGACTGATCCCTGCTCCGGCTCCTGCTCCTGCTCCAGCTACTGGAAAATAAGTTCAACCAATGCAATGTCATCTGCCAAAGCATGTAGTTGTCATGTAGCAAGTCAATATTTTGAGAATCCTTGAAATAAAGATATGATGGAATATCATGTTTATGTCTGTGATGTGTCTCATGTTGTAGAGTGATTATTAAACGCTTTCAAATTATTAAAGGGCAAAAAACTAAACCTTGAATGAACATTTGTGTGTGGCAGTCGTGGCTTTTGCCCTTATCGTGTCAAACACAGGTGATAAAAGCTCTCAATGCTTGACTGGCCTTAATGACTGGGTAGCAGTGGGCATTGGATGTGTTGTGCTAGTTACTCAGATGTTCTATCCAACATCACTGACTTTATATTGGCTTTTATTTTTGAAAAACGAAGGTCCAAGCAAGGGTCCTACCGAGCTGGGAGGGTGGAGACTAGCACATGCTACCTTTGAGACATGTGAAGCTCTACCGCATCTCATCAAAAAGCCGCTAATGCAACATTGTTGGACAGCTCAGTATGCTTGGAAGAGACCTCTAAATCCTGTTGCGTCATCTGACAGCCGTTTATATCGAATAGCACTGAGTAATGCAGGGAGGGAGGAGGGCCGTCGTACCCACCCAGCAACGGCGACCAGTTATGCTCTTTTAATTCCTGGCTACAGACGGTTTAGTGTTAAGAGGTCTGTCAACAGAATTCTAGCCAAAAGCAAAAACTTAAGGACAGCGATTACTTGTGCATGCAACCACTTGATACGTTTAAATTGGGAACTAGTTTTCAGTGTGTACTTTAGTACTTTAGACATTCTATCTTTCCATAATTATCAGCAATTTACTTGGTAGTTAAGTGATGCGTTTTTAGATTAATGGCTTAACTCAGGGTGTAAGGGATCAAGAGATTATATGTCTTAAGCGACAGAGCTGCATTATTACCTGTAAATACAATACAAAGTGTACAGAAGCCACATTATAGAAAACAAAAAAAACACCTTTATAAATGTCAGCTTGCTTATAATAGCTTACCTATTAAGACACAAGTCCAGTTTGCTATTAGCTTTGAAAATGTATCTAAATATATTCAGTCAGCTTTATTAAGATATTTCGGCCAAGTCTGTTGGAGATCAACTGGGGGACCTTCAAAACAGGTGGAAACAGCATTTTATGGCGACTGTGAAAAATATTTTTGCTGTATTAAAGAGCAACAGTAAATATATAAGATAAAATTATACAGGTGTCTTAACAATTAATTGCTTAAATTGCATATAGTAATTTGGTATGTAATTTAGTAATTA
The DNA here is from genome assembly GCA_021613375.1 of Megaleporinus macrocephalus. Taxonomy (NCBI): domain Eukaryota; kingdom Metazoa; phylum Chordata; class Actinopteri; order Characiformes; family Anostomidae; genus Megaleporinus; species Megaleporinus macrocephalus. The sequence goes on from CM038724.1 coordinate 26,549,714, forward strand.
CTATTATAGACCTATATATCATACTATACGTTTACAAGACTGGCTACTGTACACTCGTTTACTACGCTAAAGCTTGTCCTACACTTATTGACCCACTTTCTGAGACAAATTCTTGCTGTATTGGATTAGGATTTTAGGCTCCGAATTGCTACAAACACCACCTGATATTTAGTTTGCTGTACAATTTATGCATCACTGTGAGGGAAGAGGGTGTGTGAGGGGTGAATGTTCTTGTGAGTGTGTGTTTGTTTATAACTGTGATCAAAACGATAGTGTGAATAAAGCTTAGGCTTTTATTTCCTGTGGTTATGTTCTTAAGCAAAGCTTAGATCATTTACGGACATAACTCACTATCACACAGACTTACGTTCTTAACTAGCCATTACATATAACCACAACTAACATACACGCTTTACAAGCCTTCATCTCAACTCAACTAAATGTAACTGTGTGTCGCTCTGTGGACTGGACACGCAGACTGATCCACTGACGTCATGCTTAGGAGTCTATCAGTTTGCTATATACTACTATAACCATTTACCCGTCTACTGAGCTGCAACACCTAAAACAGCAAACACAATCTCCAGAACCTGTGTTTAGAAATACTAGAACAGATAATGCCGTTCAACACGTTTATTCAGTTAACATGTTCATACTACATATAAAGGGCCTTACAAGTTCATCAGCCAAGAGGTGAAAACTGCCCTGGCAACAACACTAGCTGCCGGTGCTGGTTTCAGCTTGTTTTAAATCCCTCTGATGTCTAACTGTGTTATAAAAAACAGGAATTAAGTTAGAACGGAATGAAACCACTTTTATAACAGCACAGCTGTGTCTAACAGTGAAGCAACGAAGACTAATCCACAGGCACATTCTTTTCCTGTTTGTGAATTGACCACTAATGACAAAAAGCATGAAGCAATTGTTTCACAGGTAATTGGGATTAAGAGCCAAATCCTGCATTGTGACACCTTACAACGCAATGTCCTCGGGATTATGCTATTTGAGGGTGGTGCACAAGCAATGCAGTGAGGAAAACCACAGGTGCCTTTAGATTCATTTCATTTTCCAACACAGTCTCCACTTTTCTTAGAGCAGCTGAAGAGATTCATGTAAGTCTTGAGACTCACATTATATTTGATATCAAACTTTCTTCTTCTTCGCTATTTCAGGCTCTAGGTTAGACCTGGTTATGTTCCATTTCCATAACGTTTTAGATTTGTATGAGAATGATTTTACTGAAGCTCATATTGTAAGACTGCTTAACCTTTACTTTGCTTTCAGAATCTGTAAAGCCTTGCATTGCTGTCAAGTTCTGCCTTTTCTTGCCCTTTGGTGACACTGTGTGGTTTTATATGGTTACTGCATGTAGAGTCGACTACATTTATTACATTTATACATTTATTATTTATACTACTGCTGTATTATGAGGATGTGTGTTTAGTGTTCTGATTTAACAGCAGCAATTCTTACCTCTGCTACCTCTGTAAAACAGTTATGAACTCATGAAACGATATTTCCTATTGAGCCATGAAAAAATAAATTATATATATATATATATATATATATATATATATATATATATATATATATATATATATATATAAACCTGCTATAAAATCGATGTAAATTAAAAGGGATGCAGTGAAATTCTTCAGAACAACAATAATGCCATGCAGCTCAGCCTTTGTTTAGACTGATAATAAAGATGTTCTATGTTTGTTCCCTCATGAAAACCATTCTAAAACGTATGTGAATCGTTTTTAGAACAGGCTAATCCTTGGTGATACAGGAAAGAATGTATTAGGATACAATAAATTATAAATGATAATTATAATAATAATAATTATTATAATAATAAGACACATCGTCATTGGTACTTGTACATAAGTAGTGTTTAAGATATAGAACTATTACTGTGCAGTTTAACTGTGTAAAATGTTGTAGGTATATGATAAAAATATTTTTAAAGTTACTCAAATAGACAGAAAGTCTTGACTTGTTTAACGATACAAATATTATTAATACAAGAAGTAATCAACTTATGTACGTGAAAGTTCAATGTAATCATCACCCATTACTGGGTTTGGCTCAATCAACCACAAAGTAAAAAAAAAAAAAAAAAAAAAAAAAAAAAAAATATATATATATATATATATATATATTCCCAGTATTAATACTCACGTTTTATAAGAGTAGTACTAAAAAAGATCATGCGACATTTATTATGCTTGTTGCTGTTTATGTTGTTGTTAGTCTGAGAAGTGTTAATGTGTTTTATGGTGTGTTGCGCTGTGGGCTATTTGTGGAGTGCGTATGTGGTCCCGGCTGGTTTTACTTCTGCTTGTCGTCATGAAAGAGCAGCCGTTTTGAGCAAAAGAAAGGCAAGAAATGTCTTCTTCTACACCAGTGCCTCTAGCGATTGGCATTCCAACACTTCTTTCTGTGGCTCAATTGGCTCAGATCCCAAATAAGAGCTCCTTTAGCTCCCAAACGGCTTTCCATTTTATAGCGCTGTTGCAGCCTATCATTTAACTTTCACTAAAACCTTAGTGTACCTTCTGAATAATTACTCACCAAAAGTGCATGTTTGTCACTTAAAAATTGTAATTAAGTCAGACGTTAAATAGCGTCTTTGGATGAATTGTGAAATGCAGCAATCAGAAGAAGGATACATTGGTTAAATGTAGACAAACCCATCAACCAATGTTTAAACAAAGTCTGATAAAAGTAAAAAATCAGAAGAACTAGTGAAGCACACTTGGAGACCAGGCTAAAAATTAAACGATAACTGCTGAGAAAGAATAAATTGGACACAACAAGCAGCAGGTGTTGGGGATAACAAGGGGGTGGAGCCAAAATGGTGCATGGAAATCCAGGAGCAGTGTGATTTTTTTAGCTACAATATCAAAAGATCTATTCATTTGATAAGTCTTAACCCTTTGATCAACAACCTGGGTCAAAAGTGACCTGAGATATATATCTTTACAATAAATTAATTTTATTATTCAAGCTTCCATTAATTCCTCAATTTACTTGTTTTTGATCACTACAGCATGGGTCAAAACTGACTCTTATGTGTTCACTATGGAATTTAATAGGAAGCATTGACATGTGTAAATATTAGCAGCCAGGAACATATTTACCAAAACAATTTTTGTTCATGAGGTAAATAAATAAGGATTAAATAATAATAAATAATGACTTAATGTCAACAAAAACAAGATTTGTAATGAACACACGGAATAAAAAAAATGATGAAATAAACTGATTTCAGTAGATCTACCAAAGAGATACTCAGCAACACATATAACAACATAAGAAATGAATACGGCTCAAGTTTGAGGCATGTTGTACATTAGAAGGGGCTAGCTTAGCTTGTGCATCAAAGGGCTAAAGAAAATCTTTAATGTACTTAAAGTCCCCACCCTTCACCAAAAGAGTCGGCTCTTTGTTCACGGATGACACATCACATTACATTACACATGTGGATGACACATTAGTTTACACTGCAATCCCAATGAAAAAAATACTTAAATCATTTAAGTCTCAAGGATTTAGTTATTATTTAAACCCAAGCAGGGTCATCACTAGAGGTTCACTGACAGTCTGAATGTGGTTTCTCATAAAATTTGAGAACACAGAATGTATTTAAATAGCAGGTTGGTACACAGTATATCTGTCTCTTTTTGTAGTTTGTATAAAGTGCTAAGCTAATATGACAAACACTAAACAACAGTACAGACAAAGGTACAGACTCAATCAGTGTTGTTTCCTTTCTCTTATATAAACTGCAGCTCCTAAATATATTATTCATATACAGATGATAGATCAGGTTAGTGTGAGTTAGTATCGTCATGGACACTGTTATTTTGCACTGCAGGCATGTTTAATAAGTCATCTTTGTAAGGAATATTGCATTTTCTCAGTGATGTTGACCTGAAAGTTTAAGCAGTTCTTCCTCTCTTCCTTCTTAATCACTAACCTCCATCTGATCTGCTCCTTCAGTCCTGTCCGCCTCCTTCCGTCTCTCTATCTTCTTGCCTGTGTTTAGTAATACAAAATTCTTTAGATTAACATGAACTAAAGTAAACACTAAGAGCCCCATCAATTCAGTTTTTAACTGTTTTGCTGGTAAAAATCTTTGATACAGCTACTGCCTCTTAATTTCCATCTACAGACTGAGGAATAGAGGGATATGAAACTGCATTAAGATCATTTCCACTGTTATTAACAGACAGTAAACACCAATATATGTTATATACTTGTGTAAAATATAAAAAATATATATAAAAAGCTGCAAGTAGTGTTGTTTCTATATCTATGTCCCTCGTCCACTCTCTCACATTTTCATGATAAAGTGAAATATTTAAAATATTTGACTTGTAGGCTAGTAATAACTAACCAGCTAATGTAAGATGGTTTAAACTTTTCCAATTACTGCCTCCTAAATTAGAATATTAATGAAACGTGTTCAAGCACTGAGCTTCTTGCTGTATCCTGTCATAAAATCTCATTAGCTTGTTGTTCTCTCTCTATCCCTTGAGCCTGAGTTCATCTCAATGTTTCTTCCTCTTACCAAGGGAGTTTTTTCTTGCCACTGTCGACTCTCGCTTGCTCTAGTGGGGCTTGGACCTGGATACCCTTTCTTACGTTTATATACTTATGCATGGACTCTTTTTTCTTTCTATTTTTCTTTTTTTTTATAAACTGCTTTTCTATAAAGCTGCTTTCAGACAACACTGGTTGTAAAAAGCGCTATACAAATAAATGTTGGTTGACTGATTAAAACTTGCCTTAAAACAGGGTAAATAACCACTACAGTTAAAATGTGACTTACAAACCAAATGAGAATGTTTTGTTCATTATAAAAACAATTCAATTAACACTTAGGCAAATCTCCTCTACATATACTCCACCAGTCTCTCACAGTCATTGGGTTGCAGTGAATTCAGTCCTACAGAAAAGTTTTCTCTCAATGTCAGGCTCTAACTAAAGCTGGAAAGGCTGAATGATATATTAGGGTTAAACTAGATGTTAAGCTTACAGTTCTTGGCTCAATGCAAGAAAGACAGAAACCTTTTAATGCAGCAACAAGGCTACTAGTAAATAGATCTGTTTATTTATGGTTTTGCTTGGTTTATACAACATTTGAGAGGTACTGGAAATGTACACTATTATTCTATATGTCTCCATATGTCAGGGTTCTCTTTAAGCTTGATTTCCTTAGGCTTGGAATTTCGCCAACAAGACAGACAGAACATCCATTAGGACGCCGAATGTGACTGTAGGGTTTGGAAAAGCGAAGTGAAGGATTTTCAGATGAGAGTTTGGGCTGATGTTGGAGAAGGAAATATACCGAAAGAGAACATATAATATTTACTCCCAGCAGGACCAACAAACAGACATATTTAGAGGAGTGAACGCAGCACGAAGAGCTTCACCGCTTCACTCAGAAGCTGAAACCTTGAAATTTAGTTTGTGGCCCAGTTTGAGCTGCTCCCGGAGGTTCGGATATTTTTAGTATCTACTGTAAAAATGGTGCAGCATTTTTTAAACGTCTTTGTTAAACATAAGTAACCCATTTAATAACTGCTGAGTTCGTTCAACTTGAACGGTTGTCCCCGGCAGCAGCAGAGACAGCAGAGGTGTGTAACGGCTTTTAGCCAAACACCTTCACAAACAAGATATTTAACCAGCTAGCTAAACAAAAAATCTAGTAAAAACAAACATAACTAGCTACACTAAACATAAATGACCACATATCCGTGTAATTGCTGAGTGCGTGTGTAAATACTTACTGTTTAACTTCGTTTGTTTTCGGTTTTAAACGAGCTCTTAAGTTTGTTTTCACGGAGTTCCAACGGTTTTAGAACGAGTGAGACCAGAGGCCCGCCCTCAGGCCCAATATGATTGGCTTACAGCGAACAAGGTCTGATATGATTGGCTTATAGCGTACGGGGTCTGATGTGATTGGTCTATGACGTAAGCAGTTTGAATGAAAACAAACTATATCAATTCAAATCAATTTATTTATAAAGCACATTTAAAAGCCAAAGCTGACCAAAGTGCTGTACAAAAAATAAGAAAAATTAAAACATTTAAGTAAAATTAACAGGTTAAGATAACAAAGTAAAATAGTAAACATAATGAAATAAAAATAAAGTAGCAAAAATAATAAAATAAAATAAAATAAAACCAAAAATCTGATTAGTGAGCCATAGGACCACAGCTTAAGTATACAGAAGCTAATGGAAGTATTATTATATAATCACAGTCATAGGCAATTAAAAAGATATAAGTCTTAAGACAGGACTTAAACTGTTGAAGGGAAGATTCAATTAGAAGGTCCCAACTATCCCAAATCATTATCCCTAAATTGCATTAGTCATCAAGCAGTACGCAACCGTTACCAGGATGACCTCTGAATCAGGAGACAATTTAAGTATATCTCTGCAGCACACTGTGCTATCCCATAATCCAACAGGAGCCGCAAAATAGTTCAAATAGGCTGTGTTTACGTAGCTACAGAAGTTACCGCTACTTCTAAGGTAAAAAATAAAATAAAAGTTTCTCCTGATTTGTCTTCTCTGAGCTACAACTCGACACTACCTGAGTACGGATTCAAACATCAACGCAACTTAGTATCTTTTACAGTGGTGGTCTGATGTCTTGCGTCACAGGACGTTGGTAAGATGACAGAAGTAGTACGTCCGGGATTGCGTGGATACTAAACACTCATGTACTGAAACAGCCTACTACTCTACAGCTCAAGCAGTACGTACTGGCTCCAATCTAGTACCTACTGACTTAGATCAGTAGGTGATTTCGGACCAACCCTAAGACTGTACGCGGGGCCTTATTTTAGCCCCACCTTGTGCATTTTAGTGAGACTGCATCCCTGTCCCTCGTTTCCCCCACATGGTAAGCAGAGAAATCCCATCACAAGTAAATGAGTCATGAAATCAGTCTGAGCACATAGAACATTTTCCAAAACGGAGTACAAATTTTGGGGTCTAATCAATATTAGAGTGTTATGTGTGTACGGCTGTTTAGATGCCTCTGAAATATGATTTTGTGTATATCTTATGTATGGCTTATGTACTGTTGAAATGTGGTGTCATGTTCCATTATTGCTCATATAGACAGGTGAATGATGCGTTACCCCAGTGTGATCTCGTTGCTCCTGCTGGGTGTGCTGTGTCTGAAGCTGCCTGGGGCTGTAAGTACCAAACACTTTATGGGATTTCTCAGAAAATACTTCAAAAGTTACCAGAAACTCAAACAAGCTTTTATAAACGATCGCAGGTTTCTCCCCACCGATGGAGGTCATCCGGAAGCGATGAGGTAAACAAGCATCCTAAAGAAAGAGCTATATCTTATCAGTGATGTTGATTAACTTCCATGTGCTAGAACCGATGTACTGTAATGTGGTTTTGCTCTTGCTTTTGCTTCAGAGGTTCTACGCCCCCACCTATCCCGTGCTCCACAATAACCCGTGGTCTTGGTATCCTTGGTTCACTTTCCTTCTTCCTTTCAATCCTGCACCAGCTCCAGCTCCTGCACCGGCTCCGGCTCCAGCCCCTACAGCTGGACCCCCGGTCACTCGTGGAGATGTTGGCTAGAACGCTGTTGTGAATCGGCTCTTCGTGGAGATGGACGTATATATCTAGACAGTTATTGCACTCATTCAAGCATTGACGTTATAGTTATTAGTGAAAGAATTTCAATTCCAAGCCCCAGAACTGCACTGAGTATGAACACTCTTACTATTAAGCACAATTCAAAACCTGTTTTCATGGTGAACCACTGGTGTTTAATCCAGTTTCAATGTTTCAGACGAGTAAGATCCGATACCGACAACCAGAGGAAGAAAACTGTGACACGACTACAAAATCCAATCATGTGTATAAATACATTCAGCATATTCACCCAATTGTACTAAATACCATAACATTCTTTACTAACTTCATAAAACTGACTTCATTCTATCACAACCCTACTTTTACAGGGCCGTTGAAGGGATGTGATGTAATTTACTATGTAGTGAGCACCAGATACTAGGTCGTGAGCACCCATTACTATCATCTACCACCACATATTATCATCTACCACCACATGTTAACTGGCGCACACCTGATGGTATCAGTATCGGGTGCATACCAGATACTATATGCACTAGATACTATCAGGTGAGCACCAGATACTATCAGGTGAGCACCAGATACAGCAAAAAAAAAACACAATTTCTAACATAAAGTAGAAAAATAAACAAAAACGTTTTTGTATTTTTTTTATCGAAAATCCCCTAAAAGTGTCAGTATTGAATATTTGTATTTGCCAAAACAAATAAACTTTTGAGCTTTGAAGCATATTTCAGACGTGTTCTCTCATGTGTTCTACACCTCAGTAGCTCTCGTTTCATTGAAAGAACTGTAACGGTTTGTGTTGTGTGTGCTCCCTGGCTGCATGTGTGTACGCAGTAGCAGGATGGGGCTATATAATTTAGAGATTACGAGACAGCTCTGGGTGGGACCGACTCTCTTGAGTAATCTTTAGTGGTGAAATCCACCCCTCCCTGGGCTGAGAAGCAGTCTGAACTGTGTAATGCTCCTATTGGACGAGAGCTGCGGTCCTTGTGAGGCCGACTTCATATAAAAAGCCGCCTTGAGCTCAGAAGTTAATGTAAGAGCAGTGGCTGTGGTTAAGGAGTAGAAGGAGCACATACTGGGCTATGCTAAAATACTTTAATCAGTGTTTGGAGTCACTCATCAAACAGTACAAGAGTCCTCCAAGGGTGAATCTGTGAGCTTCATTGAACTTTGCTTATGTCCACGTCAGGGAGAAATGAGCTGGAGTAGTTAGGATACTTTTCTGGTGGAAACTAAAATTCCTAATAAAGACTTTAACCCAACTGAAAGAGGTACAGACAAACCCTTTGGGATTGGAGGGGGTTCTGAGGAACTACACATATAAAATAAAGAGTAAAATCTATTAAACACTGAATATTTTCAATAGCTGATAGAGATTCATGAGATATGTGAGGCAAGTTTGAACACATCTATATCTAGCCATGCTATTATTTAACCTAAAGCTTAACTTACTAACTACATATTCATTTACAGGGAATGCAGCTTGGCAGTCTCAACTTGGCTCTGAATTTATATTCACCTCACCGCTAGATGTATGTGATTTAGCACTGGTAGTCCACAAGCATTGGCTGTTGAACTGGATTCTATTTTAAGATTACTTTTGTGCCAGTTTAATGTTAACTGTCCACATTTTTTAGTCCCTTATGTTATATATGTTATATAAACTGGCTTGACTAGAATTTTACTCAATGGCAGGTTTTCCATCTATTGACTTTCTGAAAAAGTCTGAATGGAAAAGCCTGAAATTCAACAAAATACACATGTATCACAAAAACATTTGGTATAATATTATGGTGGAAAAGTCAGGATATCGCTAAAGCCGAAGAGCAGAAAAGGCTCAAGGAAAAGTGAGTAGTTGATGGAAAAGTTGTAAAGTCACATGATTCAGTTTCACCTGATCTTACTGCTTGGCATACGGTCTAAATGCCAAACGTTTCACCCACAACCCCACACTCCACACAAGTGGCCAGCTTGTATTTCACAGTGGCTGTTCTCTTATCAGCAGGAGCAGTCTCCGTCACCAGATTCATCTCGCATTCACAAACATACCACTCACGTCTCATCTCAGATCCATATATGAGCAAGGAGCACTACATCACAGACACCTGCAGAGAACACATTCAGGAACTGGTTAGCTTGAAAACCATTTAAGACAGAACTTGGCCAACATCCATAAAAATCCATTTGACCAACCATAGCGTAAAAATTGTTACTATAAGCTCGGACAACATGATTTCTCAGTGGAGGCAAAATTTGTCCAGTAGTGGGTCCAGAAAGCTTCATAGACATGTAGTCATAAGTACATTATTTGTTGTTTAAATGTAGTGAAGTGAAAGTCATAACTTAACATAACTAAGTAAATAAGAGACACTGGAAAAATGTTTTTAAGTACAGAACGACTGGTAACAACTTTAGAGAGTATCTAGTATACGTACTGCTAGCTATCAGCAAGCTCCAAATTATTTATCATTTCATTTATTTCATTCATTCTAGGACCCAATAGTTGGGTGTAAATGGGTGTGTGAAACCACAGCTGGAATGAAATGGAATGAAATGTTGGAATGAAACATTTTTCATTCCAAACACATATTTTTTACATAGAACAACAGAGAATAATTGAAAATACTCAATAAATACATTCTATGGCACGTTTAAGCCTGTAACAGCCTGTATGAGCCAGTGGTCTACAGCATGTTGGCATATAGATAAAGCAACTGACAAAGCTGTGCAAGTATCAGCTGGTGTTGCTAATGGCAAGATATCTGACACTGCTTTCACAGCGTTTCACAGAAATCTCAATTTGTGCCTACTTCAAAGAACTATCATCTGGAAAAGCATTTACAGACCACTTAGGCCCACCAAGGAGGATAGCAATATCTTGATGGTGCTACATCTGCAACACTTGTGGCTTTGCAAACCCATTTTTATGCAATTTTCTATTGTACTGTACAGTAGCATACTTTCAATGAGTGTCTCTGCATTCACCGTCCATGTTATCAGCCCCACTGGCCGTATAAAAGCAATTTGTGGACAGGGACTCCACAGGACCACCACAGAGCAGGTATTATGTGGGTGTCCTTCGTCAGTGGTCACATAAAGCTGCCCACAGGACCCTGCTGGCTGGATAGTTTTGGTTGGTGGACTATTCTCATTCCAGCAGTGACACTGAGGTGTTTAATACTTCAGCAGCACTGCTGTATCTGATCCACTCACACCAGCACAACACACACTAACACACTTAGTGTCACTGCAGTGCTGAAAATGATCTGCCTCCCAAATAGTGCCTGCTTTGTGGTGGCCCTGTGGAGTCCTGACCACTGAAGAACAGGCTATAGAAGGTTAATGAAGTATAACACATATAGTACAGTCTGTTGTTGCAGAGCTATGAAGTGCTCCTATAAGGTAGTTGAAGCTAAGTAATGGTGAACATTCAGCTAAATAAAGTTCTATTTGTTGAGGGGGGCTGTAGAGGGGGGCTGGGGCCCAGTCCAGTGCTCACTGGATGGAAGGGAGAAATACCTAGGGGGGCAATTTAACATCTCTGATTCCCTTCACTGCATGTCTTGGGACTGTGTGAGCTATCCTAAGAACCCGAGGAAACCAACAGGAAGGACCACGGATGGGAATCAAACCCAGGCCCTCCTTGGCCCCCTCTATATAAAAGAGAACATAACAGAAACTAGAAACGTTTCCTGAAGGAAACACAGGACAGTTGCGCTAAGCTGCGGAGGAATAAAGGATGAATAAACAACAAAAAGAGGAGTGCGGGTCAGTTTGTCATTGGATTACAGCTTTGGGACCTGTTATAAGTGAGTACACACAGTTTGGTGACTGTCGGGTAAAGAAAATACAAGGTTTTAGGTGGTGCAGAAAATTAATAGGACTCAATGGGTGGAAAGAGGGATGAATAAATGACAAAAAGAGGAGTTCGGGTCAGTTTGTCATTGGATTACAGCTTTGGGACCTGTTCTGAGTGAGTACACATAGTTTGGTGACTGTTGGGTAAAGGAAATGCAAGGTTTTAGGTGGTGCTAAAATGAATGGGACTCAATGGGTGGGAAGAGGGATGAATAAATGACAAAAAGAGGAGTGCGGGTCAGTTTGTCATTAGATTACAGCTTTGGGACCTGTTCTGAGTGAGTACACACAGTTTGGTGACTGTTCGATAAAGGAAATGCAAGGTTTTAGGTGGTGCTGAAAATGAATGGGATTCAATGGGTGGAAAGAGGGATGAATAAACAACAAAAAGAGGAGTGCTGGCTGGTTTGCCATTATATTACAGCTTTGGGGCCTGCCCTGAGTGAGTACATGCAGTTTGGTCGCAGTAGGTTGAACAAAACCATAATGTTTGGGTGTGCCCGAAAATGAATGGGACTCTATGGGGGGAAAAAGGAGGAATGTAAAAAAAACAACAAACAGACGAGTGCGAATCAAAACAACACTACAGTCATGGCCGGGTGAGTGTATGAGAAACTGTGTCTGCTGTTCTGTTGAGCAGAAGTTCAGTAGACTGGTGTGCACTTTCGCATCCTATTCATTCTCAATGGGAAAAAATACTTTAAAAAAAATAAAAAAATAAAAGACGAGATGAATAGATCACGAATAACAATAAAATAAAGTGCATTAAACGAACTGAGGAAACAGCTGAAATGAAGCAAAAGATTAAAAGCAATACACATAGAAAAACTTGCTATTGGAGCTCCTTCCAGGAATCAAAACTTTTCCAACCATTTCTCAAAGGCTTCATGAGCTACAGCCTGCATGTGTGGTCTCCATTGTTTACGGTGATGCATTAATTGATAGAGATGACAGACCTTTTCCTGCAAACTTGTTGAAGCCAAGTCCCCGCCCGCTGGCTCAGACTTACTTCTCACCACATGTGGAGCCCTCCAGCTATTGTCCCTCTTATCACCTTTCTAAGATATTTCTTTCAGAAGTGCAGTCAAAATATTTCACAGGCAAAAATATTCTTATTTCATGATGAGTAGCCCGGGGGTTGGGGGTTGGGGGGGTTAATAATGAACCTTGATGGATACTGGTACTACCAGGCGCGCACTCAAAGAGGTGACTGGGTTTAACAGAAACTCTCTCACCCCTCGATTAGCTTTCCTATGCAAAGCCAGTATTCTACACTGCAGCGCACTCCTAATCCAGGCCCAGCACTTTCTGCAGGAAGGCCTGCTTTGCCAGCACAGCACAGTAACCAAAACAAGGGAAACACTGACAAAGCCTTTAAAAGCAGATAAAGCAACAGCTAACAATTTAGATGGTAAATGTATGTTATTTAGAATTTGCAAGCGCCATTTCCCTTCCGTTACAGTCGAGGGCCCTAAAAACAAGATCCTGTACTCTATTTTTCCTTACGCTCTGCAGATGTTATGTGGTCGCTGTTTTCACAGGAAAAAACAGAAACCTTCTTAAGTTTTAATGCAATTTGATATAAAATGGTTTTATTTTTAATGACTTTGAAGCCTTTCTATTGGTCCATTCATCACAAAACAGGCAGCGTATATGATATAGAAAAATGAAAAAACACCATTCAGTCATTAAACCACCTCCTTGTATCTTCACTGATTGTCACTTTGTAGTCATACACTTACAGACTGTAGTCCATCTGATTCTTCATATACTTTATTACCCTGCTCCACAGTGGTCAGGACCCACCACAGGACCACCACAGCACTCTAGCAGCACTGCTGTGTCTCATCCACACGTACCAGCACAACACACACTAACACACCACCATCAATGCTGTGAATACCCGCTCTGTGGTGGTCCTGTCGGTGTCCGGACCATGAAAGAACAGGGACTACAGTATGCTCACATGGAATGCTCACATAAAATTAATAAAATAAACAGTTCAACATTAAGCTTGGTGTCAGTTTACTACCTCCTCAAAGACTGGGAGTTAGCAAAGCTTGGCTGGTAACGTTACATGAAGCTATGGACCGTAAGCATTTGTCTAGCATTTGTTTACTTGAAAGCCGGCTGCCTAACTTGGTGTAAATCTCAGATACATGTGATCTACTGTGGCTTTCTATGTCTCAGAACGGCTTTAATTTAAAGCAGTAAAGGCAAAATGCTGAGAGGCTTGCTGAGACGTGCTGAGAGATAAGCAGTCGCTAAGCATCGGCAAGCATTGGTGTGTGTACCTCCATGAAAAACAGTGGTTTAAATGTTTTGCATGCATGGGCCTTCAGTCTGTAGGGAGAACGGGTCATCTGAGGATGTTGCGGCGTAGCTGGGCACCAGCGTTTCTCCAGCAGATGTTGGGTCAACTATCCCAGCCTCTCAACCCAGGGCTCCCCACTGTCCCTGGGTTGTCTCAAAACCTAGTGAGGGTCTACATAGGCAGCATTTTACGTCATAGTATGCGCTCCCGACATGTAGGATGTACCAATTCTTAGAAATCTTAAACATGCTGTCTACTGAGGAACCTTATTTTGCTTCCGCAGTCGCTAAGGCAATCCCATGATGCAAATCTACGAGCAGTAAAGTGGTTTTAAAATGTAAGTTATTTTGATTCTCTCTGGTGTTTTAATGTGTTTCTGGTCATATAATCACACAAAACAGTTTTTTATTATCAACTCTGTAACGAGTCTCTGACCATTTTGCAGTTTTATAATCGAGCCATTAGCATTTATGCTAGCGTTTTTTTTTTTAGCCTCAGCTACTGTTTTGGATGCGGGCTGGTAGCTTAGCAACAAGCTAAACGGAACAAGCCGTGACGCAGTCTCAGTAATCTGTTTTATGAGGAGAGATGTCAGACTGAACGCTGCCTAGCTAGACAGTGCCTACTTAGACAGTTTACTAGGTTTTGAGACAAATCCCGTATAGCTGCTCTCTTTCCTAGTGTTCCAGCCTTCATAACAACCAACCAACAGCAATTATGTCCAACGTACAAACACCTAATTCAGCAGCCAGCAGAAGAAACTGTGCCCATGCTTGGTTGACCTAATGCTGACATCTATTTTTAAGAGGACCCACTAACTTCTAGATGTTCTACCTCAACGCTATTGCTTGTATGGGCTTATATGTGACTTTGGAGACGAACAGAAAACGCATGGCCGTGTAATACGGCAGGTCCGCTCTCAGCAGCGTGAAGTGCTTGTACGGCTTAGGGGTATTTTAAGGCATTCTGATCTCCTGTTTTGGACTATTATCTCCTTCCCCACATTTATCCCCACTTCCTGTCTATGTCTGTAAACTATGTCTGTATTTTCTAGCATTCGCAGAGATCAACAAGTCGAGCTGAACATAATTATAGTTAGTGCTCTCCGTGGCAGGAAGCACCACCCACAGGCCTTTTTGGCTGCATCATTGGAAATCATAATTATCATTCAGATTAAACCCCTTCTGAACTTCGATACGTTTATCGCAAAACTTCATTCTTGACATTGTTGACATTGTATGAAAGTTGACGACAACTTTGAAAATGGCTCTAATCTCTTCTCCTCTTCCACAAAGCTAGAAAGATCATTTTCACTCGTTTTCTCTCCCAGTGGGTGTGCATGGGAGCGTGTGTCAGAATCGTTCCGCAAGAAGCCCGTCATCTTTTCTCTCAAAACACCCTTAATTGTCTAAATTGCCACCGCCCTCGGTCTCCGTTACCGAGGTGCAAGAAACCACTGTGGCTTCTGCGACTGGGAGCTTTACCTCTGGTCCAAAACGGCACCAAGCATGTGCCGTCACGTCACGTCTGTTCAGGGGGCCATTGCGAACTCAACGACCCTGTCGTAGATTTATTGCGCTAGCTATATTTAATTAATATACAGACAGATTTCTTTGTGTAACGCATCAAACAGTCTGTAATTATAGCCACTGCAAAATAGTTTATTAAAGATCATGCAGACATATAGCTGCCAAAAGCTGCCACAGCACATTTTTAGGCTTTCTGAAAGGAACTTGGACCCTCACCAAGTCCTGTCAGATCATGGCGGTCCTTTGCGTCCCAGGCCAATATAAAGCGGCTGATCTTCACAGGCAGAACACGGCTTCATCGACACTTCAGGTAGGATTCGGGCTTCTAGCTTGAAATTACTGGGTGATCTTGTGATAATCTGCTGAAATGCTTCATTTTTATACTTACATTATCATAAGCTTTCTTTCGCTTCTATTCCTTTTTGCAGACACTTCAGAATCAACATGAATTCCCTCATTCTGTTGGCGTGCGTTATTGGAGTGGCCCTCTGCGCTCCGGTAAGTCATTTTAAGTGATCATTTCCTCACATTGCATGGTTAACTGCTTATCTAGGGCTGTTCTGGTGCTGGTATAGCTGGGAGCCCAACATCACCATGCTGGACAACCGGCCAAACCAGCCTACATAACTCAACACATGATGGTTTTGCTGTTGACCAGCATACAAACATGCAAATTTCAACACATGCTGGTTTTGCTGGTGACCAGCATACAGACATGCAAATCTCAACACATGCTGGTTTTACTGGAGACCAGCATACACACATGCAAATCTCAACACATTCTGGTTTTGCTGGAGACCAGCATACAAACATGCAAATCTTAACACATGCTGGTTTTGCTGGAGACCAGCATACAAACATGCAAATCTTAACACATGCTGGTTTTGCTGGAGACCAGCATACAAACATGCAAATCTCAACACATGCTGGTTTTGCTGGAGACCAGCATACAAACATGCAAATCTTAACACATGCTGGTTTTGCTGGAGACCAGCATACAAACATGCAAATCTCAGCACATGCTGGTTTGACTGGAGACCAGCATACAAACAAGCAAATCTCAACACATGCTGGTTTTGCTGGTGACCAGCATACGAACATGCAAATCTCAGCACATGCTGGTTTGACTGGAGACCAGCATACAAACATGCAAATCTCAACACATGTTGGTTTTGCTGGTGACCAGCATACAAACATGCAAATCTCAACAAAGGCTGGTTTGACTGGTGACCAGCATACAAACATGCAAATCTCAGCACATGCTGGTTTGACTGGAGACCAGCATACAAACATGCAAATCTCAACACATGCTGGTTTTGCTGGTGATGGTTTATTTCTAGCAGGGTTGTTATTTTGCTATGATAAGCTATTGTAAAGTTAGTTGGCTCACAATTGACCATTTGACTGCACTTCTCTTACAGAAAACGCTGTACTACCAGTTACAGTACAAGCCTGTCCACGTGGTTCCACAGGTCAGTGAGTATACATACGTATTTTTAAATGAAGGTTTTTTCAAATGAATGAAGTTCATTTGAACTGGTACCCCAGTAACTTTCATTGACTGCTACCAACTTCTTCACACATCTTTGTTAGTAACTTTAGCATTTTTGACTGAAGTATTTTTGAGTGTATTACCCACCAGTATATCTGTCTTTCTTTCTTCATCTGTTGTAAATATACACATTTGAAATAGGTTTGAGGTGATTAAAAACTGTTTAGACCTTTTACACAGGGGCTGAAATATTTAGGGAGCTTTTACTGATCAATAGCCACCGCAGCTGAAACCTTTTTTACACTTTAAACGGCTTTATGATTAGGAACTATTTTAAATTACACAGGTATTTCCCCTCAAATCCATACTAAATTACTAATAATGAAGTGAGTCTCGTCATTAACCATCATTAGCAACTTTAGCATTTTTGGCTGAAATGTCCCTTTAACACCTTAAACAGCTTTATGGTTTACTTTTCAGGAACTTTTACAAATTATTTTGTGATGTAAGAATGTTTACTTATATATTTCCTCTCACATCTGTACTAACTTTACTGATAATGAGGGGAAGCTAGTCATCACTGATCATTAGCAGCTTTAGCATTTTTAGCTGAAGCATTCTTTGGACAGCTTTGTTTGTTTGGTTTTTTACTTATTATTTAGTAACTCTTAAAAATATGTAACAACTTTGGAGTTCTTACACAATTATTTCCCTTCAAATCAACATTAACTTGGCTAATGATGAAGGAAAACTAATAAAAGCTTATTAGCTACATGCAAACACGTTCTACAAGCAGGCTAGCTTTCACTGTTCATGAACAACTTTAGCATATTTTTGCTGAAACATCACCTTAAACAGCTTTATGACATGATATATAGTAACTTTTTGAAATTATTTTAGTGATGTCAGTGTGCTTACACTAGTATTTGCCCTGGAATCAATACTAACTGTACTAATAATGAATGAAACGCAGCTAAGGGCTCATGAGATATGGGTGAGCTATAGCTGATTTTGAGCAGCAATAATTTTGAAATCAAACATATTAGTGAGCACTGTAAAACATTCAGTAACTGCTATTAAAGCCATTTTTAGGTTGTGTAGCGATGGGAGGGAGGTAAGTGCCAGCACAAGTATGCACAAACTTGTATGGGCAATTTAACTGTCCACTGTAAAACCACATCATGTGTCGTACAAGCTGCTTCAGATCTGAAGTGTCCCCCTTGCATTTAAGGCCCCTGCTGTCGCTGCCGCTGCTCTCCCGGCTGCTCCTGTGGCTGCTGCTGCTGCTCCTGCTGAGCTGGAGCTTGTAAGTAGACCTACTGCACGCTGCGGCCCTCCTAATGCCAGCCATCTAATATAATAGCAGCTTGAGGAGCTCTAAAAGCTGTTGTTAGAGTGGAGCGTAGGTATTGATTATGTAAGTTGCATATACGATTTCTGTTTTACAGCTTCTGGCAGCTCAGAATCCTGCTCTGGTTCCGGTGAGCTTCTTTTTCATACTGACAGCTTCAGTTTCTAATACATGCCCTGAGTTTGGCAGTTTGAGAGAAAAGAACAAATTCTAACTCTTTGTGTGTGTGTCCAGGCCCTCCCTGCTCGCGGCTTCATCAAACACGAGATTCCTCAACCTGCAGGCAGAGACAGCATTGAAGTTGTGAGTGAAGCTTCTGACAAATGCATAAAGAATACATAAAAAAATACACCAACCCTTTGATTTTGTATTGCTTCCTGATATGATATAAGGTTTTTCATCAGTAGCACCATTTCACCAAAGAGCAGCATCTATTTAAGAGTAGAATTTATTATTTAACCCTCCTATTATGTTATGGGATTATAAATTTGACCCATCTTCACTTTGAACTGTTTGAAATATTGTTTGGAATCACTGAAGAAAATGTGTATTAAATAGCTGTTAAAATTGTAAACATACAAGATATTCGCATAATTTATATTTCTGATTATTCAGAGAGTTTATAAGAATTTAAAATTTTTATTGCTCTGACTCGTTTTTTTTAACATAATAGGAGAGTCAAGGTGAATATTTGGTATTTGATGCATCCTTGGTCACATGACTTGTTGATTTTATTTTAGTGAAGATATTATTATTATTAGTATTATTATTATTATTATTATTATTATTATTATTAGTAGTAGTAGTAGTAGTAGTAGTATTTTAGTATTAGTATTTCATAGAAAACTAAAAACGCTGGCCTGTGAAAAAGTTACAATATTTACAATACAGTTACAATACACATATTATAGTGTATGGGTTTTTTTCCTATATGTGAAACTAAAAAATAATTTACAAGAAAACACAATTTTTATTTATTTTTCATTTAGAAACTAGAAAATCAACAAAACATGCATATCTTCGCTGTCCAATGAAAAACAAGCATCTCTAAAATGACAGCTTTACAGTAAAGGCCAAAACCTTCTTCACTTTTAATGTAAGTGAATGGAACCAGATTTATTCTATTTTCAAGCATTTCTATTGGTCCATTCATCATAAAATTTATACACAACGTAAACGACAGCTGATGCAAGCGAATGATGCAGAAAAATAAAAATCGGCAAAAATGTAGATACATGTATTTCTTTGCACAGCGATGATATATACTCCAAATTGTTCTGCTCAAGTAATACAGTAATAGAGCACTGGCGGTCATGTGTTTTGCAAATAACATCAGGGCAGTGATTTAGATTCAGATTTCATTGTACATTTAATGTAATATCTAAAGTATATCACGAATATAGTGACGTTTAGGCCGCCAGACTTGCGTAATGCATTTATCCTCCTTTATTCCCACGTTTTTCTCTCTTGCTTTCAGCTCTACCCGGTCGGCTATCCCCATGCCGCCCCTGTTGCTCCAGCAGTCGCTGTGGCTCCTGTCGTTCGGGTACACCCTCATCTCCACTACGTCTCTAGCACGTTATCAGGGAGCACTACACGTGGTCATTTAATGTTTGTGTATGTTGTTTCAGGCTCCTCTGCCCAAGAGGGATGATGATGATGACCACGATGACTAAAGCGCGTGAATCACCCCAACCACTATGAGCGTAAGCCTCACTTATCCAACCAATATTTAATGAAGCCACAGCGAAAGTAGGCGTAATAGCGCGCTGTGATTGCTTGGGAATATAATTACAAGTTCATTATGACCAGACCTTTAATACCTCGCAGGACATTCAGTATCGTCTGACCTTGAATATATTCTTGTAGAAGAGGATTTGCTACTATATTTATACTAGCGGGGCCAAAAAAAGCATAGCGGGAATAGACAGTTTCATGTGAACGTATACTTGGTCTGGTAATAGAATGTTGGACGATATTTAAACTTACAGTAGAAGAATGTTACATTCTGGGATAGATATGCAAAAGTTTGGGCACCTTGGGCTCGGTAACAAAACAAACTTCTCGATATCGTCACTGTCCTAAGGTGGTAACTTCACGGGAGAGAAACATTCTTAACTTTTAATGTAGGTTCATAAATAGGTTTGGTTTTAATTGGTAATAATTTCTATTGGTCCACTCATCATGAGACTTTCACAGGATATAAAGAGCAGCTGTCGTGTTCTAATAATATAGAGAAATGAAAATCAAGAAAACTGGAGATATATGCTTTACTCAGGAAAGTGATGATATGGAGCAGACTTTGCAAACCTTACTATGTTACTATAGACTTTATCTGCCAAATTGAGTAAACAGGGGAAAGAATACATCATAAAATGTGGACTGCGCAATAGAGGTGTGCCATATCGTATCGTACACAATAATATTTCCAAGATTTTTGAATATCGTGAACGATATTATACCCTGAAATATCGTGCCATATCACCCATCCCTAATTATCAAATCAGGGTACTACTTTTTACTGTTTTTAGCAAAAGAGAAATTCACACTTTTCTCATTTCCCATTATATATCTACAAGAGACAGATCTGTCCAGTATCATTCATTTTACTTCAGTCCTGGAGATATGGAGATATTTGGAGTGTATTATTTAGTATCGTGACATCCTGGATCATTGACTTCTGTTACAATCTTCTTTTTGAGAATTCTTGTATTTTTTTATATCTCAGTTAGGGGTGTGCCATATCATATCGTATGCAATAATACAATTTATTTTCATTTTGTTGCAGTAGTGTATTCTCAAAATATATTTTTTTAATTCAATGTTTTGTCATATCGCCAAGAGTATCATTATCGCAAAAACACCATGAAATATCGTGATATTATTGTAGGGCTATTTCGCCCACCCCTACTGCGCAAACATTAGGGCACATTTGGCAACCTTTGGCTTTACTGCATGTACAAGTAAACAGAAAAGTGGAAAATAAGATGCTGGAGGTTTCTAAGAAATAAATGTATGAAGGTTATATTTATACATGTGTAACATTTATAGATTTACATGACCATTTGGTCGTTTGCTGGACTGTTATGGAAAAGTGCATTCAATATAATCAGACTTTTAATGTACTATAAAAAAAGGCAGAAGTTTGTTTTCCGCAGAGGATGTATTAACCTAATCAACAAGACATGTAAACTGACCTTATGTATCCACACTGTATACTACATAATATGGGAAAGATATGGGACAGTAACACTGTCCCTCTTATTTATTTATTTATTTGAGATTGAATTTGTTTTTATTGTCAAAAAATGCATGAATGTAACTGTTTTACATTTTATAATCATTAATTTGTGCATAGACTCACGTATTTAATATTTTATGACATTAAATATATTCTAAAAGAAAAGTAGAGCTACTACAGATTCTTAATAGATGTTTATGGCTGTTTATTACTCGATAGTACTTACTGTAAATATCCATTCGAGTGCTAGAAATAAACATATTTCTTAACAACGATGACTCTATCATATACATTTATTATGTTAATTCTGGTTTGAAATGTTTTTATTAGGTAATTATTAAGTTCAGTCATTCTCCTTTTCTTCTTTTCCAGATGGATTTGTGAGCTGACTACAGGACAAAGGACAAAAAGACATAAAAAAGGCTGCTTATAGAGTTTTAGTAGAAGGAGACATTAAGGCATACCCAGATTGGCCTCTGATTGTTTGGCTTGATGCACGAGAGTCAATTCAAGGTGTTAAGCTACGTTGAAATGATGTTTTGTGCTGCATTCCTGATTAAAGTCTGATGAAAGATAAACAGTCTAATCAGCGAGTGGTGTTAATGTCCCAGAATTTGGCGTTGTGCTGTTGATTGCAATGTAAATACACAAACTGACACAAACACAAATCAAGGGGTGCTGGTGGTTTGAAAATACTTCCAATTATAATGAACAGCAAACATCCTACATGTTTATTTGCTTAACTCTACCAATAGAGCCTACTGAATATAAAAAAGGATGCACCAAAGTCTTTTTGAGGCTCCCACCTGCTCCAGTAATAATGCTTAGTCTTTTTTATGTGCAGTATTGTTACTACATCAGTACCATTTACAAGATTTGGAGAGGACACATAGACACATAGAAAGAAAAACAACAAACAAAATGCCCATCGTAAAATAAATAAATAATTATAAACAGGCCTGAAAAAGTACTGAAATGCT
Organism: Megaleporinus macrocephalus; assembly: GCA_021613375.1. NCBI lineage: Eukaryota > Metazoa > Chordata > Actinopteri > Characiformes > Anostomidae > Megaleporinus > Megaleporinus macrocephalus. Next base: position 26,572,131 of record CM038724.1, read on the forward strand.
ACTTAAGGCCAGAAATCCCTTTATCCAGTTCATAACAGTCAATTTATCTACTAACTATACTTCAGATGAACACAAGCAACATACACTGATCAGCTGTACCATCAAACCACCTCTTATCCATTGTATCTACTCCACCTCTCATACAGGTGCACTCTTTACAGGTTAAGTTATTAATGAACGTATTGAGATTTTTCCATTTGAGACATTTAAACTGTCTAACATGGCATTTAGCACATTTCCTATAGACGACCTTCTACCAAGTAGTAAATTCCACTGTTTGCAGAATGTTGCATGCAAGTCTGCACAGTGCTTAATTTCCAGGGTTGACGGTGCCTGTGGTGGTGGGGCCCAGTGTGACATCTTTTTAAAGGGTCTAAAATCCCTGGTGGCCATCCTGGTTCTGTCCTTGGAAGAACAGGGTCACAAAGCATATAAAGCATCTATCTATCTATCTATCTATCTATCTATCTATCTATCTATCTATCTATCTATCTATCTACACACATACTAGTTTACTAGTCAAGCTGTCCAAATATATATATATATATATATATATATATATATATATATATATATATATATATATATATATATATATATATATGTGTGTGTGTGTGTATCTATCTATCTATGTATGTATCTATCTATATATACACATGTATATATATATATCTATGTATCTATCTATCTATCTATATACACATGTATATCTATCTATCCATCTATCTATCTATCTATCTATCTATACATGTATATATCACTATAACACACACATACTAGTTTACTAGTCAAGATGTCCATATATATATATATATATATATATATATATATATATATATATATATACACATGTATATCTATCTGTCTATCTATCTATCTATCTACACATGTATATATCACTATAACACACACATACTAGTTTACTAGTCAATATATATATATACACATGTATATCTATCTGTCTATCTATCTATCTATCTATCTATCTACACATGTATATATCACTATAACACACACATACTAGTTTACTAGTCAAGCTGTCCAAATAGCAAAACACGGCCTGAACTGCCTCCCAGCCGCCATGTCTGCAGTTCCCTGCTGTATTATCATCATAATCATAACTGCCCTGATATTACACACACGGTGTCTGGCTACAGGTCATTTGCTAAATTACCATGCTCACCTGTGCGTGAGGTCATCACCAAGTCTGAACGTAGGAGGGCATTGGCTAACAGCTCAGCCCGAGACAGAATAAATAGGTGGGCCACTCTCACTGCCTTTCACCCACCGCCGCTCATCCGCACAGCATCGGACTGAACCTAAGGTGAGCCAAGGCAGCTGCTCTCAACTTCTGCAGTAACACAGGCTTGAATTGATGTGTCTTGAACGCCTGACTGAATCCTTTTATATATATATATATGTATATATTTGCAGGATTGCATTCCTTCTCTGCAGTTGCCAGCTCTCTTCTACAGCCATGTTGGGCTCCATCCTCTGCCTCTCTTTCGTCACAATGGTGTCTGCCGCACCGGTACGTGAAGATGATCCGTCTACTTCAAGCTTTTAGATAGTTCAAGTGTAGAAGTGCTAGCATGACTGTGGGGTTTAAACTGTATGTTGAGCTAGAGTGCCTTTACCTTTAACATGGAGCTCAAAAAGCTTGTGCTTCAGCTCTCTAAGGAAGCCACTGATGTGATGTTCTTAGTGCCTTCCATGCCAGAAAAAAAGAGAAATGTATATAGTATTAGAAGAAGGTTTGAGTGATGGGGTTGGGTTAGAGTAACATGGCTAAATGAATGTGTTGCCAGGTATATAGGTATGAGAATATGGAATGGGAGTCTATGGAAAGCAACAGAGTTTTAAAGTTTATAGTTGAGTGTTTGTTTTCCTTCTGATATAAATGATTTATTCGCAGATGTCACCCTTCTTCAACTATTTGCCACACTATGGAAAGCCGGCAGGCCCCTCGGCGCAGGTGAACCACATATACACTGTTTACAGCTTTATATTTTAAATAAACAGTGAAGTAGACGAGAAATAAGCAGTTGTATAAATATTCCCTTCAGTTAAATGGATTGGATTTCTTCAGGGTGTGAAATATATGTAAAACTATGTGGGGGCAGAAAAAGGTATAGCGGTATACATCTGTCCAGATTGATTTGAAAGCCTATAACTTCTTCCCTTCCATGCCTCCCAACTTTCAGCCTGCCTACAACACCCCCATCAGCATGGAGATCGTACGTCCTATTTTCTATCATTAAACATTACGTCAATCATGGTTTTGTTTATCATACTGTTGGCTTCCCTGCGGCTCACCGGCCTGTTCATGTCTTTCGCATTTTCAGGTGTTTCCTCCACAGTACCCAGGAGCTGCAGGGGGCGCTGGCGCTGCAGGGGTGAGTCTGCTGTCTATGTATTATGTGTCTGACGGATGCTCTTATCTACAGCGACTTACAACTGAACCACATTACAGCAGTCTTAGGGGTCTAGCCCGAGGACTCTCATTGGTATAGTGTGGTATAGTGCTAGCCCAGGCAGGGAACTCAAACCAAAGGCATTCCAGTTGCTCTCAGTTCAGGAATTTTAAGGCTGATCCCAAACTGCAGGGACTCGAAATGCTTCTGTAGGTAGGGAACCTCAAACTGCACAGTACATAGGGTACAAAACAGTACTCCCCTCTAAGGGACTGGTGGCCTATCCAGGGTGTCTTCCACCTGACAGCGAGTGCTGGGATAGGTTCCAGCACAATCCAGACGGATAAGGGTCTTAGAAAAAGAAAGAAAGAATGAATGAATGCCTGCGTAGGGACCCTGGGTAATGGAATGCAGCTCTAGTCTGCCACATTGAAGGAAATAAAAATAAATAGAAATAAATAGAAAATCCTATTATTATTCATAGACCATCAATGACTGACTGGTTGTTTTTTTTTACCCCCGTTTGCAGCCTTTTGCCACCCAAGGCTTCATCAAGTACTCCTTCCCCAAGGCTCCAGGTGCAAAGAGCGTGGAAGTTGTAAGTAATAACTGAAACCCAAGCTCTCTGTATGGCCTGCTGTGGTGATAATGAAGACAGTTGTTTAAAATTAGAACTGATTTTAATCTATACTATGTCTACTTGTGCTGTGTTACATTGCTCGTATAGCTTCTATAGGGTCCATGATATAGGTGTGGGTTTTATCATTGACAGCTGTGTCTTAAAGACTGACATATGTAAATGAGCTCTGTTCTGATTGGCCATGATCAAAAATAGCAGTCAGGACTGAAACTCTTCTGAGTGAGTGGAGCTAAACAATCACAGTCAAAGTCGAATTTCCATTGATTTACCGTGTGGACTGAAGTACTGACTGGTACACTGAAGCTCCTTTTATTAAAAAAAACAGGGAGGACGCTTCAGTTGCCCTGTAATGGCTCGCAGAGAGAACTTCCATGGGTGTCATTACTGCTTTGAACGTCTCTGCTGTTTAACTGAGCCATAAGTCAGCAGCGACAGACGATATTTTAATTATACACTGGGAATTACTGCACGAGCAACTTCAATATGTCTATTTAGAACCGTTCCAGTGTCTTATTATAGTTAATGACAGGGACGAGAGCTCGTCACGTCTTTCTAGAACTGGCATATAGTAAGTGCCCGCCTCTCTAACTGGTTGTTTTCTTTTCCTTTACTACTCTAGTACTACCCCTATGACTTCTCACAACAGGTAACACTTTTCTCTTCTTTTAGGATTTATGACTTGCTTTATTTGACACATACAACTTACCATAAACATATATTTAAACACACAAGTATCTCCGAAATAGTAACATTTTACAGGAGAGGCCAAATCCTTCTAAGCTTTCAATGTGAGTCAATGCAAAGAGGTTGCACTCCAAGCACAACGCCATGCTCAAATAGAGAAAAGTCAAAAATAGGTGCCAAAATAAATCATTTAGATTATCTCTAGTCCTTAATTTAGAACAAACTGAACTCTTCCCACCAACTTGGCAGCATACTGTGACATGTATTTTATCCCAGGCATGGTTACAGATGTTAGCCTAAGAAAGGCCAGCTGGGTGAACCAATCTGCTGCAGCGCCACCCTGAGGCAGACCAGTGCTACAAACGTAGTTTAAGGCAGAAGCTTGCAGATAGCCCTTAATCTTAATCTGTGGACAACATAACAGCATAAGTTTATTTTTAAGGACGCCCCAGATTTGGAGACATTCAAAGGGTCCAAGAAGCTCATTTGTGGGGGCCTGGACCCTCTTAGTTAGTTGCATCTGATTTTTGCAATCCAAGTAACCCCAAACACTTTCAGTGATGTTTAGGGTATATATATATATATATATATATATATATATATATATATATATATATATATATATATATATATATATATACATATACACTAAGAATAGAAGGCTGCAGCTCTTTACTCTTTTTACATTCCTACATTGCTATTTCACAGTGAATAAGATATTACACATCTCTATATATTATATATTACAAACTCTACTATGCTCTTTTCTTTTTCCAGGGAATGGGAAACATTCCCGTGCTGCCCCCAATCCCCGGAGTACGTCATTTGATCTTACCTTGTGCTTTTAAGTCTTCATCTGTGTTTAAGCCTTTAAGCTTGTTATTGAAAATTCTGACGTTTTGAAATTCACTCCGCAGCTCGTCAACTTCGACAACCCACAGCAGGCTGGTACCCAACAGCAGGGCCCTAGCGTGAGAATGCTATCTTTTAATATCTAGAAAAAATTCTTTATCCTGCAAAGAAAGAAACTGATTCAGAAAATCTCTCTCATTCACACTTTCTCTCCCTCTCTCTCCTTTGTTTCCAAACTCCTCCATGTTAGGCTGCAGCACAGCCCAGCGAGGTAGAAGCTCAGAAAGACCAGCCACATCCAGCTCAGCCAGGCCAGGTATGTGTAAATACTGATCATATAGTAAATCTCCACATTTGGATGATGGATTCAATTCTTTTGTTAATCCATCCATAAAACTTTCCATACTTTTGTCCAACATTTGCTTGGACTTAAAACACACTATTCAAATGCATGTCTTCCAAATAAAGCATCTCTAACTCTTCTTCTCTCCACACAGACCCCTCCCCATAAAGTCTGAAGGTGAGCTCCTGTGTTTTTGTGGAACCTTGCCATTAATAGTGAATAGCTCAAGTGTGAAGCTCCAATATTTTACAATACTAACAATAAATGTTGTTTTGTTTTTGGCAGAAACTTTCCTCTCTTCATAGTGAAGGTCCAGAGAGTCCTGGACGTCAAGATCCTCTCAGTGCTTGGAGCTGTTTTCCTTAATAACTAATGAGAGTTAGACTTAGTGAGCTGCCTTGAATGAAGGAAGCTCTTTATGTAATGTTAGTTCTGTAGAGCAGTCTGTGTTTGTTAAGGGCCTTTGAATTGAACCAAAACTGGCCAGCCTCTCGTATTCTGCAGAAAGAGAGGCATGTGTAAAGCCAATTAAGCATGCGATTATTTGACTTGCAGCTGAATATACAGGACGACGCTCGACAGAAGTTCTATGTGAATAATGTTTGACTAAAATAAATTTCACTAGATGCTTACTTTGTTGGTTTTGTCTGTTCTTTATAATTATAAGGCTTCATGGTCCAGATTAAGACCAAAGCAGTACACGGGTTGGGTTCGCATCAAAGCAAAGTTCAGCACCTACCATTTCTGGAAAAGAAAGTATCATAATTATTGGTTTTTGAAACACATGCAAGCATTTTCAATTTGATGCCAGCAAGATGTGTCAAAAAAGAGAGGAGCCACAAAAGACTGGTACAGTTCAGCTAATAAAACAAATACCAATATAATAATACTGGTAACTATATAACTGGGTATAATAAGAGCATCCCAGAGAAGTAAAGCAGTAAAGATGGGAAGGGATCACAGCCCTGTGGAAGACCTGTGGGTAAATGTGTAACCATTCAAGAATCCTCCTGTAAGCACCGCCTCTCAGTGCCCACAGGGTGAGCACACACACACACACCCTCACACCAAACCATCATCAGATACACCTGTAGCTCATCGGCAGGCCTATATAGTCTCTCCACGTACTGCACTCAATGCGTGGTATTGTACGTGACACCCACACTTACCTTACCTCTGCAGGCTTACCATTAGTCCAGTAACGCCATCTCTCCACGTCGTCTAAGCCCCTGGACCCGCCGCTCAAGGGGCATCCGAAGTCCACGCCTGACTGCCTAGATCTTCGCCTTATTTCACATTTCCTTATCCCTGTTGAATTAACCAAGCCGTATGGATCGTAACACCATGTCTGAGTCCTCTGAATCATTACACCTCCACTGTAAAATAGCAAAGAAATTGGAGATCATGTGCACTAGATAATCATATTAAAAGATTCAGAGAATCCAAAGAAATCTCTGTATTCAGGGCCCAAAACCAATACTAACCCTAACCCTGATCTTCATGCCCTCATGTAGACCCAAATCTGTAGTGGAAATCAAAAACACTACACCACAATCATCCTCTATGAACACTGTTCATTACTACTGCAAATATAACCACATAACCAGCCGTCTTCTCCAGGCCCGAGCTCATTTTACATGGTCTGAGGTGAAGTGGAAAGTTCAAAAAGTAGTTCAAAAGCCAGCATCCATGATGGTACGGGGGTGCATTGGTGTACATGGCTTGAATGACTGGGAACAATAAATGCTGCCATCCAGTTGATGTCTTTTTCTGAGAAGAAAAAGACACATTCAGAACGTACTACAGCAGCGTGACTCTACAGTAAAAGAGCCGGGGTGCTAAACTGGCCCAAAGATGAGATGATGTAACACGGTGGTGAACATGAACCTAACTACATATAACTTAGAAGTTGGACTTTCTTGCTTCTCATGATGCATGTAATCCCAAACAAACCTGATCCATCCGGTTCTGCCAGGTTCTTAGGAATTTCATATTCCATTTATTTTAATAATGCCTGAAACTCTTATGGGTTATTGGGAATTATTCCAGAATCTAATGTCCTCAGAACTATCTCCAAAAAAAGGGATAACTTAGCAGACGTTTTTAAATGGTAGTTAAATAATACGTTGGAAGTGCTGTAACATAGCACAGTCAAGAACTGCTAAGAAAGTATTTGTTAACCCTTTGAGGCACAAGCTAAGCAAAGCTCTTCTATCGTACAACATGTTTACCTTGACCCGTATTCATTTCTTATGTTATTTTACATACTGCTGAGTATCTTTTTGGTATATCTTTTAAAATCAGTTTATTTCACAATGTAATGTTCCAAATGTTCAATAAAATCTTGGTTTTGACCCTAAATCATTATTTTAATTCGTATGTATTTACTTCATGCACAAAAATAGTTGTTGTAAATACGTTTTTGACTGCACAAGTTTCAATAGCTCCTATTAATCGTGAACACATAAGGGTTAACTCTGACCCATGTTGTGTGTCAGAAGGGTGAAGATGCAAAAATAATTTTTATTAAAAACTGAAATCAGGATTTGTGGTGATCAAAAACAAGTAAACTGAGGAATTCCTGGAAGCTTGAATGATGAAATGAATTTACTGTAAAGAAAAAACAATCCGAGAACCACTGTAGGAGTTTATAGTAGAAGACATGCACAGAGAATTTCATAGCTAGCCTCATGTTCTTGTTGACACTTTATAGTTCACATGAAATAAATAAATAAAGTAAATAAAGCAAATAAATATAATAATGGAGGTCTACAGATACTCACTCACTTAGTCCAATATGGTTCCAGGTGCTTCTACACCACCTTGTGCTGCCGTCTTGCCACCTTGAGTTGACCTTGATTTAATTGGTATGCGTGCCAGAAGGTTTTGAATCGGATCATTCTGTTCTTCGTCATCTGCCTTCGCTGAACGGACCTGCAAAGACACGCTTCCCATTAGCTTCTCAACGACTTCTCATCCACATCTCAACAGCTTCGTGTTAGCACCCCTAGCTCTGCATCAAAGAGCAACCTCATCACCACAAGTGATCTTAACTTTGGGGAAAGTACTTGGGGGCTGATACGTGTGCCAACATTTCTTTAATACTTTTCAGTAAAATGGTAATTAGCTCACAGTTCATTTATACTTGGGGATGACTAAAGCTCCACTTAACAGGTAGACACAGACCAACAGGAATAGAGGTGAACAGCCTGGATGTTATATAAGGTCCTTGAAAAAAAAATTCATGAAATCACATTACAAAAGAAAAAGAAAATCACAGATACAAATATTTGTTATTGGTGTATGAGAGTTTAAGGCTGTTTATGGTGAATGATGTCACAGCGTGCTTTTCTGAGCATATAGCTTATATTGTTAGTACTTAAAAGCAATTCCCAGCTGAGCATGATTACACATAATTACCCATAATATAGGTTGCTGCAATGTCAACCAGCTCTAGGAAAATGAGATTGATAGGTTAAGTACAGTGTTCATCTGCTTCAGCTTGTTTTGCTGGCTAGCTGGGTTAACCATACAGCCTACATTATACAACAGTAGCATGTATAATATAATATATTAAAACAGTATAATAGTATTATAATAGTAGTTTTTTTCATTTTCTGCATCATATTTGCATATTTATACTCACATTTATACTCACATTATGAAAAAACACAAGAAAGCCCAGGGAGTTCAGGTCAATCTGCTCTGTACCAAGAGCCCTATTAGAAATGTATTAGTTCATTAAAAGAATATTGGTAATTAAATCTCTTTGATAATGTTTCTGGTGGGTTGCTTTTTGTAGGGAGACTGATATGATATGCAGTTTTATGTAGTAAAATTACTAGAAGAATGTGAATGATGGTGCTGACCAATCAGAAATGCTGCTAATAGAAAGAATGTAATTTGGTAGGCCGGGGCCATTTTTGGAAATGTCTGCAAATCAGAAATTGTTTACAAACAGTGTCTCTTCCCAAACAAGGAACAAACCGCTGTACCTGAACATTGTGAGCTACCACGCCCCCTTCTGGAAGGTGCTCTAGAGCCTGTGAAAGAAGTTATGGGTAATATTAAAGATATTAAAGACACATGGGATGGCATTTTGGCCAATAATGGGAGACACACAAATGAGAAGCAATAAGTAAAATAATTCAATATACAGCACTACACTAATAGTACTTTACTCCAACATCACTTCACAGAATGGGCGTGCTGAAGGATAATATGTGTTGGAAATGTAAACAAGTATCTGGTACATACATTCATACACTATGGGGATGCAAAGGACTTTTGCTTGTCTGGAACTGATTCTCATGTGCCGGATGGAGAGACAAACACCTACACTTAGAATAAGGGTAGACTATATCTCCTGTTAGCAAAAGTAAGAGGTAACCATAGAAATTCAGGGAAATGGGAGGAACTCTTTGAGAGGCTATGTGAGCTATGTGAGCCCTTGTTATTGTTTTTATTTGTAGAAAGTTTGTTCTTTCTAAGTTCATTTTATGGTTTCAAATATCCATCCATCCATTATCTTCCACTTTATCCTGATAGTCGGGGGGACTGGAGCCAATCCCAGCGTCATCAGGCGAAGGCGAGGTACATCATGGACAGGTCGCCAGTCCATCGCATGGCCAATACACATTGGCACCTACAGGCAGTTTAGAGTGAGCGATCAACCTAACATGCATGTGTTTGGACTGTGGGAGGAAACCGGAGTACCTGGAGGAAACCCAATCAAGCACGGGGAGAACATACACACTCCAAACAGAACAACCGGGAATCCAACCCAGATCATCTTGCTGTGAGGAGACAGTGCTAACCACTACACCACCGTGCCACCTGGTTTCAAATAACAGTGTAAAAAAAATAAAGAAATATAGAAATGACTGCATAACACTCATGTAGACTCTGTATTTTGTGCTTCAGTAGAGTATTTACCCACCCCTAGTATTTCCAATTAGACTAGATATTTGCATCACACATGATGAAGCCTCATTTGGAAATACGCCATCCAGCCAAAGAACGGGCACGGCACTAGAAACACCCAAACCCTGCCTCCCGTTTCAGTTTGGGTGTAACCACACGAATTGTCAGGAGGCTCGCAAAGCAACCACTGTTTTGCGAACTGAGAATTGTGGCAGTAGCGGTGGTCAGAACCTTTTTTGGGCCTGGGAAACCTTTTCTTTTCTTTTCTTTTTTTCAACAGGAGACGACATCTGCCGGGAAAATCACAGAGATGTGTTTTCAGGCAGGACCTGAATTATCAGACCACCGCTGAGTTCAGCGAAAACCAGTAGGTAATTGGGCCTGTAATTTTCTCCGAGGACGACAGGGAAAAACAACGACACGGCTGAGGCAGATGGAAATAGGGCTGCTGAGTAGCCCGTAGAAGAAGACCAAATGGAAGCTGGCCGGCGGTATTAAAACAACTCGGAGGCCAATTAGCCTCAATTAGACTTTGATTATGCTATCATGTTACACTAAAGAACCTGGCCTACATGACTAAAACTCCACCCTATCTGTCTTTACAGATTCTTTCAAAATAAATATGAATTTGAACTTCATCAATTCCTGATTTTTTTCAGATTTTATATATTTCTGCATAAATATGATCTAAAACTTGAGGATGTTGGGTGATTTCCTCACACGGCCTCCGCACTTCAGATCCACACCATTTCTATTGGATTAAGATCAGGACCTTGACTTCACATTAACTCTATTCTTCTTTAACCATTCTTTGGTAGAATGACTTATATGCTTAGGGTTGTTGTCTTCCTGCATAACCAACGTTTTTGGATAGATATCCTGACATTTACCCCGCTAGAGTTTGCTGTTATAATTCAGAGCGTATTGTTTTTTTTAATTTAATGTTTTTCTTTATGCCTGTATGTGTGTTTTGGTTGTTTAGTGACCGCCTGCAAACAATAATAAAAACTAAACTGAACTGATCAATAATGGTAAGCTGTCCTAAACAGGCCCAAACCACAACACTGCCACCACCATGTTTCACAGATGGGATAAAGTTTTATGCTGGAATGCAGCGTTTACTCTCTCCAGACATAACTCTTCTATTTTGGTCTTATCTGTCCACAAAACATTTCTTCTAGCAGCTGTCTGGCGGCAGACGGGCAGCATTGCTCTTGTTGGATGGGAGTGGCTTCCTTTGTGCAACCCAACCATGCACACCACTGTTGTTCAGTGTTTTCCTGATGGTAAAGTAGAAGATGCCTTTAGCTGCACAGAAGTTACTCGGGGTTCCTTTGTAATCTCTGGGACTCTAACATAAAGCCAACAACCTTTTTAGAGAAATTAAACCCTCCTTTGCCCCCCATCAGCATGTAAGTTGTACAAAAAATGCTTCGTAAGTGCTACGTATGAAAGCAATATAATAAATCACGTCACTCCATCACCAACACCATCACCAACATCCAACTTGTAGGAAAATGATCTCAATTGTTTGTGCTGCTAAAATAAATGTTTTAATTCTGACTTGTTTGACAATGATCTATTGAGACATCAAGACTTGATTAATTTGAGAATGTGCTTAAACAGTTAAGTAGCATTTTAAACAGAGATGGACTGATCAGTGTTTTTGAGGCCGATTCCGTTTGCCAATCATCTTTCAGCGCGATCAGCTGATAGCCGATACAGATCGAGGGTGGAGTATACGCCACGGCAGGGCTACATGTAGTTATTAGCGCAAGCAAGTCATGAAACATGGTCAAAACAAATATCCCCAATACTGCAATCATTACATTTAGACCCTTAATTTAAAACCAAAAAAGCTAATTAAATAACTGCAGTCATTAAACGCAGACTCTGGTTATTTTAAACCACAATCAGCAATAATTAAATGTAGATCTTAAATTGCTGCTGCTGTACAGACTGACTGCTCCAGTCTGTGGAAAATGAAAGTGTATGTATTTCCACCTAGTGGTTCAGATAGGAATTCCAGGGAGCTGGCCGGAGGTGTCCTCTTCCTGGATGAAACGCTAGCTGGAAATACAGAAATTAGGCTCATTTGTTTAACGCCATCGATCGGCTCTCAGGATCGGCTAAATTGGAGAAATTTTGGCCGATCACTGATCACATATTTTTATTAAAAATTGGCCAATACCAATACACAGCTGATCGATCCTTCCATCTCTAATTTTAAATCATCTCTTCCTCTCAATCTAATCATGAACCTGAATAATTCAAGCTTATATTTAGAATAAAAACTTGATAACCTTGTTGTAAGCACAAATGCTGGCTACTCAGGAGGCAAAGCGTGAGTTTCTCAGCTCTTCATCATCAGCTGTACACGGCTGTTAGGTAAGTGATGTCATTGCTACTGACACAAAGTGTTTATATAATAATTTAAGGATTAAAACAGCAGGAATATTTTGTTTAATGGCACAAACCAGCAGAAATGAACAAGACTGTTGAGTGATGTCACTAATCTCAACCGTAGTGGCTAATAACTTACAAATTAAAACAGAACAGTTTATTTTATCAGCTCAAATAAACGAAACCATTTGTTGTGGTTCGTATGTTTATCTCACAGATTTTCTAATATCAGATTATCATCCAGCCTGATGAGCATCAAGTCTCAAGTGAACTGCTAACTGAGTTCGGATGCATTAGCCACTCACAGGTATAAAATGATCTGATAATGTTTTTGGTCATATGTATAATATAGAACATGTTGCTTACAGATCAGGTCTGAAGTGGCGATGGGGCAGCACTGAGGGTTGAGCAAAGAGAGGAAAGTACTCTTAATGTTGCTCTTGCTTTGAAGTCTGTGCAAGTAAAGACACATTCTCACTCTTTGAGGAGCTTCGTATTCCTGTCTTTGCTGCAGAGAGAAAGAAAAGCTTAGTTAAGCTCAGTTAACTGCGTACATGCTGGTTTAGCATGCTGGTCAGATAGTAGAATATTCACCGGCATCAAAAGTTCTTTCTGTGATAGTAATCATTGTGTGCCATGGACAGGACGATAGAGAGCTTTGGCTGAAGCTAGGACTGTAGTCAAGATCACCTTTGTTGGTCCATTAACCTTATAATTGTGTCGAACAGCAAGTCTACAGGGAGCCGAGAGTGAGTCAAGATCGAGACCCACAAATCTCAAAAACTTTTTCGACTTCTTCACACACATACGAGCTTGAGTGACCTCCCATTCTTAATCCATAGGGTTTAATGTGGTGTCAGCCCAACCATCGCAGCTATAACAGCTTTCACTCTTCTGGGAAGGCTTTCCACACAGTTTAGGAGTGTGTTTATGGTAATGTTTGGCCATTCTTCTTCCAGAAACACATCTGTGAGGTCAGACATTGATGTTGGACGAGAAGGTATGGCTCGCAGTCTCTGCTCTAATTCATCCCAAAGTTGTTCTACCAGGTTGAGGTCAGGACTCTGTGCAGGCCAGTCAAGTTCTTCCACACCAAACTGGCTCATCCATATCATGTTGGAACAGGAAGGGTCCGTCCCCAAAATGTTCCCACAAAGTTGGAAGCATGAAATTGTCCAGAATTTCTTGGTCTGCTGAAGCATTAAGAGTTCCTTTCACTAGAACTGAGGGTCCAAGCCCAACTCCTGAAAAACAAGCCCACAGCATAATTCCCCCTCCACCAAACTTTACACTTGCAGTCAGGCAAGTACCGTTGTCCTGGCAACTGCCATACCCAGACTTGGACCCATTGGATTGCCAGAAAGAAAAACGTGATTCATCACCCCAGATAACACGTCTCCACTGATCTACAGTCCAGTGGCAGCATGCTTTACATCACTGCACCCAACGCTTTGCAATGCATCTGGTGATGTAAGGCTTGGATGCAGCTGCTCAGCCATGAGAACCCATCCCATAGAGCTCTCTATGCTCTGTTCTTTAGCTAATCTGAAGGCCAGATGAAGTTTGGAGGTCTTTAACGTTTGACTGGGTACCAAGTTGCTGCTCTGTCATTTTACGTGGCTAAGTTGCTGTCGTTCCCAGACGCTTCCACTTTGTTATAACACCATCGACTGTGGAATATTTAGTAGTGAGGAAACTTCACGACTGGACTTGTTGTACAGGTGGCGTCCTATCACGGTACCATGCTGGAAGTCACTGAGCTCCTGAGAGCCACCCTTTTACTAATGTGTGAAGCAATGATCCATGTCTAGGTGCTTGGTTTTATACACCTGGGGCCATGGAAGTGATTGGAACGCCTGAATTCAGTGACTTGGATGGGTAAGTCAATACTTTTGGCAATGATCTCACAACACAGCCAAATTAAAAGGGAAATATTTAAAATATGAAGATGCCTAATTTGTACAGACCAACACAATAGCAAGGGTCACAATATTCAAAAATCAAGGCAGCACTTCCCAGTATTAAAGCACTGAGGGATAGAATAAATGAAGGAAAAGAAAAAGTGAGTATCATCAGTGGAATTCCCCTTTAATTATAAGTGATTGGAACTAAATTTGAGGTGTGTGGTTTGCACGGTGTTAAGAACACAGCAGGGTCTTCATCTATTTGCTTGGAACTGAGTGGCCAACAGATGGTCAATAGATTCAGCATTTGATGAGCTGGTACCCAGAAGAAGCTATCTACTGGATTTTGTGTCTCACGGCGCTTTAGCTGGATATTATTGTGACCAGGCCTAATTAGCGTCAAGCCTAATTACATTATATTACAGCATACTAGAAAGTGTCTTGCGTGCTGTTGGTTTTGGAGCTAATGATGTGTTTAGCGTGATGATATCATGATCTCGTCTGTCAGCTGCTGCACTGTTAACATGTTAATTAAATCAATTTACTTTTCAATTGTTCTACATGTTCATGCTGTGCAGTGAATTGTAGTCTGAAGTACATGACGTTGTACAAGAAGTCATACTAGCTTTGCAAAAACTCTCACTGCCGCTGTTGTGTGAAATTAAATATACTAAAAATTTCAAGTTCTACAAAGGCTGAGGGTTAGGATTAGGTTTTAGGTTAAAGTTAGGGTTAATATCAGGATAAGGGCCAGGCTGATGGTTAGGATTAGGTTTTAGGTTAAAAATTAGGGTTAATATCAGGATAAGGTCCAGGCTGAGGGTAAAGATAAGGTTTTGGGTTAATGTTAGGGTTAATATCAGGATAAGGTCCAGGCTGAGGGTAAAGATAAGGTTTTGGGTTAATGTTAGGGTTAATATCAGGATAAGGGCCAGGCTAAGGGTTAGGATTAGGTTTTAGGTAGACGTTAGGGTTTATATCAGGATAAAGGCCAGGCTGAGGGTTAAGATTAGGTTTTGGGTTAAAGTTAGGGTTCATATCAGGGAAAGGGCTAGGCTGAGGGTTAAGATTAGTTTTTGGGTTAAAATTAGGGTTAATATCAGGATATGGATCAGGCTGAGGGTTAGGATTAGGTTTTGGGTTCATGTTAGGGTTAATATCAGGATATGGATCAGGCTGAGGGTTAGGATTAGGTTTTGGGTTCATGTTAGGGTTAATATCAGGATATGGATCAGGCTGAGGGTTAGGATTAGGTTTTGGGTTCATGTTAGGGTTAATATCAGGATAAAGGTCAGGCTGAGGGTTTGGATTAGGTTTTAGGTAGAAGGTACGGCTAATGTCAGGATAAGGGCCAGGCTGAGGGTTAGGATTAGGTTTTAGGTGGAAGTTGGGGTTAATGTAAGGATAATGTAAGGGCCAGGCTCAAGGTTAGGTTTGGGTTGTGGGCTAAGGTTAGAGCTAGAATTCGAACCAGATCAAGATTTAGGGATGATGTTTTTCATTAAACGTAAGGTTTAATCAGAGTCAGTATTAGAGCCAGGGTTAATGTTATGATTAGCTTTGGGGTTGAAGTGTAGGATTAGGCAGAGAGTGAGGAACAGAATTAGGTTTTGGGTTAAGGTTAGGGTTAGGAGTAGGGCGAGGGGTGGATCAGCATAAGGGTTTGAGTTAAGGTTAAGGTTAAATTTAGAACCAGTGTTAGGATAAGGTTTTAATTTTATGTTAGGTCTAGGATTAGGTCCAGGCTGAGGGTAAGGATTAGGTTTTGGGTGGATGTATTCAGCTGCTTCATTACTGATGTGTTGTTGATGTGTTACTGATACTCAGAGTAATATTCTTAATGAGGAACAAGCCTGCAGATGATTCCATAAACACTGAGGAAGCTGATTAACACTGAGAATGAACTGATATGTAATTACAGAATAAACAATAGCAAACATTTGAATACAAAATCAAAATATGTCTCTGTGTGCCATGACTAGAATTCATTTTCCTCAGATTCACATTCCGTCTCTGCTCTCCTCTTTGTAGCGATATGAGACGAGGCCTGGCGACACCCATCACCGTCAATAAGCACAGTATCAGATAACAGATCAGCAGATAAAGCCTTTCTGGCTCTCAGTGATAATTAAAACCTTTCTTCAGACATATCAACCTCTCAACAGGCCCCAACCCAGGCAGGAATCGTTGGTTGGGGGGGGGGGGCACAAGATAAAAATGAAACCCTTCAGCCTGTCAGTGTGGTTTTGACAATGAGGCGATCAGAAAAGATTTATCATTCGGCTTATCTCCAGACAAATCTGCAACCCAAGACTCTGTCGAGCCTCTAATTAACTGCTTCACAAGATCCTTCGTTTGAATGCTTTAATGCGGCAGCTTCCACCTGGCACGTGTACTTTCCCCTTGAAAAATGAAAACGCCGCCCCCTCACAAAACCGCCTTTGAGCAAACAGACTAAGTGTTTCTGACAGAACTATCAGACACAGACGACTCCCCCCACCCCCACCACAAAAGTCCGCAGAAGAATCTCGAGTGGTTGACGATTGCCTTCCATTTTTACCCCCGTCTTTTTTAAGAACTGCATGCCGAGCAGAATTTTACAGTGTATAATTATCCATGATGAGCCATTATCAATTCTGACTCCTTTTTGAAGAGCACAGTCATGTGACTGCCTCGTTCCAGAAGGTCTAGACTATATATTGCATCCGTGCTGAGCAATCACTCCACTTCTCCTGGAGACTCTATACAATCTCTTCACAGGGAAAAGTAAGTACAAGTTCATATTATTATTATTTTTGTTTATTTATTTCTTTATAGTTGGTCTACTGGGCTGGTTTTAGCTTGAAACGTAGACGTTTGGGTGACTATCAGTAAGATGGACCTTTAGGTCTTGATGTACAGCATTGATATATATCCTGTTGGCTCAGCTTCTAAAACTGCAGTACTTTACTGGCATTAATGGCAAAACTTTACTGTCAGGCATTTGCAATATTGATGTCAAGGTGACGTAACATCTGTGTGATGGTTAATATCATACTTCACTGGAACCAAGGGGCAAAAGCAGCCCCCCATTATCTCTCTTCCACCAAACCTTAGTGTTGGCACTATGCATTCGAGCAGGTGGCATTCTCTTAGCTTCCACTAAACCAATATATATGCATCAGTAGTCCAGATAGTGAAGTATGCTTCTTCACTCTGGAGAACATGGCTCCAGAGTCTGGTGGCAGCAGGCTTTACACCACTTCAGCCGACACTTGGCATTGCATTTAGTGATCTATGCAGTCATAGACCCATTTCTTGAAACTCTCAATGTACAGTTGCATTTACGTCACTTAGCAGACGCTCTTATCCAAGTGTTTTGTGTTCAATCAGAATATGTATCTCTATAAAGTACAAACAGGTTTAAGTTCAAACTACTCTTGAGCTAAAACACTGCCATAAACAAGTGCCAGTGCTGATACCTAGAAAGAAGACAACAAAATATAAGATTAGACACAGAACAATACCTAGCAAGACTGGAACACCTACAGAGAAGAGAATAAATACAAGACTTCATACAGTATAAGTGTATAGTGTAGCCAGTGTTCCTAGAAGTTCAAGTGCAATAATGGTTTATACCAATACTTCAGTAGAGCGTTAGCACTTATGTTGTATCTAAAGGCAGTCTGGAACTCTGTAGTGGAGGATAAGGGGATATTTGCATGTTCTGCATGCTCTGGAAGTTTCTGTGTTCCTAGACACGACCATTTGACAACAACAGCACTTACGGTTGTCCAAGGTAGCTCTAGCAGGGCAGAGATTCCCTAGCGTCCTATGACAGTGCCATGTTTAAAGTCACTGAGCTCCTCAGTACCAACCACCGCCAGTGTTCGTCTATGGAGACTGCCTGGCATGTGCTTGATTTGATCCACCTGTTTGTAACAGGTATAGCTGAAACCCCTGAATTCCACAGTTACATAGCGTAGATGTTATATGACCTGGACATCAAAGCCTACAACAAAAGATGAAATTAACCTTCACAAACGTTTACATATGTTTAATGTAGATGTGGTGTAAACTTAGAAACCTGACAGTAAAATGTTACCAAAGAACATTTGATACCATTTGTTTGTTTCTCTTTCTTAAGGCTCAAGATGAAAGCCGTGGTGTTCTTGATGTGTTTTGTGGGCTACACAGTAGCCGCCCCAGTGAGTCATTCCCCAACTTCGCAAATCTTTTCCATTTTTTTCAACCAGCATATACCTCCACAGCCTTATGCACGCGTTGTAATTACACTCCTTTCTGTTTTCCAGGCGCCTGATAGTGGCAGCCAAGAGGTAAGTCCGCAACCCACTCAGCTGTCAAACATAGACCTGTTCTGTATGTTAGCATTAAAACTGCTTTGTGGAAATGCTTCATGTCCTGGGTGGCGCCGGTGTAGCAGCAGATAGCGGACCATGCTCACACGGCCCTGCGGCTGATGGAACTCTACCGAATGTTTGGCCACCTGCAGCATCAGGTCAGTGCCGGCAGAAAGTCTTGATTACTGATTATAGTCCTCCAAATCCCAAAGCAATCTCAGGAACTCATTGCCGTTTGTGTCTTGACCTTTTATTTACAGGGCAATGCAGCTCCTGCTCCTCCCCAGGTGCCTGAACTTCTCTTGAACATGAGTAGTTTTCATTCCACACCCACACACCTGCCCTTTATCATACAGGTTTAAAGGGGGAAATGTCACTGTTTTCTAAATCTCTGTATAATTTAACCTTTAAACCTTTAAAGTCAGTCAGTGTGTATGTGTAATGCTGGTCTGTAGAAAAACATTAAGAACTGCACACAGTAGTAATGACAGGAACCAGACGTCTGACGCTTTTAAAGGAGCAGTGTGTCGGATTTAGGAGGGTCTATTAACAGAAATGGAATATAATATACAAAGCTATTAATGTAGAATGAGCCCTTAAATCTGTCTAAGAGCGGCTACATTTTTTCCATTCCACAACAGTGTGGCACCTCAAGAGGTTACACACTGCTGCTTTAATGCCACTAAAAGCTTCCTCACTGGTTATTACACAAAATGCTGATGAATGTGCAGCGTAATGTCTGAGAGGCTGTTTTTTTACAAATATTTTTAGAGGTTTGGGGTGAAAACTATAAATATTTTAATTAACTAAGTTTGGAGAAGTATATGCAGGGCGTTAAAAGACAAAATAATCCCCTCTAGAAGGTTACACACTGCTCCTTTAATGCTACTAAAAGTTCCCTCACAGACCACAAAAAGCTAATGAATGTGCAGTGCAGCTTACTGTCTGAGACATTGTTTTTTTTTATAAATGTTTTAAGAGGTTCAGACTGAAAACATATCATTTTAAAAATCAACTCAGGGTGGAGGAGTATATGCAGGTCTTTTTAAGGCAAAATCACTGCTAAAGAAGTTACATACTGCTTCTTTAATGCCACTAATAGCTTCCTCACTGAATGTTATTACACAAACAGTTGATAATTGTGCAGCACATTGTCTGAGACACTGTTTTTAGAAATGTTTTTAGAGGTTTGGGCTGAAAACATATCATTTTAAAATCAACTCAGGGTGGAGGACTATATGCAGGTCTTTTTAAGGCAAAATCACCGCTAAAGAAGTTACATACTGCTCCTTTAATGCCACTAAAAGCTTCCTCACTGAATGTTATTACACAAACAGCTGAGAATTGTGCAGCACAATGTCTGAGACACTGTTTTTAGTAATGTTTTTAGAGGTTTGAGCTAAACACATATCATTCTAAAATCAACTCAGGGTGGAGGAGTATATGCAGGGCATCTTGAGGCAAAATCGCCCCTAAAAAGTTACATACTGCTCCTTTAATGCCACTAAAATGCTGATGAATGTGCAGCGTACGCATAATAATCCCTAAAGAAATATATGACTATATTAAGTCAGTTAAGTCAGTTAACTTCTACAAATAATCATTTCACTCTGCCTGCCTTTGTTTACAACTTGACTGAATTGGGCAGAAATTTGGAAAAATGAGTGGACTTCCCCTTTAAGGCATGCAGTATTTGATAAGATACACTGTTTCATGTTGTAGAGAGGAATGGCAAATGTAGCATCAATCTACAGGCAGACATTAGCGTTAAATGGGTCCACCGTGTAAAGAAAATGTGCGGACCCTCTAAAATCTCCCAACACTCTTGGAAAAAAACGAGGAAGAAACAAACAAAAAAGAAGAAACCAAAGAGATCAAAGATGCCATCATGGCTGTTTGATGTCTAAGAGCCGGCGAGTTCAAACAGTCACGGGGAAATTCATTCCTAACGCAAACACACAGCATATTTCTGATATGGGATCTCTGCATTGTGAGATGAATGAAAAGGGACTGGAAAAAAAAGAGTGACATATCTCTTTCTTCTTCTTCTTCCAGGTACCAGTACAGACTCAGCCCGCTCAAGCACCACAGCCGGTGAGGAGAGCTCCTTCATTCTAGCTAATCAGCTGGACCTTCTGTATTTTACATGAAACCATCTCACTGACAGGTCAAAGCAGGTGATATATAGATATATAGAGAAGATATACAATCAAATTACATGCAGTGCTTGTGATGGAATAAAGGGAAAAACGACACAGCAGTATTAAGTGAAGACGGTACGTAGGCCAACCAATAAGAGTCTGTAACATTGCCCTTAAATATCATCGCCATTCAATGAAAAACAAGTATCTCCTAAATGGCAACTTTAGAGGAGAGGCCAAAAACTGTCTCAGCTTTTAATGTAAGTCAATGGAACCAGAATTCTTTACAAGCTATTTTGAAGCTTTTCTTTTAGTCTGTTCATCATGAAATGTTTACACAATATAAACAACCACTGTCATGTTCACATGGTGCAGAAAAATAAAAATCGATATAAATTGGGATGCATGTTTTTCTTTGGACAGCAAGGATATGTTACTAAATTATTACAAAATTGAGTTTTAGAAGAAAATTTTGAATGTGAAAGTTATACGTCATCACTGTACGTCCAAATCTGAATCTCATGATGAGAGCAAACCAAATTATCCAAAATAACCTATGCTAAAGATACATATATATATATATATATATATATATATATATTCTAAAATACAAGGTTTTAACTTGATATATATTTCAAAAATATTCTTGGTCTCATTAGGTAAGAGGGTGGAGTTACTTTCTGGTGGGTTAAATCAAGCTGTGATGCATGGGCCTCCTTATCGGAAGCCTCATCTCCCACATATTTCATGTATTTCTCTATAATATGCCAAATACGGCAAATAAATTTAAGTTATGCATCAAAGTCTGCAGAAATGGTTTGCCTGTAAAGGATGTTTTAAGTTATTTTAAGTAAAATAAAAACAAATTTGGCCAAATGTGCATAAACTTTTGCTCAAGACTGCAGAAATCTTGACTTTACAACATTTAAGGCAGCGTTCCTCGGATTTGCCTGCATAATTCAGTCACTGATGTGTAAACAGAGTTATTTAGTGAGGTTTAATGTAGAAAGGGTTAACGGTGGAGAAACTGACTCAAGATTTCTCTACAGTGGTGGTGATGGGAAACCAAGAGGTACCACCATATCCACCACACCAATGTAGTCATTTTATTCACTACCCAAAACCACCTACACGTGTCTCGTGAGAATTGTATGTCATGCTGATGAAGGGAACCTGAAAATAACACAGATCTTTTGGGACTATTTTCTCTCTTCAGGCATCCTGAATGCAACTCTTATCACAAATCAGCTGCATCAGGAACCGTATTCATTACCATTAGATGTAATAACCTATTGGGAGGTAGCTTTGAGAAGGTTGAGATGCTTCAGATGTTTGGTTCCTGTCACCCTGACTCAGTTTCTCTAGAGTGCAGCAATCAGTCTGGAGGACTTTGTTTACATCTTAGCTTGTTAGCTATGCAGGAATGTGTGTAATTCTGTTTAACAGCAGCCTCAGTCGCGACACTTGACATGTTGAAGTTGCTCTTCGCCCTCGTTTTATCTACAATCAGCACTAATCCTTGCGTGGATTCCTTCCAGGGTTTCTTGTTCAACTACCCAGAGTTGCTCCCCCAAGGAGACGGTTCTGACGAGGAAGCACAGGTGAGACACTCAAGGTGGTTGTTAACTCCAACATTTCTGGAGAGTGTAACTTCAACCCATAGCCACCATCCAACTCTCCTCAGTAGCTCTATACTAGCTGAAACCTACAGGAGAACCCACCTCCAGGACCAAGATAGAGAACCAGTGACGCATACATAAGCACTAAATAATCTAAATCACATACTGAACTTTAGACAGAAATGAGAGACGCTCCTTTCAGTTATAACCCATGGAATGGAGTGAGGAGGAGAGGTAGGAGAACCACATTTCTATGTAGGTTGCCTTCAAATATAGTGTTACCAAATGAGATAGCACCTCCACCTGCTGGGTTCAGGAGCAATTCGTCCTATTCAGTCAATGTTTTATCTTTTGATCTTTCTTATATGTGAAGCCCAATCTCCGCGCATTCTACCCGGCCGTACCTGGAGCCCCCCCGGCGGCCCCCGCAGCCCCGCTGAACTCGGACGAAGCTGAGGGCGCAGAAGAAGCCGAGGGTGCAGAGGCGGCCGAAGCCGAACCGGCAGCCGAGACAGCCACTGAGGCCCCAGCCGTTGACCCAGCCCTTGCTGTTACCACTGTTGACCCCGTGGCCGTGGACCCCGTGGCCGTGGACCCCCCAGTGGAGCTTGAGTTCGGCATCGAGGTTCCTGTTGCCTCAAGCGCCCCTGCCGACGTTGTCGATCCTGCCCTGGTCCCGCAGGGAGTGGAGGTAGCTCTGGAGATCGACACCACCGTGGTAGAGCCCGATGCTCCCGTAGTGGCCTGAGCGCCCTGACTCTTCGTTAGGGGGCCTCAGCGCCCCACACAGCCCACCGCTCACCCACGGCACAGAGGTGGGGTTAGTTTACAGAAAGAATCCATGTGATTGGAAAGAACAAGAGTACGCTGGTATATGGGAGGTGAAGAATTTCTGTTGTTTTGGCTGGAGCTTGATTTGTGTGATCCTCAATGTGACAAGTGAAGCTCTGCAGTAGCTTCATCGCTTTCTCTGTTTTTTTTTCTACTTCTAATAAACATGTCTATCTTCATCCCACAATTTGTAGCCTCTTTCATTGCCGCCAGTGCAGGAAAAGATACGCTGGCAAGGGGAAACCTCATAACTGTAGAAGAACAATTTTAGCATTCTAATGTTTTCTGGATGGGACGATATTGCTTAACACATCTCAACCCATTTTCCTCCTATAATGTGATCCTGTGCTGTGAACTGGTCAGATCAGACTGCCAGATTTTATGCTGCTCAAGCCAATTATCTACCAGTACTTTCCTTTGAAGGTTTAATGGAAATATTAGACATTAGATCAGTACCACTGATATTACTGGCCAATCCAGATGTGAACAGATGTCAACAGTGGTGGGGAGCTCATACAAATACACACATATTTAAAATGCATGCAGGGTAGACTCTTTACAATGACAGGAACCAGGGATTGTGACATCTACCATGTAAATGTAGCTGATTTATTAACTGTTTACAAGCAGTAGTGACCCTAGATGTGTTTAAAATGAAACTTTACAGGAGAAGGTAAAAACATACCTTCCTTTTAATGCAAGTCAATGGAACCAGGTCATTTTGGGCCCTTTTATCTGTTCCTAACATCATGAAATTTACCCACAATGTAAAGAGCAACAAGCATTTTCAAATTATGTTAAAAACTGAAAACTGAAAAAAATTAAGATTCAGGGTTTTGTTCCAACAGCATCAATATGCAACATTAATAATGACAGATCTGTACAAACTAAGCTTTCTTTGGGCACTACTTTGCTCCAGCACTCTACATGTATCCCTCCACCATGAATGGAGTTTAAAGCATACATTATAGGCCAAACAGGTACTTCAAAACCATCGCAAAACAGCGCATCTATAACCACTGTAAGAAGCTTAACATGTGTTGGCAAGATACCATTTAGTCCTAGAATAAAACATAAAAAGGAATTATACAATGCCCATACAGACCTAGCAGTAAGAGCAGAACCAACACAGGCCTCACATCTACATTAACCTTCTAACTGGCTTTCAGTGAAGCGGCAGAATAGACGCTAGCAAGCGAGACGGCTTGCTATAATAGGATCAGAGAGATCTTGGCCCTGAACGCTGACTCAACAAGTGTCTCTGTGCTAGGAGTAAATCCTCCAGCACTCTCTCCGATTCAGACAAAGAACGAGAACACATTTAATAGCACATTACTCCCCGACCGTGGAAAAGCCAGTTAGCAAAATCAATCCCGCTAGCACTGCTATGTGGAGGTTTTGGAGCTTCTACGCTTCACACAAAGCTGTTCGACTGACAAACGGGACAGAAAATTTTAAAATCTAGCTGTAGAATCAGAAAACTGCTCAATTCTGAGATATTCTCCGAGGATTACCGAAGAGCGTGCGCTAACTTGTTTAGTGTCGAGTTAGGGAGGGGATATCTGACTTTGCCACTGGCCTCCCATCCTCTTATTAGTCAGCCAATAATCCTTTTCAGGGTCAGCAACCTGGAGCACTGGAACAGGAGCAGCACTACGAGGACAAAACCAGGAGCTTCTCTGCTCGCTCCGATACTGCTTTGCCTCCAATACAGTCTTTACTCACAGTGGACTGCTATGAAGCTGATAGTTCTCTAAAGCTGGGAGAGGATTTTAAGTGGATCATGCCTGGAATATAGATCTGGACAATTTGGTAAGCTCAACTAAATGTCTATACGTAAACTTAAGCTCAACTAAGTGCCTCTCCTGTAAAGTTGGCATTTATATATATATATATATATATATATATATATATATATATATGTCCTCAGGATTTCCTTTGTAAAGCATTTTGATTCTAAGTTCATTGTAATGATTATTACATAGTGATGGTTATAAGTGAATGAATGGACCAATAGAAATGGTTTAAAGTAACGTGGAAAAAAATTCTGGTTCCATAGACATACATTAAAAGTAGAGACAGTTTTTGTCCTCTCCTGTAAAGGTGGCATATATATATATATATATATATATATATATATATATATATATATATATATATATATATATATATATATATATATATATACATATATATATATATATATATATATATATATATATATATATATATGTCCTTAGGGTTTCCTTTGTAAAGCAGTTTGATTCCAAGTTGATTATAATGATTATTACATATTGATGGTTATAGTTAAGCTGTATACACACAGACATAAGCAGCTGAAGAACCATGACGATCGTCACTGGTTCGGCGTCTCTTACCGTGCCGCCGCGAATGGATCCGATCTTGGAAGAAGACTCAGGAGAAGACAGCGGGGTCTCTCGTCCTCCTCCAAGCCCAAGACGCCTCTTCAATGTAAACAACAGCAACAATAACGAGGAGTAAGCAGACGTTTCTTTACGTTGGAGCTGTTACTACTGCTGTATATCATTTAGCAACATCTTCTGTCTTTTATTTTAATGTGGCGGCGGCTGCATTGTGTAAACATTTCATGATGAACGGACCAATAGAAATGCTCCAAAGTAACGTGGAAAAAATTCTGGTTCCATAGACTTACATTACAAGTAGAGACAGTTTTTGTCCTCTCCTGTAAAGTTGGCATTTATATAGATACTTGTTTTTCATTGGACGGCGACGATATGTATATGACTACTGCATGTCGTTGTGCTCTCCAGGGAAGAGAAGGAGAAAGCGAAAAAGAGCAAGAAGGAGAAGAAAGAGAAGAAAGAGTGAGAACTACCTTCCTCACATACTTAACTCACATTTGAGCTTGTTCGTTTTCTAACGGCTGCTTTTGCTGTCCACCAGAAAAAAGGAAAAGAGAGAGAAGAAGAAGAAAAAGGAGGAGAAGGAGCAGGAGAACGAGAAAGAGAAGGAAAAGGAGAAAGGGAATGAAAAGGAGAAGGAGAAGGAGAAAGAGAAGGAGAAGGAGAAAGAGAAGGAGAAGGAGAAAGAGAAGGAGAAGGACAAAAAGGAGGGGTAGGTTCCAGCCATGCAAATTTCAATCAATGGGCTTTCCTCACTCCCCGATGAAGCATCGTTATCACCTGTTCCTTTTCTTCACTCCAGGCCTAAAGAGATGCTTGTGATTAACCCGGCGAGTAACCTGTATTACCAGTGGCTGCTGCTCATCACTCTGCCTGTCATGTACAACTGGACGATGATCATTGCACGGTAAGGAGTCCGTGTGTTTTAATAGACTGGCACAGGAGAAACCAGCAGGTCATTATGGTTTCAGAGGATGTTTCAGAATGACAACATCTGGGACACCTGTCCTCCCCTTGTGTAGCTCACTGATGTACAATCACGCACCATGAAAGACAGCGAAGCTTCCATCAGCTATTATTCCATGAGAGTCATTAAAATGAAAAAATCATTCAGAGCGGTTGGTTATTATGAAGTGCTTTAGGATCCAGACGTCTGACGAGTTTAATGCGTCTAAAAGCTCCTCCATAGAAAGCTATGACATGAAATGATTATGAATGCAGTGCCTGATGTCTGAGACATCGCTGTCTTTTGTGATCGCTGTTGAGGTAAAACAGGCCTAAACATACATAACAGAGAGCTACACGCAGGAAGGGTACACAGCAAAACAAATAAAAACTCAAGAGACGCATGTAGATTCATGCCCCAGTGTTGAAGACCCTTGTTTACATCACCAGCACTGCAACAAAATTGGTATGTTTCTCCACAGTCAACCATTCCACGCTCTAAGACTTTGTTTTATAGGACTGAATTATAGTCATTTATGATTATTTTTTAGTTAAAGATTAATAAGGAGCAATAATAAATAAAAATAATTTGGAAATATTTAACTTCCTTCCTGCAGAGCCTGTTTTGAAGAACTGCAGCATAACTACCTGATGACGTGGTTCATCCTTGACTACCTCTGCGATTTGCTTTACGTGGCGGACATGGTCTTCAGGACAAGGACTGGTAAGCACTATCATTAGGAATACTATAAACTAGAGATGGAAAGATCAATCGGCTATGTATTGGTATCGGCCAATTTTTAATCAAAATATGAGATTGATGATTGGCTGATATTTCTTAAATTTAGCTGATCCCGAGAGCCGATCGCTGGCATTAAACAAATAAGCTTAATTTCTGTATTTACAGCTAATGTTTCGTTGAAACCCCCTCCGGCCAAGTCCTTGCAATTTCTATCTGAACCTCTAGGTGGAAACACATACCCTTTCATTTTCCACAGACTGACTAAAGCGGTGCCTCGCGAGAACAGTTTTACTTTGCGTTGCGTCTGTCTGGCAGCTTGTTGCCGTATGTGACGCAGACTCATCCAGAGTGTTTTTAAAATCTGTAAAATTAACCGTGTCTCGTTGGGGAACCAAGACAAAGACATTTAACACTAATCTGATACGGTTATTAGAGAACATCCACTACTGAATACAGTGAGTATCAGCAAACAGCAGAGCTAGCACGCACAGCTAGCATTAAACAGATAATCCAGAACACCGTACAGACCAGATCTGACCGGTACTAACAGAACAGCAGCAACAATTCAAGATCTACATTTAATAATGGCAGTTTTTTTTTTAAATAACTCAGAGTCTGCGTTTAAGGACTGCAGTTTTGACTGCATTTATTTAATTTGCTTTTTTCGTTTTAAATTAGGATCTAAATTAAATGATTGCAGTATTGGGGATATTTATTTGATTTACTTTGTTTATTTACTGATAATTTTGTAAAAAATATGATGCTGTTTCACATGAGCCTGTTAAAAATGGTAATAAACCAGTTTAGACCATGTTTCATGACTTGCTTGCGCTAATAACTACATGTGGCCCAGCTGTGGCATATAGCCCCACACTTTATCGGTATCGGCTATCGGCTATACTATTAACTTTGGGCTACATTGTGTAACGTAGCCCAAAGTTAATAGTAGAGATGGACCGATCAGCGATTGGAATCGGCCTCAAAAACGCTGATCGGTCCATCTCTACTATTAACTTTGGGCTACATTACACAATAACTGCATACTTACATGCTTGAGTCTGCGCTTTGCTTTTATTTTAATGTAAGAAACTCGTTTTAATGTAAAGAAAAAACATGGCCAAAATAAAGCGGGTGGCTTTTTTGATCTAAGAAAGGAAACCTAGCACCGTTAAGCACCTACTTACAAACACTAATTAGTTTGAACTGAACTTTCAACTGAATTTTTTCAGTTGTTATCACAGCTGGAAATCGTTCACCATGTCTAATGATTGAAAGTCCTGAAGCGTAGACAGTAAAGGTGCAATACGTATAATGTTAAGCTCAAAATATTCCAAAAATGAGTTGAAATTATTAACCGCTTTGTGCGAAAACTTCATGGTAATTTAACTCTGTAGCTTGTTGGAGGTCCTCCACAGGTGTTTTACTCTTGCTATCTTTTAAACAGGGTACCTCGAGCAGGGCTTGCTCGTCAAGGACAAGAAGCTCCTTCTCAAGCACTACACCGACAGCTTACAGTTCCGACTCGACGTCATCTCCATGATACCCACCGACGTGCTGTACTTCGCCCTGGGGCTGGACTACCCTGAGATCCGCATCAACAAGCTGCTTCGCCTCAACCGCATGTTTGAATTTTTCGAGCTCTCGCAGACCATGACCAACTATCCCAACATCTTCCGCATCTGCACCCTGGTCATGTACATAATCATCATCATTCACTGGAACGCCTGTCTCTACTTCTCCTTCTCAAAATACATCGGTTTCGGCTCCGACGCCTGGGTGTACCCTTCGCTTGATGAGCCAGAGTTCGGGGATCTCTCGAGGAAGTACTCCTTCAGCCTCTACTGGTCGACGCTCACTCTCACCACCATCGGGGAGACGCCCTCGCCTGAACTGGACTCGGAGTTTTTCTTTCACGTGGTGGACTTCCTGGTGGGTGTGCTGATCTTCGCCACCATCGTGGGCAACATCGCCACCATGATCTCCAACATGAACGCCGCGCAGGCCCAGTTCCAGGCCCGCATCGACAACATCAAGCAGTACATGCATGTCCGCCACGTCAGCAAGGACTTGGAGGAGCGGGTCATCAAGTGGTTCGACTACCTGTGGACCAACAAGAAGGCGCAGGATGAGAGGGAGGTGCTGCGGTACCTTCCAGACAAGCTGCGGGCAGAAATCGGCATGAACGTGCATCTGGATACCCTGAAGAAGGTGAGGATCTTCGCGGACTGTGAGGCTGGCTTGCTGATTCAGCTGGTGCTCTTGTTGCGCCCTCAGGTCTTCAGTCCCGGCGACTACATCTGCCGCAAGGGTGACATCGGGCGGGAGATGTACATCATCAAGGAAGGGAAGTTGGCCGTGGTGGCTGATGACGGGGTCACCCAGTTCTGCGTCCTGGGAGACGGTAGCTACTTTGGAGAGATCAGCATCCTGAACATCAAGGGCAGCAAAGCCGGAAACCGCAGGACGGCCAACATCCGCAGCATCGGATACTCGGACCTCTTCTGCCTGACCAAGGACGACCTAATGGAGGCTCTGACCGAGTACCCCGAAGCCAAAACCATGCTGGAGGACAAGGGCAGGCAGATCCTCATGAAGGACGGGCTGCTGGACCTGGACCCGGCCAACATAAAGCCGGACCAGAAGGACCTGGAGGACCGAGTGAACCGCATCTACTCCACCATGATGCTGATGCAGACCAAACTGAAGAGGCTGCTCGATGACTACGACGCAACCGAGACGAACCTCAAACAGCGCTTAGCGCAACTAGAGCGCTTCACTGGCGAGGAGGTGGAAGAGGACGAGGAGGAGGTGGAGGAGGAGGAGGGAAAGAAGGACGAGGATGCAGCACCAGAGCAGGAAAAGAAGGAGGAAGATACCAAAGACGAGAAGAAAGATGACGAGAAACCAGAGGAAGAGGAAAAACCAGACGAAGTAAAGAAACCAGAGGACTAAACGTATCTACAGATATCTCAGCAACTGTGCTATACAAAATACAATACAATACAATGCTCAAGACTCAGTCCAGTAGAGGAACGCTACTAATCTATTGCATTTGATGTGTGATTATCTAATCTTCTGCATCTCTGTATGTTACGTGAGAGGTCTCGGACACGTTACTGCAGGTAATGTTTGGAGAGCCAAACATTAGCGGCTCCAGCAGTTTCTACATAATCTTTTGTAGCAGTGTACTCAAACGTCCACAAGACTGCAGCAGAGAGTCTTTGATGACCAACTTCACTGAGGTTGTTGTGGTCTCTTATCAGTGGAAGCAGCTTTCCATGCAAACAGGGCTGTGTAAAATCATTTCATACTGTATTTAGTGTCTCTTATCGTACCACATGGTTCTGAAGTACCTGCTCATACACACCTTGTATAAATATGACCGTATGGAGTTTGATCATTTTGCTCATTATATACTGTAGTGCTTCATTACCAACACCTACCAACTACACCACCAATCCAAAGTTTGCACACACCTAACTAAAGCCATGAACTTTTAGAATAAAAGACATTCTGATCTGAAAGCTGTTGTCTGCAATTACACTGCACACGTACATTCATATCTAGGCAGGCTATATTATGAGTAATACCCCATTTATGGGGAAAATCTGCTTTCGTCCAGCTGCTTTATGTTTCAAGCGTTCTTCTTCAACACTCCTCTTTTTGCAGGACACACAGCACACAAAGGGGGTTCAGAAGTCTGAGGCTCTGAATCGCCTGCTATTCAAAACAGGCATTGATATTGCTTGTATGTGTCTCAGCAGCGAAAGAAAAGCAAAAAAAAAAAACATGATGAATGTGGCTTTCAATGCATTTTAGAACGAAGGCTTTCCAACTTTTAAAAGCCTCCCCGCCAAATGCTTTCAGTGTCCCCCCCACGCACCACCGACTTGTAAAGTACAACGAAATATTAGAACTTCACAAATTTGGACTAGAAGATACCAAAACCATGCTTTTCATTCTCAGTATATTTTGGATGGGCTGCAAATGCAACAGTTCTGTCGCAGTATGTGTGGATCTTCTTCCATCCTGTTGGAAAAGCATCTCCAGCAGCTTCTATCAGGGTCTCACTTCTAACGAGACCCTATGTCTCGGTTCTACTATTACTTTATAGCTTAAAGGCTAAAGGCTGTTTTCCACAGACACATTTGCAATGTTTTTCTTCAGAGCCCAAATGGTTCCCCACCAATTCCCAGCACTCTTGTGTCCCGAATGCCGACGTGAAAGATAATTTTTGCATCTGAATGCAAAAAAGGTTTCGCTTGTATTCTGAATCTCCCTGACGCGCTGCTTCAGATGGCTGGAGCTGTGGAAACGATTGTAATTCATTTATGGATGTATATTCTGCTTTGCAAATACACTTCTCCAGAGTTTGGATCAAAGTGCTGTTTTCAGGAAAGAAAGTAAAAAGTCTTGTATGCTAATGGGGAATCTCGCAGGCGTGGCAGAAACCAAAGATTTGATACAGGATATATCTTGGGACTGTGTTCATTCTATACCGCTGTAGTCTTATATTTGCATAACTGTGTTTAAAGCAATAAGGGACCGGTTTATTTTTTTCTGAGCCATTTGAAACCAACCCTGCTTCAGAGTTACTGTGTTAGTAACTCTGCAGCTTGGAACAGTAGCTTCTCTGTTCAAACCAGGCCTACCATTAAGGGGTCTCCATCAATCACCATGCCTAAACCCACTATTTGTGCATGTGAAACTATATTTTGTTACTATTTCTTTTAGATTTTGAGAGCCCCCTAATGATTGGGATCTAGCATCAAGCCTGATTAGACTATTCATTGCTATAATGAAGGAAGTACAACCAGGACTTTTCTGTTGGGCTTCATCTCATTTTTACAGTGCTGATGTTTCTTGATTACATACTTCAGGTTCTAGTTCTAATTCTAAAGGCGCTTTGATTGAGGCTTTAACAGAAAATACATTGGAAAGATTTACGGCTGTAAGTATTTACTATCATTTCTAGCTACAGCGTTCTTCTAAAGTGTGTTTGAAAGCTGTTTCTGAGAGGGAAGTGAATATTTGCAATTTTGGTGAACACCTCACCAGAATACACAGTTAATCCTGCTTTGCAGCTCAAACCAGAGAACACCCCTCTTAAACATTACCCTTCATTTACATCATTTCCAGTCTTAACAGCTACAAACTACTAAGCTTTTCAATTTACAGTGTCAGGAAAAAGGAGAAAGAACACAGTTGTGGGTGTGAAGCCTTTAGAAGCGTCTATATTTCTGCATAAATATGACCTAAACATAATCAGATTATTCACATATATCCTGTAAGTAGAGAAAGAGAACATAAATCAATAATTTATACTTGATAACTGGTTCATTGAGTGGCAAACACATGTGAACCTCCAGGTTTAGCAGCTCGTTTGAAAGTGAAATTAGATTCAGATGTTTTTAATCAATGGGACGATGACCAGGTGTGAGTCGTCTCCCTGTTGTTTTTTAAAGAACATCAAAGCCATGTTTGAGTGCAAGTGTTTGATGGCACGAAGGACCTCAGAAAACAAGCTGCTGATGCTAATCACATAATTAATCTGATTGGAAGAAATGTTCATTCAAGCTACTTTGGTAAGTTCAATAAAACTAGATCAACTGTTTGACAGAAAAATTCTGATTTAGTTTTTAGTTTTAGTCTAGTTGACTAATTATCATAAGAATATAGTCTACAATAAATCTATAGTTGACTAAAATACAAAGGGTATTAAATGTAAATGTTTTTTCTTCAGTTACCTTTAATTATTTACTGAATTATTTATACTTACAAGAAATAAAACATTGATTAACCAATTATGGAATATTATTCATGTTAGAAAGACCAATACACACACAAACAGATTTAACAAACAACTTCTGAGCTCCTCCATAACTGCAGAGTGAATAAGAGAAAACTGTTATTTTATCCTTGTATCACTATTTTATTTATCTCTTATTTATTTAATCATTGTTACTAGTGCTGTCAATCTAATTAAATTACATGCTCTGTGGTTAACTAATCTACATTAATTGCATTTATCACTTTATACAAAATTTTGTATTTTTAATTGTGGTATTCAAATAAACTTTAGCATAACAGTAAATCAATGACTGAACCACTGCAACATATCTAGATCACAATGTTCACTAGAGACACACATTGCACATTACGTGCACTAAGAAATAGTAGATAAAACTAGCTAATTTGTTTCGTGCACTTTCTAGTGTGTACGGAGATTTGGGACATGATCATCAAACGCAGATGGTTGGAGTTAGCTAGCTAGTCTCCCGACTCTGGCTCTGCACAGATAGCATTTCACCTGCTTCCCACATACCTGATCAACTAATCTGATCATTAACACCACCTTACTGAGTTAATACAGCGCTTCACCTGCTTCCCACATACCTGATCAACTAATCTGACCATTAACACCACCTTACTGAGTTAATACAGCGTATCACCTGCTTCCCACATACCTGATCAACTAATCTGATCATTAACACCACCTTACTGAGTTAATACAGCGCTTCACCTGCTTCCCACATACCTGATCAACTAATCTGACCATTAACACCACCTTACTGAGTTAATACAGCGTATCACCTGCTTCCCACATACCTGATCAACTAATCTAATCATTAACACCACCTTACTGAGTTAATACAGCGCTTCACCTGCTTCCCACATACCTGATCAACTAATCTGATCATTAACACCACCTTACTGAGTTAATACAGCGCTTCACCTGCTTCCCACATACCTGATCAACTAATCTGATCATTAACACCACCTTACTGAGTTAATACAGCGTTTCACCTGCTCCCCACATACCTGATCAACTAATCTGACCATTGACACCACCTTATTGAGTTAATACAGCGTATCACCTGCTTCCCACATACCTGATCAACTAATCTGATCATTAACACCACCTTACTGAGTTAGTACAGCGCTTCACCTGCTTCCCACATACCTGATCAACTAATCTGATCATTAACACCACCTTACTGAGTTAATACAGCGCTTCACCTGCTTCCCACATACCTGATCAACTAATCTGATCATTAACACCACCTTACTGAGTTAATACAGCGCTTCACCTGCTTCATACATACCAGATCAACTAATCTGATCATTAACACCACCTTACTGAGTTAATACAGCGCTTCACCTGCTTCCCACATACCTGATCAACTAATCTGACCATTAACACCACCTTACTGAGTTAATACAGCGCTTCACCTGCTTCCCACATACCTGATCAACTAATCTAATCATTAACACCACCTTACTGAGTTAATACAGCGCTTCACCTGCTTCCTACATACCTGATCAACTAATCTGACCATTAACACCACCTTACTGAGTTAATACAGCGTATCACCTGCTCCCCACATACCTAATCAACTAATCTGATCATTAACACCACCTTACTGAGTTAATACAGCGCTTCACCTGCTTCCCACATACCTGATCAACTAATCTGATGTCAAAGGCAAAGCACTCAGCACGACGCTCGCAGAGCTAAAAGTTACGTTGGATTTATTAAGATCAGCAGTGTGACAGAGCAGCAAAATACAAACAAACACAAAACGGTACGGAGCGAGAATCGTAGACCAGGAGACAGGCAGAAGTCGTAACCAGAAAAGCAGAGAGCGAGGCGACCAAATCATGAGGGAAATCCGAAGGGAGAGTCGAGAGTACGGAAGGGAGATCAGAGCCAAGGGAGAGTAAGATACAGGCAACCACAACCAGAAGGAGAAATCGAGAGGGAGAATAGTCAGAAAACGGAACAAGTCAAAACCAGAATAAACAAACAAGACCACAAGGGAAACCGCTCAGAATTGCAACAATAGGTTGGCAAAACTTCGCAAAGTGTGTCTGTGTGTGTGAAGCTTATATGGGGTGATCGTAATGACAAACAGCTGTGCGTATTAGAATTCCGGGGAGGCTGATCGTGGGACAGGTGCATGATTGGCTGGAGGTGAACATGTGGGTGTGACATCATCCGGATGTGCATTCTGGGAAATGGAGTTTGGAAGTAAGTTCGTGTCAGGGACAGTCATATGCGTGACAGGATCCCCCCCCAAAGAGTCAAGGAGAGACGAGGAACGGCGACGAGGACGACCTTGACGACCAACCCTCGTACTAGAAGACGATCGAGAACGGGGGACTCCAGACTCGCCACGGCAGGGGACAGGGATCCTCCCCCTGGAACGCATTCCTCGATTACTGGTGGACGGGCTCAGAGAGGGGCGCCTATCGCCAACATTCCGCTGCCCTACAGAAGGGCTTTGCGACACACGTCGCGGGCGACCTCGTCTACCCCCAGTGAATGATGAATGGCTAGGACGTCCCCTCGGCCTGGGAGCAGGACGTGAGGGATGGCAGCGATGAAACTCCTCTATGAGGACAGGATCCAGTACATCTGCCGCCTTTACCCAGCTTTGCTCCTCAGGACCATAGCCCTCCCAATCCACCAGGTATTGGAGGATCCCTCCCCTCCTCCTCGAATCCAGAAGCCCACGAACGGCGTACACCGGGGTGCCCCCAACGTCAACCGGTAGAGGAGGGTTGGTGTCAGGTAGAGCCTCATCTAGGGGACCAGGAACCACAGGCTTAAGCAGAGATACATGAAAAGAGGGGCAGACATGATAATGAGCAGGGAGATCCAATTTATAAGTAACATCATTGATTTTGCGAATAATCTTCAAAGGGCCAATGTATTTCTGACGTAATTTCTTACACCCCTCTGATGGCCTGAAATCCCTGGTCGATAACCATACTCGATCTCCCAGACTGTAGGAGGGGGTATTACCTCGGTGACGATCAGCATGATGTTTATGTCGCCTAAGAACTGCCTCTATATGCTGATGGGTTTGTTCCCACACCTCCTCACTTCTTCTCATCCAGTGTTCCACAGAAGGCACATCCGACGATTGACCAGACCAGGGCATAAGAGACGGTTGATAACCCAGCATACACTGAAATGGTGTAATAGTAGTGGTGGAGCTAACAAGGGAATTCTGAGCCATTTCAGCCCAGGGTAAATACATAGACCAATCACTTTGACTATGATGACAATACACTCTCAGAAATTTACCAAGCTCTTGGTTAGTCCGCTCACATTGCCCGTTACTTTGGGGATGGTAACCAGAAGAGAGACTGACAGAGACACCCAATCTCTCCATAAAAGCATTCCAGACGTGCGAGGTAAATTGAGTGCCCCTGTCAGAGACAATATCCTCAGGGATACCAAAAAAACGAAATACATAATTAAACAAACATTCAGCTGTCTGAAATGCAGTAGGCAATTGAGGGAACGGTATAAACCGTACCCCCCCGAGAAAATCGGTCAACGATGGTGAGAATGACTGTGTTGCCCTGAGAATTAGGGAGGTCAGTCACAAAATCAACTGCTATGTGAGACCAAGGTCGAGACGGAATTGGAAGTGGTAGTAGTTTTCCGGACGGCAAAGTACGTGGTGTCTTACACACAGAGCAAACGGTACATGAAGATATAAAGCGGTGAATATCTGAGCTCATACTCTCCCACCAATATTTTCCAGAGAGAAGTTGGAGAGTTCTCGTTTCTCCTGGATGTCCTGAGGTAAGAGAAGTATGAGCCCAGGTAATCAATTGATCCCGGAATTGTGCTGGAACGTACAATCTCCCAGGAGGACATGCCTCAGGGACAGGTTCTACTGAATTAACCCGTTCAATTTCCACATCAACACTCCATCTAATGGGAGCCAGAAATATCTTAGGGTCAAGAATCTGTTTAGGTTTAGACTCCTCACTAGGTTCAACCTCAAAGATTCGTGAAAGGGCATCAGCCTTGGTATTACGAGTGCCAGGACGACACGTAATCTGAAAATCAAAACGTGAAAAAAATAGAGACCAGCGAGCCTGACGAGAATTTAATCTTTTGGCAGAGCGAAGATATTCAAGGTTCTTGTGGTCAGTCAACACTAAAAAGGGATGTTGCGCACCCTCTAGCCAATGACGCCACTCCTCAAAGGCCAGTTTAACGGCGAGGAGTTCTTTATCCCCAATTCCATAGTTGCGTTCAGTGGGAGATAACTTACGAGAAAAGTAGGGCGATAGGCTTCAGCTTAGGAGGGTCACCACTACGTTGGGAAAGAACAGCACCTACCCCTACATTGGAGGCATCAACCTCTACCACAAAAGGACGAGTGGGATCTGGGTGCTGTAATAACGGAGCAGTGGTGAATCTCTCCTTAAGTTCAACAAAGGCCTGTTCCGCCTGAGGATTCCAGATAAGTTTTTTAGCATTACCTTTGAGTAAAGAGGTCAAAGGGGATGCTATGGAGCTGAAATTGCGAATAAACCGCCTATAAAAATTTGCAAAACCTAGGAATCTTTGAAGTTCACGTATGGAATTGGGAATAGGCCAATTAACCACAGCCTCAATCTTACTGTCATCCATTACGATGCCACCAGGACTAATGATGTAACCTAAAAAAGAGGTCGAACCTGAATGGAATTCACATTTCTCAGCTTTTACATATAATTGATTTTCAAGAAGGCGAGACAAGACCTTGCGCACATGTTGAATGTGAGTGGGTAAGTCAGGGGAATAAATCAAAATGTCATCAATATAAGCGATAACAAATTGCCCTAACATATCCCTGAGGACGTCATTGATGAAAGCCTGAAAAACAGAAGGAGCATTTCTCAGACCAAAAGACATCACCTGGTATTCATAGTGACCCCTAGTGGTGAGAAATGCTGTCTTCCATTCATCACCCTCTCGAATCCTGACGAGATTGTACGCACTGCGAAGATCCAATTTGGTAAACACCGTAGCTCCCCGGAGTTGTTCTAGGGCAACAGGCACTAAAGGCAATGGATATGGATAAGGTTTAGTAATGGAGTTTAAGCCGCGGTAATCGATACAAGGTCTAAGACCACCATCTTTCTTTTTAACAAAGAAAAAACCGGCAGCCGCAGGAGATGTGGAAGGACGTATAAAACCCTGATCGAGAGCCTCCTGAATGTACTCCTCCATGGCCCTCTCCTCTGCTTGAGTCAGGGGATATATACGAGATTTGGGTGGCATTTGGTTGTCAATTAGATCAATGGCACAATCATAAAATCTGTGGATCGGCAATTTAGTAGCATTCGTTTTTCTAAAAACCTCTAATAAGTCAGAGTATTCAGGAGGAATAGACACAGGAGAAGAACTTTCAGGGCTCTCAACAGAAGTGGAAAATACATTCAACCGAGGAAATAAAAGGCAATTATTTAAACAATGCTCAGACCAAGAAATAATCTCTCTATCAGCCCATGAAATAACAGGATCATGTGTTCTCAACCAAGACAGACCAAGGATAACAGCAAATTCAGATGAATCCAAAATAAAAAAATTAATCTCCTCAGAGTGCAGAGCACTAACGTCCATAGTGACAGGAACAGTCTTGTGTGATACGATCCCTTGACCCAAGGGATCCCCATTAACGGCAGATAGTCTCATGGTTTGTGCCAGGGGTATAGTAGGTATTTGGAGCTGTTTGGCGACATCAGCTAGAATAAAGTTCCCTTCAGCTCCAGAATCAATTAAGGCTGGAAACACACAAGAAACACCCTGATAGCACAAGGTAACAGGAACTAACAGAGATTTAGTAACCATACTAGTTGAGGGACTGCTTACCCTTTTACTTTGAGCGTTGGTGCCCCCTTGAGCTGGTGGGAGAAGTCTCTGTGGGCGAGTTTGACAGTCCCTTATAATGTGTCCAGAGATGCCGCAGTACAAGCAGAGACCTCCACGGAGCCGGCGGTTCCTCTCCTCGGCAGATAAACGAGAAGAGTCAACTTGCATGGGCTCCTCTGGAGTATGGTCACCATAAGTTCTAGAGACTGGAGAACGACGTGGCTCAGGCACAGACACATACCTAAGATGGGTGCTGTGTGAGGAGGTGGCACGACGAGCAGTTGCAGAAGCTCCATGCTTGAGTTGGTCAAGACGAATGGTGAGAGCGACGAGCTCCTCAAGTGACAGTCCTTCATCTCGGTAAGCCAGCTCCTTGAGTATGTCCGGGTTGAGGCCATTACGAAAAACGATGATTTTAGCTGGTTCATTCCACCCACTGCCAGCAGCCAGAGTACGAAATTCCAGGGCATAGTCTGCCACAGATCTGTTCCCCTGACGGAGCTGTACGAGAAGTTCTCCAGACGATCGGCCCTCATTAGGGTGATCAAAAACAGATTTAAAATCCTGGAGAAATTGTTCATAAGTCCCATGTTCATGGTTGGGCCAAACAGCAGTAGCCCAATCCAGAGCTTTACCGGTGAGACGTGAAATTAAAAAAGAGATACGTGATCTATCAGAACTGGGAGGAGAGTTTGAAAAATAGATTGAGCACTGGAGAAGAAAACCACGACATAAATTTGGGGCTCCATCAAATTTATCCGGTTTGCTAACCGGGAATGAACCACTCACCAAAGGGGAAGGGGCGAGCGGTTCAGCCACCGGAGCAGACGAGATATTCATTTGAGCTAACTGCGCAGCGATATCCTGGAGATTAGATGATATCAGCGCCAACTGGGTGTGTTGATCGGTTTGCTGTTGAGTCAAACTACCAACTGAGCTCGTGAGGGATTCGAATAGCTGATTATGTTGGCCAAGAATGCGACCTTGATTACTCACGGCTTGCTGCAAGTCCTTTAGCTCTGCCATCGTAGTAGCGGCGAAGTTTTCTGTCAAAGGCAAAGCACTCAGCACGACGCTCGCAGAGCTAAAAGTTACGTTGGATTTATTAAGATCAGCAGTGTGACAGAGCAGCAAAATACAAACAAACACAAAACGGTACGGAGCGAGAATCGTAGACCAGGAGACAGGCAGAAGTCGTAACCAGAAAAGCAGAGAGCGAGGCGACCAAATCATGAGGGAAATCCGAGGGGAGAGTCGAGAGTACGGAAGGGAGATCAGAGCCAAGGGAGAGTAAGATACAGGCAACCACAACCAGAAGGAGAAATCGAGAGGGAGAATAGTCAGAAAACGGAACAAGTCAAAACCAGAATAAACAAACAAGACCACAAGGGAAACCGCTCAGAATTGCAACAATAGGTTGGCAAAACTTCGCAAAGTGTGTCTGTGTGTGTGAAGCTTATATGGGGTGATCGTAATGACAAACAGCTGTGCGTATTAGAATTCCGGGGAGGCTGATCGTGGGACAGGTGCATGATTGGCTGGAGGTGAACATGTGGGTGTGACATCATCCGGATGTGCATTCTGGGAAATGGAGTTTGGAAGTAAGTTCGTGTCAGGGACAGTCATATGCGTGACATCTGACCATTAACACCACCTTACTGAGTTAATACAGCGCTTCACCTGCTTCCCACATACCTGATCAACTAATCTGATCATTAACACCACCTTACTGAGTTAATACAGCGCTTCACCTGCTTCCTACATACCTGATCAACTAATCTGACCATTAACACCACCTTACTGAGTTAATACAGCGCTTCACCTGCTTCCCACATACCTGATCAACTAATCTGATCATTAACACCACCTTACTGAGTTAATACAGCGCTTCACCTGCTTCATACATACCTGATCAACTAATCTGATCATTAACACCACCTTACTGAGTTAATACAGCGTATCACCTGCTTCCCACATACTTGATAAACTAATCTGATCATTAACACCACCTTACTGAGTTAATACAGCGCTTCACCTGCTTCCTACATACCTGATCAACTAATCTGACCATTAACACCACCTTACTGAGTTAATACAGCGCTTCACCTGCTTCCCACATACCTGATCAACTAATCTGATCATTAACACCACCTTACTGAGTTAATACAGCGCTTCACCTGCTTCCTACATACCTGATCAACTAATCTGACCATTAACACCACCTTACTGAGTTAATACAGCGCTTCACCTGCTTCCCACATACCTGATCAACTAATCTGACCATTAACACCACCTTACTGAGTTAATACAGCGCTTCACCTGCTTCCCACATACCTGATCAACTAATCTAATCATTAACACCACCTTACTGAGTTAATACAGCGCTTCACCTGCTTCCCACATACCTGATCAACTAATCTGATCATTAACACCACCTTACTGAGTTAATACAGCGCTTCACCTGCTTCCCACATACCTGATCAACTAATCTGATCATTAACACCACCTTACTGAGTTAATACAGCTCTTCACCTGCTTCCCACATACCTGATCAACTAATCTGATCATTAACACCACCTTACTGAGTTAATACAGCGCTTCACCTGCTTCCCACATACCTGATCAACTAATCTGATCATTAACACCACCTTACTGAGTTAATACAGCGCTTCACCTGCTTCCTACATACCTGATCAACTAATCTGACCATTAACACCACCTTACTGAGTTAATACAGCGCTTCACCTGCTTCCCACATACCTGATCAACTAATCTGATCATTAACACCACCTTACTGAGTTAATACAGCGCTTCACCTGCTTCATACATACCTGATCAACTAATCTGATCATTAACACCACCTTACTGAGTTAATACAGCGTATCACCTGCTTCCCACATACTTGATAAACTAATCTGATCATTAACATCACCTTACTGAGTTAATACAGCGCTTCACCTGCTTCCTACATACCTGATCAACTAATCTGACCATTAACACCACCTTACTGAGTTAATACAGCGCTTCACCTGCTTCCCACATACCTGATCAACTAATCTGATCATTAACACCACCTTACTGAGTTAATACAGCGCTTCACCTGCTTCCTACATACCTGATCAACTAATCTGACCATTAACACCACCTTACTGAGTTAATACAGCGCTTCACCTGCTTCCCACATACCTGATCAACTAATCTGATCATTAACACCACCTTACTGAGTTAATACAGCGCTTCACCTGCTTCCCACATACCTGATCAACTAATCTAATCATTAACACCACCTTACTGAGTTAATACAGCGCTTCACCTGCTTCATACATACCTGATCAACTAATCTGATCATTAACACCACCTTACTGAGTTAATACAGCGTATCACCTGCTTCATACATACCTGATCAACTAATCTGATCATTAACACCACCTTACTGAGTTAATACAGCTCTTCACCTGCTTCCCACATACCTGATCAACTAATCTGATCATTAACACCACCTTACTGAGTTAATACAGCTCTTCACCTGCTTCCCACATACCTGATCAACTAATCTGACCATTAACACCACCTTACTGAGTTAGTACAGCGCTTCACCTGCTTCCTACATACCTGATCAACTAATCTGATCATTAACACCACCTTACTGAGTTAATACAGCGCTTCACCTGCTTCCCACATACCTGATCAACTAATCTAATACAGTGTTTACAGCAGGACACGCTCTAAACTGTACAGTGTGCTTTCAGGACTGGGATTAAGCAAGGCTAAGCTAGCGTTAGCAGTGGTAAAACTAGGTGACGGTGGTCCTGGGGGGCTGATGTCCAGCGCGGTTGGTGATTTTCTCTAAACACAAACGCTAAACTCTCTTTCTCTCTGCTGACACTGTCTAGATAATGAGTTTCATCATGAGTAGCGAAGTTCACAGGCTCGTATGGTCTTCCCGGATTTAAACCAAATTTGTGTAAGTGTGCGTTTGATTGGCTACTCGGCTTGTCCCGCCTCTCCATATACGCCAAAGTAGTTGTGATTGGATGTTTTCCTGACTTGTCTCTGCCTTTCACAAAACTAAATCAGTTCTGATTGGATGTCGTCCCTGCCAAACATGTCCGCCTTTTATTTATTGTTTTTATTCGTTAACTAAAGTGTCAATAGTTTTTAATCATTTTAATCATGTTATGTAGTTTATATTTACAAGTGTATAAAACGTTTGAACTATATATATATATATATATATATATATATATATATACACATACACTACCAGCCTACTACATTTATTTCTTATTAATAGCTGATTTATTGACTGGCAAATGTATATAAATATATGTACATACATAGTATTTATCACAGCTTTCATCCTGAATCTTAATCCTATTGAAAACCAGGAGAAAGTTAATTAATAATTTGAAATATGCATATAATCTCTATGACCCTATAGTGTACTATGCAAATAAACTGAGGAGCAGAAATACGCATCCCAGCCGGGAACTACTGACAACCCTTTATCTTCCTACTTGCACTCGTCCCTATCAGCTTATTCCCTTTAAGCCTATTAAGACTGTACATTGCATAATAGCTTCGAGCCGTTTTATGCCATTAAAAAGAGGAATGAAATGACTTTGTGGATGCTGCACCTGATTAGTGGCTACAGGTTTTCAATTAAGATGTCAAGACGGCATGATTAAAACGCCTCTCTATCTCCTGCTCTGCCGTCATTTCTATTATTCCTCTGACCGTGTGAAGCGGTCTCAGCTGAGCATTTATTCAGAGGTGCTACATAATAGATGGAGCTGGTTTGATCCAATTTCCCAGAAATGGGATCGTCAAAAAGCCAGCCCAGCTAGGCAGTCCTTGTACCTGCTCCAGCAAGCCCGGCGTTTAAGAATGCGGCCAAACTAAAGGGCCTCCGCGGCTTTATCACGACTGGAGTCCATCACCGCAGAACGTTCCTAAGCTGCGAGCTGTTTGTACTTTCAGCAAAGCTCCTCGGAGGAAAAGGGCATCTGTCCGGCCAAGTGCTTATGTGAGGCTTTGAGGAGATGCACCTTTTGACATTTGAGAGAACTCCCCCTCCAGCAGTGTCTGATCGCCTGCTTCAGAAGTAAAGCCCTGCCTTTAGAGCTATAAATTGAAAATGACTACTCATTTCCTTCTGGCTTGCCGGAAAGCACACGGTTAAACACACGCTCAAACCGCTTTTGTCTACTGTAAGTCCACAGGAGACTCATTCTTAGGTGCTAGATGATAACCGAGCAGGTATAAGGTATAAGGTCCATTGTACTATATACTATACTATATATTATTTTGCTTCAAATGGCAGGAATGACAAACAAATGACTGAAAGGTT
The DNA here is from genome assembly GCA_021613375.1 of Megaleporinus macrocephalus. Taxonomy (NCBI): domain Eukaryota; kingdom Metazoa; phylum Chordata; class Actinopteri; order Characiformes; family Anostomidae; genus Megaleporinus; species Megaleporinus macrocephalus. The sequence continues at coordinate 26,616,311 of CM038724.1, forward strand.
CTAGGTGTTGAAAAGAAAAGCGAATAGAAATGTGTTCCTAAATACAAAAAGCTTTGCTTTTTATCATTTCAGAGAAAATGGTTCATGTGATTGATCACTGTAAAGCTCTGCTTACAAAGGTTCTTAGAAAAACAATTCATCACAGTTTTAGTACACTACCAGACAAACGTTTTAGATCACTACCAGACAAACATTTTAGATCACTACCAGTCAAACGTTTTAGATACACTACCAGTCAAACGTTTTAGATACACTACCAGACAAACGTTTTAGATACACTACCAGACAAACGTTTTAGATACACTACCAGACAAACGTTTTAGTACACTACCAGACAAACGTTTTACATACACTACCAGACAAACGTTTTAGTACACTACCAGACAAACGTTTTACATACACTACCAGACAAACGTTTTAGTACACTACCAGTCAAACGTTTTACATACACTACCAGACAAACGTTTTAGATCACTACCAGACAAACGTTTTAGATACACTACCAGCCAAACGTTTTAGATACACTACCAGTCAAACGCTTTACATACACTACCAGTCAAACGTTTTAGTACACTACCAGTCAAACGTTTTAGTACACTACCAGTCAAACGTTTTAGTACACTACCAGTCAAACGTTTTAGATACACTACCAGACAAACGTTTTAGATACACTACCAGTCAAACGTTTTAGTACACTACCAGTCAAACGTTTTAGATACACTACCAGTCAAACGTTTTAGTACACTACCAGTCAAACGTTTTAGATACACTACCAGTCAAACGTTTTAGATACACTACCAGTCAAACGTTTTAGATACACTACCAGTCAAACGTTTTAGATCACTACCAGTCAAACGTTTTAGTACACTACCAGTCAAACGCTTTAGTACACTACCAGTCAAACGTTTTAGATCACTACCAGTCAAACGTTTTAGATCACTACCAGTCAAACGTTTTAGATCACTACCAGTCAAACGTTTTAGATACACTACCAGTCAAACGTTTTAGATCACTACCAGTCAAACGCTTTACATACACTACCAGACAAACGTTTTAGATACACTACCAGTCAAACGTTTTAGTACACTACCAGTCAAACGTTTTAGATCACTACCAGTCAAACGCTTTAGTACACTACCAGTCAAACGTTTTAGATCACTACCAGTCAAACGTTTTAGATCACTACCAGTCAAACGCTTTAGTACACTACCAGTCAAACGCTTTAGATACACTACCAGTCAAACGTTTTAGATACACTACCAGTCAAACGTTTTAGATACACTACCAGACAAACGTTTTAGATACACTACCAGTCAAACGTTTTAGATACACTACCAGTCAAACGTTTTAGATACACTACCAGACAAACGTTTTGATACACTACCAGACAAACGTTTTAGTACACTACCAGTCAAACGTTTTAGATCACTACCAGTCAAACGTTTTAGATACACTACCAGACAAACGTTTTAGATCACTACCAGTCAAACGTTTTAGATCACTACCAGTCAAACGTTTTAGATCACTACGAGTCAAACGTTTTAGTACACTACCAGTCAAACGCTTTAGTACACTACCAGCCAAACGTTTTAGATACACTACCAGCCAAACGTTTTAGATACACTACCAGACAAACGTTTTAGATACACTACCAGTCAAACGTTTTAGATACACTACCAGACAAACGTTTTAGTTTTATTCTTCATGCAGAAACATTCATGATTGGAAGTCATCTAGCGAACCCCTTATTATTCATGTATCTAGCTCCAGTTAAGCGCAGCCACATTTCAATGGCCCTGTCATCCATTCAGTGCATATGTCGCTGCCACATACTGCTCGCAATGTGCTGGCTCAGCGATTCAGCGTACCGGCCACGGCGTCAAGGGAATACCGCAGCGCCGTGTCTTTCAATCAAATCTCCGTCTGCATTATCCGTATAGTGCTATCGAGCACAATGAATAATCACTCAGCGTGTTTCTCTGTACTTATAACAGAAAAGCAAACTCAGAGCTGAAGAAAATGTGCAGTGGCTGAATTCCATGAAGAAACGTTTGAAACTTGTGACTATATAATGCTGAAACTCCATTCCTAACGCTCTAACAACCTAGCTGTGAAAGACATGAGAGAGAAAGTCCTACTAAAGCTGTTCTTCTCAAGTCAAGATTTGTGTTACTTCACCTCCCGTAAGACACCAGCAGTTTTTTCCAGGCAGTCATACTCATGAGGGTCCCCTTATGAGTCTCTGCTTTAGCAATCATATTCTAATCTCACGACGTCGACTTCTCATCCATTCATTGCTCGAGTCACCGGCGCCCGCAGTCACATACGGCAATTGTTTTCATTCAATGGTGGAAAGCACGGAAATGGCAAAACAGCAAGGGGGAGCAAGGTAAGTGTAATAACCACACGAGGAGGCTGGATGTCACTGCCAGGTGTATTTATCCCAGACAAAGACGGAGGCAAAGGCGGACGGACCTGGATGAAAGCACAGAATGCACGGAGACGCTGCTTTTATTTGCATTCGCAGTTACACAAACCAGAAGCCATTTAAACTGAAAATAAGAACAAAGTACTGAAATCAGGGAGGCGGGATTTGGCTGCCTAGTGCCTAAATGGCTGAAATTTAGCCTGGGGCATGTATCACCCTGGCTGATGGCCTAAGGGGGCTTTGGCTGCCTCGCTTGGACGGCAAGCCCAGATCTCTGAAAGCTTACAAGATGCCAGTGAAAATGTTAGGCCTTGTGTCTAACCATACAACCCAAGTGCATTGAGCTTCTACATCCTTGTGCTGCTTTTTCTTTCGTTTTTTTTTTTTTTTCCTCCAACAAATAAAAGCGACTGCCAAAGTACAGCCTTTCCCTGATACGGTCACTGTTTTACACCTGTTGTATGAGGTATGCGCACAATGATGAACATCATTCTCATTTACTTGGACATTACGTGTATTGACTGTAGGTGTTCTGCACTGCGCCCAAGCCCCTTCAACCCCCAGTACGTTTGATTGGTCATCGGGTGCCTAATGAGGCACACTTGGGCTGGACTCAGTACACATACAGCACACAAAGAAGCATTACTTTGGTCTACAGAGCCAGAATGAAGCTGCCGTCCTATTTAAGCTGGACATTTGAACAAGAAGCTAATGAATAGTAAGCGACATTCAGCCTTGTATAAGATCAGAGCACGAGCCAAAATAAAGGAGAGTCAAATTCTGACCTTCGGATAGCTTTACAGCTAGAAGTATATAGAGCAGAGAATGCTCTGAGCTTTGGCAGACAGTATGTGAACCTGAAGCGAACCCATTTATAGCTAGCACCTCTATAATTAGAGCATTCTCTGTAGAACATGTTAAAACATGATTGCACTCTCATATTCACGCCTGTCAAGGAAATCCTCCTTCATTCATTCACGAGTGCCCACGTGCAAAGATTGGTAGGTGCCGCTATAGCCACTTACAATGCGTCAAGTATAAACCTAGATTATGGCTATAGCGAAGCTCCGAACAACATAGACGAGCACAGGGGGTACAATTGTGCCTGGGCCCAGTACAAGGCCACTGTAAACTCCAGTCATGCGAGTTAGTTGTTCTAATCCATGCTGTCAGCTAGCTTATCAGGCTGCCTAGCTCTGCATTCTGTTGTTTAATTGGGGTGAAGAGCTTGTTTAAAGGTGAATTCACATTTAAGTCTTTCAAAGAGGTTGGATGCGAACTTCTAGAGAAACTTAGTGATGGGAACCAGACTTCTGCAGAGCTTCCCTGCCTCCAAAAGCACCCTCACAGAAACATCTTACATTAAATAATTATGACTCCACCATCTGATCCCAGGTAATCTCTAAAGATAATATATTTTGTTCGTATTTATGACTATTTATTACTATGAATATGATAACTCAGAAGACGTGTGGGTTCACTGGTGGTTTTTGATATAATGTAAATAAAATGGCTATATTTGTGTTGTAGACATCATAACCACTGGGTTCCATCAGCACCACTGTAAACATAAGGCTCAGTAAGTTTGTCTACATCTAACTACTTCACATCAAACTGCTCTGAATGATATTATGTATGTAAATATGCAGAAATCAGCAGAATCTTCTTTTAGCTGAACATAGTTCAGTGTACATGTTCTACTGTGGCAGGTAACCAGTTCCAGCTGTAAGTAGCAAAGAATACGCTTGAGGGTTTGAGTGCTCTCTGAAGTGCTTACCACTTAAGATCTGAAAGACACTTCATTTAGCTCCGTGCATTCACCTCTTTGTGCCGCATACGTACGGCTGGTGATGTAAAAGGTTGGCCTAAGTGGTGAATAAGCCTTTACCCTCTGTGACATGCTGTCAGTTCTTATAGTAACTAGACAGTTAGACATAAAATTAGTACAGCAATTTTGTGTTACATGTTTAATCTCTCTGGTTATTAGAGATACAATGCAGTAGGTTAATTATAGCAGCATATTGTCGCTGTCCCAAGAAAACGAGTTTCCGAGTTTCCCAAAAAGATTATTTTACAACAACCTTCTTACTTTTAGTGTAAGGTAATGGACCCAGAATTATTTCAAAGTGATTTTGAAGCATCTCCATCAGTCCAACTATCATAAAATGTTCATCCACGCTAAAGGGCAGTTGAATGATAAAATGATAAAGAAAAATAAAATCCTCAAAAAAATGGAAATACCTGTTTTTCAATGGACAACGATGATATCTTGGACATAACACTTCTTAGTTGACTCCTCTAAACTGAAAGTCTGGCTACGCCACGGCTCCTTAGTCTTCTATTTAAAATGACCCTTTTTCTTATTTATTTTCTTATAAAAAAGCATGTATCCTATGTTATTTGTTTATATCAGTGTTCATGCACAAGCAACACCAAGCAACCCTCCTTGGCTGTTGCTATAATCATTGACTGAAAGTGCCATCGGCCAATTAGCCTTGCAAAGATGTCAGTTCTCTGCATGAGTTTACATCACTAGTAAGTTCTCCAAGTTGGTGCTCCCCAAAGTAAAGATAGTGAGAGCCAGGGCATGTGCCACCAAGCAAATTAACAGTTTATAAGGCTAATGGCTTTCTAGTGGTGCTCCCATGCATCCATGCTCCGCTCCTACATGGTCTGCAGGCATCTCTAGTCAACATGGGGGACTACACCAATGGAACAAGAACCTCATAGATCAGGCAATGGTTGAGTTGAATAATTAAGAAGTATAAATTAATTAAAACATTTGAAAGACAACCAGAGCTGTAGAACCTGCCTGGAAGAGGATGGAAGAGTATGTTTTTCCCACCACTGAAAGGACAGACCAAAACATCTCAAATGATCAAAGCTGGAGATTTGCAGAAGACGTTGTTTGGGTTACCCAGATTTAAAAATGAGTTTAGAAATAACTAAAGTTTGGCCACTCCTCCTTCTAGTCTCCCAGGATGAAGTTTGCACAGTCCCCATTACCACCCCATCTCCTGCATGTTCCTTATCCCTATATCAGTCCTTATAACAGCTCCAGGCTGAAGCTTCCCAGATAGCCAGGGCAGGTTCTCAGACTTGCCTCCTTTTATTTCCTATTGTTAATCAGATGATGCTAGAAACAAGGAGCTGTTTGGTAACAAATACTCCAGGTGAGCTTACCATACAAAGAGTGATGGCTCTACATCAAAGAACCTCGCCGTCACTCTCAAGGGAACCTTGTTAGAATACACAGCGTGATGGACTTCATGAAGTATCAGGAGAGCTGACTGTCTTTACACAACCTCCTTTCGTTCTTCTCTTTGTTCCATCAAGTAAAAAGGCTTTTGCGTTTGTCACCTTTTACTTAGATTGCTACAATTCAATTTTGGCTGGTCTTCCTAACAAAACACAATAAACCACAATACAGTAACTCACCCCAGGAAATTCACACCTTATCACCCCAGTTTCACCCAGCAATTTCTACTCAATCACTTACATTCGTTCTTGCCCAGGAACGGACTGAGTGAAGTTGCTTCTTCCTACACTTTCTGAACTCCTCCCTTCAAACCCACCACCCCGCACTCTTAGATCTGCTAGAACCGGACTGCTTTTAATTCTTCGAATGTTGCTGTCTAGATCATTTACTGGCTCTGCCTCTGAGCTCTGGAACACCCCGTCTCAGCACCTTCAGAGCTGCACTTTCTTCATCCAAACCCGTACTTAAGACTCTTTCACACAATCCTGGTTCACTCACACCCGAAATGTAAGGGTCCCTATTTGCACAGAGCACTCCTACAGTACACTCAGACCCTTTCATTTATTTAATTTCCAGTCAAAACAGCCATTATAAGTACAAGTTACTCATTATCAGCATCAGGAGAAGAAGGAGAAAACGCAAGTTCCTGGAAAATTACACAGACATCTCAACAACTTAGTGTGTCCACCATTAACCCGTACTTCAGCTTCCATTCTTTTCAGGAGACTTGCCGTCAGGCTTTCGAAGAAACCTGCAGAGACATTTGCCCACAGCTCCAACGTTCAGTCTTCTGTTTCTCATGGACCAAGTAACCACAAACTCATTCTGAAGTGGTCAGTCCATTGCTCCGAGAGCACCAGCAGCTTCTTTCTTTTCTTAGCGAGGGCATTTGGACAGCCACACATTGTTTGAAACTCATAGCGTTGAGTTGTTGTTACCCTTTGAAAGGATGCTCTTCTAGAAATACTAACTCACACCAGCCAAACCAGCATATTGTCATAGTTGGAACTTCTTTTCTTGCCAGCAGAATGAAGAGGAAGACCAGTTCAGAGCATATACTTTATTCTTGAAGATGTCGCAGTACAGACATGATCGGAGAGGGTCTGAGCAAAGATCTTGGAATGGTCTGAATTTGACTGACAACTGCCCAGTCTTATAGGACTGCTTCCTGTGTGACCCAAGTCGTTATCTCCTGGGTTTGGGGCGGATTGGGAGGTTCCTACATTCGTACAAGAGTAATTTCACCCATTTCTAAACAAAAGTTCTATCAGTTCTTGGGATACAAACAGACTTATTCAGAATGCTTGGATGTGAAATAATGACCTGTAGAGAAACTTACAGGCTTAGTTTTCTTTACAGTGGTGATGACTGTAACCAGAGGCCACACTGTCTACAACACATACTTACTTTAATTACGGAGCATGCCCCACAATGCCCTATATATACTCTTCATTAATAAATTATTCCAAATATATGATTTTAAATATATTTTAAACCAAAATGTATCATAAAACTATCATCATCATTTGTCTTTCTATGTATTTCTAATCATTACTTGTAATAAATAACTCTGAAGAGAGCTTTAGAGGCTCCACTGTGAACAATTCTGGCTTCACCAGTTGTTCTAAAATTACTCATTCACAACAAATTAATAACTTAGTTTACATCTCAACTGGTTAATTATGTAGAATTAGATTTTATTTACAGCCATGTTGCACCATTTATATTTCATTGATGACTTTTGACATTTGGCAAACTTAAAAAAAAGACAGAAAAATGAAAGATGATAGATATATGGTTTTGTTCTGACTGCAACAACACGTGTTTTGGATGCTGATCAACAGCTATAAGGGATTTTCAGAGATCACCATTGAAACCAGTATATGTAGGACACTGCTATGCTGGCCAACAACCAGCTAAAACAGGCTAGACCAGCTTAGACCAGCACTGAATTCAGCAGGGTGGACAGAAACAGGGTGGAGCTTGATCTTCTGCTCTCTCTCAACGTTGAACGCTTTAAGTTCTGTTTATCAGATGAATTTCCCTTCACAGAAATAAAAATAATAATAAAAGTTTGGATGCCATGGTGATTCTACTAGTGCCATATTCTTATGGACTATATTTTGTAACAAGGAAACAGTTGGAGGGGGGAGGAATCTGGGACACAAACTAGGAGCAGCTGAGGGGTGTGAGAAGGGGGAAGAGACAAGGAGGAGCAAACAACCAAAAAAAACAGAAGTACATGGAACATGAGGCGAGAGTGACAACAAAAGCAGAGACAAACAGTAGAAAAAGCATAGCGTGACATATTTATGTAGCCACCACAGCCAAATAACAAAACTAGCACTATTATTATTTTACCATTACCCCAGAGAGGCAGCTCAGCCAAGCGGGTTGGATGCTGGTTCTCTGACAGCTCATTACCTGAAGCTCACCAAGCTCACTGGAACTGCAGGTCCTCACCACCATCTTGATCTTGTCAATTCATTCAAGAACTGCCTGGTTGTTGGGGTGATTCTGGACGAGCAGGTATTGTTCTCAGTTCATATTGCTAACCTGCCTGAGCTTCCTCTCTACAACATCAAGCAGATTCGACCCATGACTGCTTGGCTTGACTACTGCAACTCACTGCAGCCTGGTCTTCCTTTGCAGGCCATCAGGCCCGTCAGCTGATCCCGAATGCAGCAGCACGGCTTTCTTCAATCTTTCACTAATGTTCCTTCACGTCCCTTCCCTCGTGGTCTTCAAATGCAAACTATAGACTCATCTCTGTGTGAAGCTCTTAATGCTGAACATACACTAGAAGACTTTTGAAAGACTCTGAAAAGACGTTTAAAGTCTGACCCCCTCTCACATCTAAAGACTAGTCACAGACTTGTATTCACAGACTAGTCACAGGTTTTGATTTAGCAAAGACTGGGGGTCTTTCAGAGTCACTATTTACAAGACTGCAGCTAGATTCCTTATGAGATTATTTCCCATTTATATGATTGAAGCAATATTCAGCTAACATGTACGGTTCACTCGTAGGCTAATTGTAAACACTGTAGCCCCGCTCAGCAGTGTTGTTGATTTCGAGGGTTTTAGCGATTTTCCTTTTTCACTCTGTCGTGGTGTAAATGGGATGACACGTCAAAGAGGCACTCTTGCTCACTCCACAGCTCCACCAGTTTCTCCTCCTTCTGTAAAGTCCAGGGGAACCTCAGTTTCCGAACCCTTGCCAGACTCCCCTTCATGTCTAACTTCTTTACCCGGCAGACATACCTGCGTTCTCGCGCGCCGTGTTGGAGGAGTGGCACACGGGGCACGTTCCTTGCAGCTTTCCGTTTGGTGGTGATCAGAGCTCTCCTATTGGTTATCAACAATGTTCACACGACTATTTGTGAGAGCCAAGACTTACGACTTATGATAATATTAAACACGGTTAATTTTATTGGAACGCTCGTAAGAGAAAAAAAAGACTGACTTAAACCTGCAGTGATGATGCGAGGGCGACTCAACTCTAGCAAGACTCTCGTCTACGTCAGTAAAATCGCTTGAAAATCGTTTGGTGTAAGGTCAGCGTAAGTGAGCGCTAATCTAAGCACCTATTGAAATGCAATGAACTGCACTTATGCTGTGTTTAATTCCGTATAGCGCCTTCTAGGCCTCAGCGCTGGCTTCCGTTTCAAGGATAGTTTTTTGTATTAGCTACGATACTTCTGAGTGGACGCTCTGGATAAGCTGAACGACTGCTGAATGACGTAAACGTAAATGTAATGCTCGGCCAACTTCAGCCCGCTCTCCTGCACGTCCTGTATAGCGGTCCTGCTGGTAATGCATGAATTACTGCTGACAGCTGCCTTTATTGTGATATCTAACATGTTAGCTGCGAGGGGCCCGCTCGGCAGAAATAGGTCTAATGCGTCAGCCAAATTATAGCACTGTGGGGGTACGTCTCAGTGGGGCACCGAGTCTCGTTTGCCGTGTGCTTGGAAGCAGCACTATAAGTTTTGAGGTTTAGGTTTTACTGATATTGGCACCCACTTCTTTCAAATCATGTTTGTTTATTCATATCATTTCATATATTACCTTTATGTGCCATGTATCTACCCAGCAGGATCTTAGTGTTCTCATAACTTCAGAATGAAGAAGGAGACCAGTTCAGAGTTTAAGCATTTTTATTCTTGAACTGTGGTACCGATGTTTCTCTGAGCTCTCACACCCTGGTCTACCCTGGTCTCCGACTGCATTGTCTTTTATAGGCCCGCCTTTCTGCTCCTTCGGCCCCTTGCAGTACCTGGCCAAGTCGCTATCTCCTGGGTAGAGAGGTTCTCGAATAGAAGTTCTTAACATAACATTGCAGGGTCTTGTTCTCGAGTCTAGAGTTGCCTGGCATAAAAAGCCCCAAATGCCGGGGGTCACGAAGCCATGACCGTCCTGTGAGCCTTGCAGCTTTCAGCAGGCCCATATGTAAGCGTACGCATTTACCCGAATCTAGGGAACATTGTTTTTTTTTTATTTATATTCCTTTCATATGTTTCTTGTGTGTTTATTGTAATTTATTGTGATGCTACTGGAATCTTAATTTCCCTGAGGGAACCCTCCCAAAGGGATCAATAAAGATCTATCTATCTATCTATCTATCTATCTATCTATCTATCTATCTATCTATCTATCTATCTATCTATCTATCTATCTATCTATCTATCTATCTATCTATCTATCTATCTATCTATCTATCTATCTATCTATCTAACATAAAAATTCCCAACAGTGTCTTTATATTAGGTATGAAAAGTTATTATAAGGTAATGTTGTGGTTAGGTTGGTAATTCGGTCGGGGTGGGCATTAGTAGCCCGTTTGAGCTGATTTGTGTTGGAAACGAGCGAGAGGAGGATGCGCAGGCTTGAGAGGGATCAAGTCTATAATTTAGGCGAGCAGTGGCCCAGATGATCAATGCCAAGTTGATTCTGGGCTGAGAGAAGACCGGAGTAATAACGAGATGACAACACCGGCTCGCCAGAAACCTTTTGTCTCAGAAGGAGCGATTACAGCCGTCTTGCTCCCAGCTTAACGCGAAGCAGCATCCAATCACGCAATTTAACATTCCATTTGGTCGTCGGCGGCTGAGAGGGAGAAAGACGCGCCGGGGCTGTTCCTCAGTGTCAGCTGATTGTAGCAGCCCATTCATTCAGCTCTGTGATGTCAGTTACCGCGTTCAAGGGGTTCTCTTTCTGTCTCTCTCTCTCCACGTCTTGGCATTTATGTCTTCGGTCTTAAGTGGTTACAATAACTGGAGGAGTGTGAGCAATGCTTGAGTGGTGGATGTTCAGTAAGATGGTGCCAGAAGAAAAGAGAAGGGTGGAAGGGTAGACGCTTACGCTAGGATCAGTCTACACAATATTATTTTGTCTTTCATGATGGTCAGTATATCAGATTAGACCATCATAGTGCTATAAGCTCTTGATGTGTCTTGGTCAGAAGACTGGCTTGGTCGGCACGGGCAGAGCCAAAGCAGGGGCCGGGGAGGCACTGGTCCCCCCTGAAATCTGATTGGACCCCCCAGGTGCCTCTCCAGATGACAGAACTGCACGTCTTGTTGAAAAGAGCCTGTTGCATTTTGTAACTTTGCTGATGTTACAGTGTGATATGCCAGTTCACCCAGGAGTATCAAGATAACGTTAATATTACGTTACATTCACTGATCATCGTTCATATTATGAGTTCACAGGTCATCAGAGAGGAGGGTCAACAAATGGTCAACAGGATAGACATCCAGCAGTTGTTTCACACAGGCACCTCAATGTGGTCCATAACAGATGCTGATAAAGTGGACATTGAGTATCACTGGACTCCGTTGGCTGGATGTTTCTGGACTATTCTCAGTCCAGCAGTGACACTGAGGTGTTTAAACACTCCAGCAGCACTGCTCTGTCTGATCCACTCACACCAGCACAACACACACTAACACACCACCACCATGTCAGTGTCACTGCATTGCTGAGAATGATCCACCACCCTAATAATACCTGCTCTGTGATGGTCTTGGCCGTAAAGATCAGGGTAATAAATTCTACAGAGAAACAGATGGACCACGAAGAGAACTACCAAGTGCTCCTATATGATAAGTGAATCGGACAATAAGTGTAGATACAAGGAGGCTTTTCTAATAAAGTGCTCAGTGAGTGTAGATGTAACTTTTCTTACTGCTGCTGGTGTTTTCCATTTCTTACATCTGACTGCAACCCCGTGTTCAGGTCATACTCACAGTCAGGGACGTATCTAGAACTTCCAGAATGTCTGGAGAGCTGTTTTCTCACAAAGGCAGTCCTACCCATTGGAAATCAAAATGTGATTGACGTTTCGTAACTATGCTAGTGGTTAATCTGACACGTTAGGCCTTCAGTTCAGCTCAGAGTCCTAAACGAATTGACCGTGTTGACCTAGACTTCAGATTTTAGAATTTAACCCTGTTGTTTGCAGCAAAAACAAAACAATGGAACAGAAGAATTACCATTGTGTAGAAACCTCTATTACTGGACCATGTCTTAGAGCCATTCAGTGTCAAGTTGATATATATATATATATATATATATATATATATATATATATATATATATATATATATATATATATATACACACTACCGCTCAAAAGTTTGGGATCACTTATTAGTAGAATGATTTTCAGCTGTACATCACAACTGAGTAAGAGTGTCCTAACAACCAATTAGCCCAATAACATCCTTAACTTGGATTGGCGGCCGTACCAGGAGATTTAGACAGAGGACTGAGAATTACTGATAATAGAACTATATGCAAAATAAGCCTCTATACAAAAATAGACTTTAATACAAACATTTTTATTCTTTAGAAATCATCTGATACACTTACATTAATTGTGAAATGAACAATATTGTTTGTGAATTGCATGAAAATTGCATGAATTGATGTGAAGTATGAAGTACTGAGCAGTCAAAGCAGGTATCAGATGAGAACTATAAATAATACAGGGCTGTCGGAAAAATAGCTTAAATAGCTTCATAAACATATAGTCGCCAAGTGCCTTCTGCACAGTACTGTGAACATGTGGTCAAGCACTATCCTTAATGCACAGTCTTATAAACAAATATGTGGCCAAGTATTTCGGCCTCCTGCCCACCATTAAAGAGTTGAGTCATCTTCCAGGATGTTCGGCTAGATCTGTCTGGTAGCTGTTGATTTGTTTTGCAACTTTGAGTGCCACACTGTTGAGCCAGCGTATAATTAATATTCCGTATGGCTGATAGCATCTTGCGCACTTTGTAATTAAGCTTCTTAGCGTTAACTAACTTCCTATAATAATCAACACCCTGCTCTTTGTGATCTTGTCATAATACTCCTAATTGTTTCCATTTCCAAATCTCTGTCAATGCCTATTATTGTGGCGTGCTTCAGCTACAGCCGGCTGATTGGAATGCCCACAGCGTGACGCTTAATTAGCCCGCTCAATAGCAGACTCCACTGGTCCTCTCCGAGCAGCCGCTCTTATCGCGGCGCGGCTAAATTAAGAAGCGCTCCTGCCTCTGCGCGGGGCCTCGCTGACATTTGCTTCATTGTCTTCGTGTGTGTCATGGCTGAGTTTGTTCGTTTGACACGACCTGCGTGGGTCACAGTGCAGAGCCCTTGCCAGACCGATGAGCCTCTAAGAGACAATAGGCCTGGGCGGACCTCAGCCTTTCAGCGAGGAAGTTAATTTCCCCGCGGACGCTGGCCTGACGACACCGGCAAGCCTTTGATTTGACGAGGGGTTTGGAAGTTGTTGCTAATGCGTGGTTTGGGTTTTGGGTTATTTTTTTTATGTTTTCTATTTATGGTTGAGATTGCAGGCGATAGGCTAATGCAAGCTCAGTATGACCAGTGAGATTCAATCCCTGGTATGTGTGGAGCTAATGAGATTATGCCTGGCTTACACTGTGAAGGGCATTAAGAGCGTATTTAACAAGAAGCCATTCACAAAGCCAAACCAGGTGGAACTACGCAGAACACAAGCTGACATAGTACTCATACTACTGGTGTGTGTGGATAATGGATGAAGTGAATAGATGTACACACTGTGCAAAAGTCAGAAACCATCCCTTCATTTGTATGATTTACAGTCAAACAGTCATTAAAGACTGAAAAAAACATATTCACACAGTCACAGCTGAAAAAGAAGAGTTCAGTACATAGAACTGACATACCAAGAGCATCAAACACTGTTGTTCCTCCTACATATACTTCAAAATCTCACATTTATGAAAGCAGGACAGCAAAATGAGCCAATTACAAAATCCTGTTCACAGTCCTGACTTATTATATACACAAAATCAAAATTTACATACAACAACAGAGCAACAGCAACCCAAATGATGGAGTACGCAGAGTATGCATGAAACCAAACCGGCTGGTAGATCAAATTTTAACGAGGCAGAAGTCACTTTCCTATTCGCCAGCATCTTACATGCTACAGCTTACGCAGGCCTCAGAATGCAACTGCTACATTTTTTAAGGTGGAACATGAAATTCGCTAAACAAGCTGGGGAACAAAGAACTAAAAGTTGCTAATTTAATCTGCACGTTTCACTCATGACAGGTTCTCAAACGCTTGTACACTGATACTGATAAGACTGAAGAGAGGAGCAATTCCAACATTATTAGCATCACAACCCCAACAGCAACCTGTAAGTAGCCGCCATGCTGTGTGGTTTTTATTACTGTTTGTTGGATGAAGCAGATCATCTCAACCCTTTGATGCACTAGCCAAGCAAAGCCCTTCTAAAGTACAACATGGCTCAAACTTGACCCGTATTCGTTTCCTATGTTATTGTATGTATGGCTGAGCATCATAAACAAAAAAAATCTTGTTTTTGTTTACATTAAATCATTATTTGAATTCTTTTTTATTTACTTATAATATAGTTTTTGAAAATATGTCTCTGACCACAAATGTTTACAACTGCCAATTGTTCCTATCAAATTCCACAGTGAACACATAAGGGTTTGTTATGATGCATGTTGTGATGATCAAACACAAGTAAACTGAGGAACTCAAGGAAGCTTGAATGATAAAATTAGCAAGTAGCTAGTATAAGTAAAGTTAGAGACTTGTATGGCTAACTAAGCAGCACGAGCTCACCGAAAACAGGTCATTTCATTCTAGGGTGTCTGGGGTTGTGGAGCTGGAGAAGAGCAGGGAATGGCGGACACACGTGAGTTTTTATATGAACAGTAGTGATGGGCAAATGATACCGAGGCTTCGGAGCTGGTGTCGAGAAATCTAAGAAGTAGTTTATGAAGCGTGTATCAAGGCTTGCTTCGTTAAGGGCGAGTGAAGCCTCGCCGTTTTAGGACGTGGTTCGAGTATTGGCGTGATTTATTGTTTCTTAATAAAAATTAAAGTCACCATCACCCCATCACCATCACTGTCCCATCACTTAAAACCACTGAAACAGTTTTAACATCAATATCTTACGTCCTATTGGATTTATTTACTGACTGAAATCATACTGGCAGTTTTTTTTAATTAACAGACCTCTAATACCCACACAGTCAAACACAGATCAGATGAACAAATGAATGAACCACAGAAAATTAAATTAAGGTGTTTTATGTATATGCTTGTTCCTTTACTGACAACATTGCAGGAGGCCATCGCAAATAGTTGAAATTACAATAAATGTTTTGGCCAGCAGGGGGGTTCGTGTGCACATGAAGCTTTGAGTAATTAACCTTTTTTTGAACCATCTGGAGGGAAAGCTTCAACGCTTCAAGAGGCTTCATCTGGCCATCACTAACGAACAGTAGTTTTAATAAAGAACAGAACGAAACAAAACATGAAGCACATAAACTCACAACAAACTAAACAGGAGGCAAATGGACACGGATACTGGCACACGGACAGAAACACGAAACGAAATGCTACAGAAAATGACCAACAAACAGGAATGAGAACAAAGGCACTATATACACTCAAACTAACAAGGAAAACAGCTGACAGAACTAATGACAAACAAGACACAGATGAGGGAGGTGGAGCAAGGGCGGAGACACAGAGCACATGACAACAAGCAGGAATGTAAACAGAAGCACATGGGGAACGTAAACAAACAGGCGAGGACAAGGGAAACAGGACAGAGCGTGACATCACAGAGTGTAAATGGTGGTGTGAAACTGTATCTGGTCATTTTTCACCCCAACAAGTGTCATATACCTTCTATGTAGAACAAAATAGAACAACGTAAAATGCTGAATAAATGCGATCTATGGCACCTTCAAGTACACATCTGTATACCTTTCTGACACCTCCACCTAGAGCTGGGCGATATGAGAAAAAATATCAGGATAATTTTTTTCATATCAGTCGATATCGATATATATCACGATATAAATCAAATCACAATTTCCTTTTTACTTTTTTAAGTTTTTTCTTAAATAGTTTTTTATCCTCTGATTTATTTTCAAACAAATAGACAAATGTACTATAGAACATTACACAACTGTATAAAACACACACACACACACACACACACACACATATATATATATGGGCCAGTAACAGTATTCACACACAGACACTGTGTTAAGCAGGCTGTTGCTGGCCAACTTTGCCTCAGCGTTCTCATTCGAACTCCTATAATATATGTATTTATCTTTATCCATTACAAAATTACATTGAATAGCATTATGTGCGTCGCAAAAGTGGCCACACCCACTGAAAGCATGGATTTATCCAGAGCGCGAGCTGCAGCTACAAACAATCGCTCACCTACATCTAAAGTTGTGGGAGTATTTCACACAGAAACACAACAGTGTGGTGCTCTGTCAGCTCTGCACAACACAACTGTACAGCTGCTACACACCAGCACTTAAAGCTCAAACACCCCGTAGCACTTTGTCAACAAAGCAGCAGGACAGCACTTGTTTACTAGTTGTTCTTATCTTAGCAGATTATTTTAAGATTATTTACACGTGTAACATGTTTCTTTCAGTAGTAGTAACGCTTTCTGTCGCCATTCTCTCTTATTCTGTTCTCTCTGCTCGACTGTGAAGCACTTTCAAATGTCAGAACCTGCTCAATCTTCTTCAGGACGGTTAGTGAACCAGGCTCAGATTGAAATTCTTATCAGTAGTGGATTCTTGAACAGCTGCACTTCTTTCAGCCCCATATCTTTGAGTGGCCTCTTCACAGCGGAAGGATAGACAATTTTCTAGATCTCCTTTCTCTCAAAGAGGAAAGCTTAAGGTGCTGGTGGTCTACCAGGTCTTGCATGGTTGTTGGCAAGTCTCGTTTTTACTGTATGCTTTACTTTCTGATGACTGACAGTGCGTTGTCAATGTTAATGTAAACTCGGTTACAGATTACCTTACTTCAACATTGTCAGTAGCCCATAGGCTTTTATCTTCTGTTGTAGTGATTGGTTGCAGGTGACCAGACCAAAGCTGTCAGACCTCTAACAGTTATTAAACTACAGGAAGTGTAGACAAGACCCAGTTTTAAGGTTAATGGAATTTCATACGGTACTCGAAGATGAAGCCAATGTGGTGGTACTGAAATTATATCTGGCTCGAGATAGAGGAGCCATGGAACATCTTGAAGATCTGTTCCCAAGACCTTATCAGCTGCTGAGGAGAACTGAACTGAAATACAATTTCCCTCCTCGAAACAGCACGAGGTAACATTCTGTACTTGCTGCCATAAAAAGATACACTGCAAAAAACTCACATCTTGGCAGCTACAAACTCTTCAATTTCACATTAGGAGATTGTTGTAGGCATATTAGATTATTCCACCTGTTTCTTGGCATTTTCATTCAACTAATTTCTCTTTGCGATGGCAGATAATTGCATTTCTTGCCAGAAATAATGCATAAGGGACGTTCAATTATCTGTCATTGCACTAAAGGTCATTTCATTGATCACATCAATTTGTGTAAAGTGAAGTGTCTAGAAACGGCTTCGATAACTCTACAATACGAGTACAAACATGTACATCAGATGCTTTTACATGTATATATTCTTCTGTAATATTGTAGTGCATAAAGCTTTGGGCTAAACATTAAGTCCTAAACTAAACTGCAGTCTCAATCACCATTGACAACTGGCTAAGACTAGGTTTGGCTTAATCTAGTTCTGGAAAAAAGCCCTTCATGCTTTAAAAGTAATTGTAAACTTATTCACAGACTGCCACAGTTCCCCTGATCTCATATCCCTTGTTTCTTTATAGCCCTCTAGTCGAGCCTCACAACTGTGCTTAGTTTGTATTTCTGCCTTTTTATCATTGCTCCCAGGTTTTCTTCTCTGGTTCAGCATATTATTGTCTCTCCAAAAACCTTCTTCACTTTTAATATAAGTCAATGGAACCAGACATTTGTTAAAGTTATTTTGGAACATTTCCATTGGTCTGCTCATCATGACATTTAAACACAGTAATAAAGGGCGGCTGTCGAGTTGAAATGATCGGGAGAAATGAAAATCAATAAAAAATGAGATTTTATTGAACAGCGACGATACATAGTTCTGTGCTGCATCCTCTGCAACCTTGTTACATAGATGGTATTAATCCAGTTCTAAATCAAGATGGTCAATACATTGTAGCCTTATATTAATTCAAGTTGCAAATGAGCTTTGGTCGGTTTACAGATTTAAGTTTAAGTGGCCTACAACACATGAAATTATGGCTTTTATGTATTGTTATTTTAACCCACCTTTATTTGATGGCTTCCCAAACTGCCAAATGCTTAAACTGAAAAGCTTAGGTATTTTCACTATTACTGGGATATCAAAGTTTATTTCACATTTGATTTCTATTCCACCCTATGCAGTTTGGCTACATGGCGAACAAGCTTTGAGACTGGTTAAGATTATAACGGAACATTAAACATAAATAGGCAGGGCATAATGACTTTAACACCAAGGACCACAGGGTCCTGGCTAAGCTGGCACTGTCAACAGCTACTGGTGTACCTCAAGGATCAATTCTAGGGCCTCTTGATTTAATCTTTATTGATTCATCCAAAGGGACCTGCAAATGTATGCCAATGAGCACACAAGCTTACTGCAGGGAGGACTCCACAGAGGCTAAGTGGGTGTTGTTTTCACCTTTATGTAAATAACTGGTTCTGCACTAAACCTTTTCACTAAGAGATACCAAACGTCTACACATTGGAGAGTTGTGTCAGGAAAATTATGTAATAACAAACCGATTCCCTACATTCCAAACATTTAAATCTAGACAGTCAGATTATCTTTAGGCTGTTAAGGTGCTTGATTAAAGGTCTAATAAGTATAGCCACATTTGGCCACTTGTTCATTTTATCAACTAACATTGTGCTTTGTTTTATATGTTTTATATGTTCAATGTACCTTTTTTTATTGTGCATATCATTCTATGTCAGTGTCTTGTAGCATTTGCATGAATTCATATTGACAGTTATGTGATGGACGTCAAGTGGATGTGGACTAAACGTTGGTATCATTAATACAACTGCAGGAGGAGGGAATGTTTTGCGACAAGCAACTTTAAAAACCTGTGACGAAGCCAAACTCCACAGATCTGTAGAGTGCAACACGCCCTTTCCAATCATTTGCCATTGAACCAAAGACACAGAGCCGAGGTGTCAACATTGCATGTGCTTCTTCTTTTAGTCTTTGGGAAACTAGTAATATCCATGGTCAGTATCTGATCTCGGAAATGCTGTAGATCGGAGGAAGTGTTAGAACAAAGCTGAACTCCACAGGTCAGCAGGACTTGATCCCCCTTTTAACAACCACTTGTACTGCAGTTACAACTAAAGGAAACCAGAGATCAAGAACTTGAAATCACCAGGTTGCTCACCTATCTTCTCTCGTAAATATTTCTTTCCTATGTCAGGCTCGAGTGCAGCTGGAGCACACAAGGCGTAGGCAGGGGCGGACACATGCAAGCTTTTAAACAAAGTAGATTTTTTAATGAGCAAACAAAAGGAAACGAAAACAAACGAACCAGGTGGAGGGTGGAGACACTAGGAGCACGTGACCAAACAGAACCACATGGCGAAGTCGTCCTGTTTACAGGACGTAAACAGACAGACAAGAGAAGGCAGGGTGTGACAACATACCATGCCCGTCTGTTAAAGTGAGTCAGTTCAGACATATGACTGTCACACAAAAGGTTACGAGAAGTTTATGGCTTAGCAGATCCCTTCACTTTATCATCCACCCTAAACCCAGGAGACAACAACTTGGCCAGAGGGGTTAAATGGGCCAGATGGAACACGAAGGCAGGCCTATAAGACTGTGCAGTTGCCAGTAGAATCCAGATCATTCTTAGACCTTCTCAGACCTTCTCAGATCATGTCTGTACCAAGGTCTCTTCATGAATAAAGCATATACTCAGTATTTACTATGTAAATAAAACATATATATTTATATACTTCCATGTTTAGTGGACATGATCAGTGGCTAGTCGACTAGAGCTTCTTCTATGCCTTCTTGCACTGACTGAAAATTAGGCACATTTACATCCATCCAACCATTACCTACCACTTTATCCCGCTAGTCAAGGTCACAGGAGCCCATCCCAGCGTCATTGGGCGAAAACGGGGTACACCATGGACAGGTCGCCAGTTCAACGCATGGCCAACACACACACTCACACCTACAAGCAGTTTAGAATGAGGATCAATCTAACATGCATGTGTTTGGACTGTGGGAGGAAACCGGAGTACCTGGAGGAAACCTACTCAAGCACGGGGAGAACATACTCACTCCACAGAGAACAGCCCGGACCGGGAATCCAACCCAGATCGTCTTGCTATGAGGCAACAGTGCTGACCACTACACCACCATGCCGCCTGGCACGTTTACAGAATAACAATAATCTGCATTAAGCCTCATTTACCAACCAATTCTAAGAAGAAACGTCCTCTTAAAAAGTTTTTAGGTAAGAACAAAGAATCTACATCCACCCAAGAGCACAAAGATGCAAACAATTCCACAGTTTAGGAACAAGTCACAAATCTGAAGTTGATTTTTTCTTATGGACCCTAAGAATTTTTATGGCGCACGAGACACATTGCTTAACTAAATGCTGAGTATCAGGCACGTAGAAGTGGCTCCAGAAAAAGAAAAGTTAAGCAAAAACTTTTAATAGCTGCCTAAGTACAGAAGCCAAGTTGGCATTCCACTGCTCCCCCGTACCCTGCGAGGAATCTCCCAAACTGCAACTTCCAGCATGTCAAGATGTAGCAGTGTGTTTGCCTAAAAATGTCTATTGAGCTAATTGCATGCCGCTCCTATTCCCTCGGCGGCCTCCATCTTGAGAGGCGAGTAATGCGGCCGCGGCGAGGGAAGATAGAGCTCCTCAAACTCTGAATGACAAGCATGAAATCCCAGCGATGCTGCTGTCACTTGTATTCAACTGAGCGTTTCGGAGAAGGAGTGGAGGACGCTGCTTTGCCAAGGCCCTTCTGCCTTGAGGTCAGTGTGATGACAGAAAGAGAGAGAAAAAGAGAGGGCAGGTGTTGCACCTGAAGTGTTTACAGGGCTTAAGGCTTGGTTCTTGGAGTGAGGCTGCAGAGCCACTTTGTAAACTGGTGTGAAAGAAGGAAAACGAAAAAAATATAATAATAAAAATTCATACAAACATACTGGAAATAGATGTACAAGTCATAAAACATCATCTTGGCAAGGATGATATCTATTCAGTATAGAACTGTACAATTATCATACGATGTATTGAAAATATATTCATATATACAATTTCTATTTTGAAAGGTTTCAATGTTACAAGTAAAGACCTCCCATACAAACACTCATTATACACTTCCATTAAGTATATTGTATTTAACCTTTAGAATTTATGTTTAATTTCATATAGGACTACAGATATGATATCTTGGCACAAATATATATATATATATATATATATATATATATATATATATTTCACCACTATTCACTGTATTCGGCCACAACCGCTTTCAAGCGTGTGTTTTTTTCCGCCTTTGTGTTAGAACTTCTGCTCCGCTAACCAAAATGAATAGTTACATGGGAGGAGACCAGAGAGACAATAAGAATTTCAAATGGGACAACACTATCTCATCTGAGGATAATAACACAGTGGGTGGGTGATATGAAAGGGTGGTCTGAGGTTACCTACGGCGACGTTTTTAATTGTTTTGTACTCTCGGAAGGTGTAGACGGTTCAGCAATGAAAAACTATAAAAGTAGTGAAGCGTATCAGTACCTGCATAGTGGGAAGGTGGGCGTGTACTCCTACACACAGGCGGTGAGTTTATATTTCTGAAAGCCGGTTAAACCCAAGTCCAGCCAGCTGCCAGAGCCACTCTGCGTGGGTGTTAGTTACAGTCCAGATAGCCTAGCGCGGTGAACACTGATCAGAAAACAGTTACTTAACTCGCAAACACCCGACACGTCTGCTTCCTCGGAGCTTCATAAGCGAGACATTTCTCTGGATAAGGAAGCTCTGGTGCTGGTTCTCCTCCACAGACTAGTAAGAACAGACATACGGAGGTTTTGGGTGGATGTTTTAAATTTAGAGCTTTAGTCATAGACGCAGGTCCTCTTCTTTGGAAGGCGGCCCCCCCAACACTCTGATCTTTATGTGCTGTGTTCGTAACTCTGTTGTTCAAGCCACGTTTTTCTCTTCTTCCAATTATTGTGACTCTAACTGGACATATTATGCTATTCATTTTATATGTTTATTGTCATTTTGCTTGTAATTAGTATCAACGTATTCGCGGGCGCACCGGAAGTTCTAACACAAAGTAAACAAAGATGCCCCCCAGTGTTGTCATGAAAAATAACGTGAATACAGTTCTATTAATAATAAACCAAACAGCACCTTGAATTTATCAACTCCATTTACCATATAGGAGCTCTTTGTACTTCTACACATACAGACTGTGGTTCATCTGTTTCTCTGTATAAGTTATTACCCTGTTCTTCAAAAGTGTGTGTTGTGCTGGTGGGAGTGACTTTACATCTACAAGGTCCAGCAGACTAGGAGTGTCTAATAGAGTGGACAGTAAGTGGACACAGGGTTTAAACACTCCAGAAGCACTGCTGTGTCTGATCCACTCACATCAGCACAACATACACTAACACACCACCACCACTGCAGTGTCGAGAATGATC
The DNA here is from genome assembly GCA_021613375.1 of Megaleporinus macrocephalus. Classification (NCBI taxonomy): domain Eukaryota; kingdom Metazoa; phylum Chordata; class Actinopteri; order Characiformes; family Anostomidae; genus Megaleporinus; species Megaleporinus macrocephalus. The sequence goes on from CM038724.1 coordinate 26,639,137, forward strand.
CACCTTCCTAATAGTACCTGCTCTGTGGGGGTCCTGACCATTGAAGAACAAAATATACAGAGAAACAGATGCTCCTACATAAAGAACAGGTCTGTGTATTAGCAAGAACCTGGCGATACAATATGTATTGTGATACACATTGCCAATGCTTACAATAGCTTTACGCCCTTGTGCTGCTTGTTAATGTTGGAGTGGAGCTGAAAATTAATCACAACACTGCTATCTAGTGGTCAGAGGTTTAAACATAACACACAGTGATTCACTGTCTGCCAGGAATCTGTTTATCACCAAACATAATATCCCAATATTCCATATTTCCATATTCCTAATAGAGTTTAAAGTTTAAAGTACAGTAAAAGACACTGTAGATAGTATATGTTTATTATGAGAATATTTTGTTTCACATTAAACCCAAACTAACTTGGCTTTTTAAAGCTATCCGCGCTGAGTGAAACAAAATAGACTGCTCTCTCTGTAAAAGACTGCCGGCAGGTTAATCAGAAAACTTCACGAGGGTAAAACTTTCCCCATTATGTCACGGTATATGTCTGTTCAATGAGTTGTTGTCAAGACAATTAAAAGCTTTGAAAGTTTTAGAAAGTTTTTAAAAAGATTCAAGGTTTCCTGTTTTGGTCCTTTCCTTCACCCAGAAGTGTGTGTGGTAAGAGAAGCTGATTAAAAGGATAAGTAGTATATTCATTAGGTAGGTGTGCTTAATGAAGTGGCCCACTTACTTAACGTCTGTGCGTCTCAAAATAAATTGACCAAAGCGCCAAAAGATCTTGCAGCACATCAGCGATTCCAAGCACTCCATCTCCACAGTCCCAAAAGATAGGAAATGGAAGACTTGGAACTAGTCAAGTCATTGCTGAAATCTAAATTCAGCTTCAGTGCTGTGGGGGTCGCCGTGGTACATCCAAGCAGGCCTCCCATGCATCTGAATAAGAGAGGTGCGCTGACATTCCTCCCCAGCAATTTAAACAACAAAACAAGGAGCACTTTCTTCAGGATGTTGTCCAGGAAGCGTACAACAAAAGATCCTGAGGCTAGGAATGCACATGCATTTCCATTTTCATTTCTTTTTGAATATATCAATAAAACATGCAACTTTTGACATTGTCTGTTTACATACACTGTGATGGACTGGCAGCCTGTCCGGGGTATTTCCTGCCTTGAGTTCAGTGAGTGCCAAGATAGGACCCCAAACCCCCCAAACAATGACACAGGAGTATGAGTGGTATAGATGGTATATGGACATATGTTAATGTACACTGGTCAGCCATAACATTAAAACCACCTTATGTCTACATACACTGTCCATACACTTCTACACTTACAGACTGTAGATCATCTGATTCATCTGTTACCCTGTTCCTTAATGGTCAGGACCTCCACAGTGTTTACACAGTGGGTGTGTCTCAAAACCTAGTGAGTGTCTAAGTAGGCTGTCTATGTAGGCAGCTGTGTAAGTATCAGTGTTCTCTCCTCATCTCTCCTCATAAACAGATTACTGAGACGCTCTAGTTAGAGAGAGACTGCGTCACAGCTTGTTCCCGCCCACTGCAGCACGTGACCGGTGGTTTAGCTTGTTACTAAGCTACCGGCCGGCATCCAAAACATTAGCCCGAGGCTTAAAAATCCGCTAGCATAAATGCTAATGTCTCGAGAATAAAACTGCAAAATGGTGAAGGACTCGTTACAAAGTTGATAATAAAATACTGTTTTGTGTGATTATATGACCAGAAACGCATTAAAACACCAGAGAATCTAAAATACTCACATATTAAAACCACTTCACTGCTCATAGATTTGCCTGCATTGCATCATGGGACAGCTGTTGCGGCTGAGGAAGCGTTCCATGCTTTTTTAAAATCAGGTTAAAATAAGGTTCCTCAGTAGACCGCATGTTTAAGGTATGTAAGTATTGGGACAGTCTACATGTCTGGAACGCATACTATGATGTAAAATGCTGCCTATGTAGGAGCTCACTAGGTTTTGAGACAGACCCACTGTGTCCACTCACTGTCCACTCTATTAGACAAACCTATCTTGCTGGTCGAGCGTGTGGATGTAAGGTCAGAGATGAGAGCTCATCTACTGCTGGACAGTTTGTGTTCCTCTAGTCCTTCGTCAGTGGTCACAGGATGCCGCCCAAAGGACACTGTTGTGTGGATAGTTTTGGTTGGTGGACTATTGGCACAGCACTGCTGTGTCTGATCCACTCTCACCAGCACAACACACACTAACACACCCCCACCATGTCAGTGTCACTGCAGTGCCGAGAATGATCCACCTGCCTAATAGTACCTGTTCTTCAGTGGTCCTGTGGGGGTCCTGAACATTAAAGAACAGGGTAAAAGGGAATAAACAATGTATACAGCGAATCAGATGGACTACAGTCTATAGCTGTTGGACAACAGAGTGTTTCTATGTGGTAAGTGGAGCTGATAAGGAGGTGGTTTAAATGGTATGGCTGTTTGATGTACTGTAGCAAAGGGGTTTTCCCGCTGCACATACAAAAACAAGAACCAAACAGTTTATAATAACCTCTTTTAACAACTGGATTGTGTGTTTGGTAATAGTATGTCAAGCTAAATCATCTAAATCATCTAATAAGAAGATTGTTTGCTTTTTAGCTTAATTTATTGGCCATTATCTAACAATTTACTTGCACATTTCTGATCAGGCACTCACACAAATGTCTAGAGTTACACAGAACCATGCGTAGAATCAAACCAAGTGTCCATGTTTTCAATATGTTTGACAATATGAGCAGTAATGCTTGGTCTGTGGCCGCTAGCATAACTTTTAGTAGTGTTAAACTAGGCCATGTGAGTTTTTGTTGATCTCTTTACAAAATAATAATCCAAAAAACTAAAACGACATACAAACTTATCATGCTAGTGCACATTCTGGTGATATAATAGGCCTAGTGCATTCATGGATTCACTTCATGTTAGGTTCAAGGTTCACAGGGGGCGCTTTACTGAGATTCATACCGCTCAAACCACTTATTTAACTGCTTCTGAGAGAATCTGTATAAATATATCCTAAAAACTTCACTTTAACTTCCTCAAACCGTATCCAGGTCTGCAAGAATTGGCATTCACTTGAGTGTATTTCACTTTTACACCACTGTCGGGAAAACAGCTCATGCTGAAAGATACAGAAACTTCGTGTGCATGTGCATCACTCAGGTATATGGACACACAGATGCTGTGTTTATATGCCTGCGTGAAGCATGTGTGCACAAAGAGGAGTCTGTTTCTCTACAAGGTCGAGAAATATTACAGGATTTTATTAGAGGAGGTTCAAACTTTTAAGGCTTGACCAAAACTGATCAAACTTTTTGGCGTGAGATGATCATCCTTCATGCAGCCTGAGCCAGGGCTGAGACTAGAAGAAGACTTGTGGTGTGTGGAAAAACTACAAAACTGAGTGATGGCACAGATACGGTTACAGCCTACACTGTAATCATGAACAAATTGCACTGGCAAGGATGGACACTACTGTCGGAGTTTCACTGTTTTCCTGTGAGACCACCTAACACACACTTGTATCTTTGAGCTGTAGTGAACGAGAAAAGGCCAGTCTGAGATTACTCTTGCCTCTTGCTGGGTCATTATCTCTTCCTCGCTTCCTCCGACAATGTCTTCTTTGGTGTCTTCTCAGCCTCTGCTATGATGTTTATGCTGGTAAATCTGTGCTATCTTCTTCTCAGAGTCAGCTAAAGACCCAGTTGTTGGTGTGTGGTGTGGTGAAGTGTTATGCAGGTCTGGTGAGAGGTCTTGTGTCCACTCTTCCAAACTTACATAGCGCTATAGCAGGCGTTCTGGGCTGTGGTGACAGTGACAGAAACGCAATTCTTCTTGTTATTGTAGGTCAGTGTACCCTGAAAGTGATTCTGTTCAGCTACTACTCTCAGCTTAAATACAGGTTGTGCCGACTTGTCAGTGTGATTTACAGTGCAGCGTGACTTGCTGTGAACTATGAAAAGAAACAAAAACAAGGGAACTTCACCGCCATTCACGCAGGACATTGAGACAAAATAGTCCCTTTAAAAATGAAAATAAATACCACAATAGATGGAAAAAACTTCAGTGAAGTCACGTAATTGGACATCATTTTCACAGCAACAGCCCATAGATGGCAGTGTTATAGTCCGGACCCACTCATCCATGTTGAAGCCACTCTCAACCGATTTAGGTATGAATCCGTCCTTGTAGATCACGTACACCATACATGCTGATTATCTGGATGGATGGGTTCCTCCAGCAAGATTGGTTGTAATATCTGACCAAGACTTCCAAGTACTACCCTGCACCCCCTGAACCCAACTGAGCATCTGTGGGACCACCTCTAACACCATGGCACCTCCCCATTGCCCCACCAGCAGCTGTGGGATGCACTGCTGTCAGCATGGCTCCAGAAATCCTGGATCTTATTGATTCTCCCAGCTCCATCTAGCTGCTTACCATGCTGCACATGGCGGTCACCCTGGATATTAGTCATAATAATGTGACTCAACTGTGCACTGAGGATCTTCTAAGCTTCTAAACCCTTTCCCTTATGTGGCTAGCCATAAGGACAGCCTTGAAGTACTTCATAAAAAATAAAACCCTAAAGTTTTTAAGGGCTCCACATGACACACAGATTCTACAGGAATACAGATTGAAAACAAAATAAACCACCAGGACTTCAGAGGGTTCAGATCCCTACCAGCGTCTCCAAGGAACCTTTCCAAATCCCCCATTAAGGCTGAGTGAAAACCACTTTCTATGACTTATGATCTGTCAGAATCTTCACAAGACACAGTCAGGCCTTTATGGCCAGAGGCCATCATGTAGGGGTCTGGCTAACAAAAGCGAGGCTTCAGAGAGGCAGAGTTTGACAGGTGTTTACTCACAGGAGCAGGAGGCAAATGCAGGCATAGTCTCTTAAGTAAATGCAATGGAAATAAATATATATCGATGTTTACAATGATTCCATGCCACACTACCACTATTAATTTACGAGTAAGGTTGTAAATCCATACAGCGACATCCTTTAATCAGAGAATAGCATTAATAGATAGACCATTAGGAGTACAGTACTATTCAATAATGGAAATGGGTTATCGATTAAAAGCAAAGCTTACAGCCAACCCCTCTCTGTTTAGGCTCTGTTCACAGCTCCTTTTATCTCTGTTGCGATGACTACAGCAGTCTCTTCAGCCTGTTGCAAATATTATGTGGTCATGTGGCCCTCACCACCTGTGAAACTGGTTTGAGTGAGGCAATATATATATCCCCTCTGTCTTGCGGCACCCCTCTTGTTTCAGGTCTAGTGAGGTCTAGTTCAGCCAAACTACAAGCCTAACGTTTTAGATCACTACCAGTCAAACGTTTTAGATACACTACCAGCCAAACGTTTTAGATCACTACCAGTCAAACGTTTTAGATACACTACCAGCCAAACGTTTTAGATACACTACCAGCCAAACGTTTTAGATACACTACCAGTCAAACGTTTTAGATACACTACCAGTCAAACGTTTTAGATACACTACCAGTCAAACATTTCACATACACTACCAGTCAAACGTTTTAGATACACTACCAGTCAAACATTTCACATACACTACCAGTCAAACGTTTTAGTACACTACCAGCCAAACGTTTTAGATACACTACCAGCCAAACGTTTTAGATACACTACCAGTCAAACGTTTTAGATCACTACCAGTCAAACATTTCACATACACTACCAGTCAAACGTTTTAGATACACTACCAGCCAAACGTTTTAGATACACTACCAGCCAAACGTTTTAGATACACTACCAGTCAAACGTTTTAGATACACTACCAGACAAACGTCTTAGATACACTACCAGCCAAACGTTTTAGATACACTACCAGTCAAACATTTCACATACACTACCAGACAAACGTTTTAGATACACTACCAGACAAACGTTTTAGTACACTACCAGTCAAACGTTTTAGATACACTACCAGACAAACGTTTTAGATCACTACCAGACAAACGTTTTAGATCACTACCAGACAAACGTTTTAGTACACTACCAGTCAAATGTTTTAGATCCCTACCAGTCAACCGTTTTAGTACACTACCAGTCAAACGTTTTAGATCACTACCAGTCAAACGTTTTAGTGCACTACCAGTCAAACGTTTTAAATCACTACCAGTCAAACGTTTTAGATACACTACCAGCCAAACGTTTTAGATACACTACCAGTCAAACGTTTTAGATCACTACCAGTCAAACATTTCACATACACTACCAGACAAACGTTTTAGATACACTACCAGACAAACGTTTTAGATCACTACCAGACAAACGTTTTAGATCACTACCAGACAAACGTTTTAGTACACTACCAGTCAAACGTTTTAGATACACTACCAGACAAACGTTTTAGATCACTACCAGACAAACGTTTTAGATCACTACCAGACAAACGTTTTAGTACACTACCAGTCAAACGTTTTAGATCACTACCAGACAAACGTTTTAGAACACTACCAGTCAAACGTTTTAGATCACTACCAGACAAACGTTTTAGTACACTACCAGTCAAACGTTTTAGATCACTACCAGTCAAACGTTTTAGTACACTACCAGTCAAACGTTTTAGATCACTACCAGTCAAACGTTTTAGTGCACTACCAGTCAAACGTTTTAAATCACTACCAGTCAAACGTTTTAGATACACTACCAGTCAAACGTTTTAGATCACTACCAGTCAAACGTTTTAGTACACTACCAGTCAAACGTTTTAGATCACTACCAGTCAAACGTTTTAGCACACTACCAGTCAAACGTTTTAGTGCACTACCAGTCAAACGTTTTAAATCACTACCAGTCAAACGTTTTAGTACACTACCAGTCAAACGTTTTAGTGCACTACCAGTCAAACGTTTTAGTGCACTACCAGTCAAACGTTTTAAATCACTACCAGTCAAACGTTTTAGTACACTACCAGTCAAACGTTTTAGATACACTACCAGTCAAACATTTTAGTACACTACCAGTCAAACGTTTTAGATCACTACCAGACAAACGTTTTAGTACACTACCAGTCAAACGTTTTAGATCACTACCAGTCAAACCTTTTAGATCACTACCAGTCAAACGTTTTAGATACACTACCAGTCAAACGTTTTAGTACACTACCAGCCAAACCTTTTAGTACACTACCAGTCAAACCTTTTAGTACACTACCAGTCAAACGTTTTAGATCACTACCAGTCAAACCTTTTAGTACACTACCAGACAAACGTTTTAGATACACTACCAGTCAAACCTTTTAGTACACTACCAGTCAAACGTTTTAGATCACTACCAGTCAAACCTTTTAGTACACTACCAGTCAAACGTTTTAGATCACTACCAGTCAAACCTTTTAGTACACTACCAGTCAAACGTTTTAGATCACTACCAGTCAAACCTTTTAGTACACTACCAGTCAAACGTTTTAGATCACTACCAGTCAAACCTTTTAGTACACTACCAGTCAAACGTTTTAGATACACTACCAGCCAAACGTTTTAGATCACTACCAGTCAAACCTTTTAGTACACTACCAGTCAAACCTTTTAGTACACTACCAGTCAAACCTTTTAGTACACTACCAGTCAAACGTTTTAGATCACTACCAGTCAAACCTTTTAGTACACTACCAGTCAAACGTTTTAGATCACTACCAGTCAAACGTTTTAGTACACTACCAGTCAAACGTTTTAGTACACTACCAGTCAAACGTTTTAGATCACTACCAGTCAAACGTTTTAGTACACTACCAGTCAAACGTTGTAGATCACTACCAGTCAAACCTTTTAGTACACTACCAGTCAAACGTTTTAGATCACTACCAGTCAAACCTTTTAGTACACGACACTACATCACAGTGAAATGTTCTTGTTTTCAATGGAGTATCTTTCACAACAATGGACTGACGGGTCTCTAAAGAAAGTTGTTTCTTTCTGGTCATTTTGAGTCGGTCAGCAAGCCATCAACTGCTGATGCTTCAGATATTAAACTAACACTAGAATGTTGTTCCCTTTTATACTCACTTATTAGTAGAATGTTTTTCAGCTGTGCATCACAATTGAGCAAGAGTGTCCTAACAACCAATTAGTCCAATAACATCCTTAACTTGGATTGGCGGCCGTACCAGGAGATTTAGACAGAGGACTGAGAATTACTGATAATAGGACTATATGAAAAAAAAAAATATATATATATATATATATATATATATATATATATATATATATATATATATATATATATATATATATATTGAAAACAATACTTTATATTCCAAGTCATTCTGAACCATGAGGATTGGAATATTTCATATAATAGCAACAATATATAACTTCGCAGAACATCTTTTGTGGAAAATATGTCTTCGGAAAGGTCACAGCAGCTGTCAATTTAAACAAGACCACAATAAAGATTCCAAGGCTGAATGCCACCAGCTATCCAGGCACTCCTTACTGAATGCTCAGTGATAGCATGCCTTTTCGTGCAAAGAATATGAACCAGATGATACATTCAGACAGACTGCATTCATGAGGTATGCTTTAAGTAGGCTACTGCTATGTGTATCCGTATCTGTTGTTGGCCTCATTCTTAAAAATAAAGCGTTCCTTGCAGTGATAGTATAGAAGAGCAACTTTCAGAACCTTTGGACACATGCTATATTCGTAAATCAGATATGAGAGCTTGAAGAACCTAACATAGGTTTGTGGAAGCCCCACGTGTTGTAATGATTCCACAGCAAATTAAAGATTTGTATCAAAGCCAAGAAGAATAGCGGTAGCTCTGTCTTTATGTATGAGTGCAGATAGGCCTACATGATTTGAGGCAGTAGTAGATGGAAGGATACATCAGGGGATCAGAAGCAATACTTGGCCTGACCTCCAAATTCCAAATCATGAATACTCAGTGCCTTTGCCGCCTGCTGTTAGCGCGCACATCAGATGTTTTTGATGGTTTCAGACCTCGCTCGTTAACTCCCCGCTCTCTTTATAGTTATGACAGATGCATTCAAGTTTAAGATTAAACAGCTGCCCTTTGAATACGGAGCATGCGGTTCATTCTTTTTGGCTGTTGATTCATAATAGCCCTTTTCTGTGTGCCTATGTAGGCTGCATGATTGCCCTGCGCTGGCTGGAGGCTTCATACTGAGAACTCATTAGCTGCTAGGTCGGTGACCTCCATAGTCCTGTGGTTCAAGTACTCAAAGTGTTTATCCAAAATTGTCAATTAATTAGAAGTTTTTGTAGGAAATACTAACGTTTCATATGTTTTTGTATATAAAAAAATATATAAAAAAGACTCTCCCATGTTGCAATACACCATTGTTAAAAATTTTTATTGGCTTAGGTGTATGGTTCTGTAGGCAACTGTCACAAACGTTCCGTCATGCTGTCATCTCATTTACAAAGACGGTTCTCTAAGAACTCCTCAACGGAATGTCAATGGCATATATTGGCATCCTATACATTTATTATATTTTTCGCTTTTTTTATTTATATGTACTCAATCATTCACGATAAGAAGACCAGTTTGAGCCTCATTTGGGTTACTGTGGGTTGTTATGAATTTTTTATGAATGTAGAACTAGAATTAGTCACATGTGTTTGCACACAGTGGAATTTGACCTCCGCACGTAACCCATCCGTGCAGTGAAACACTCACCTATACACACACTAGTAAACATACACACTAGGGGGCAGTGGGCATCCCTATCCGTGCCGCCCGGGGAGCAGTTGGGTCACCTCAGTCATGGCCTCCCGGTCCTGGGGATTAAACCAGCAACTTTCCACTTAGGATCCCTAACTTTCAGGCCACGACTGCCCCACAAAATAATTGGGATCGAACCCACAATCTCTGTGTTATGGGACGTGCACTCTGCCGCTATGCCACGGGAGTGGCACAGCTATAGTAGCTAGCATATTGTTCATGATATCACCAATTTCAGTAACACCATGTTTTACAGAGGTATAGTAGATAGTAACACAATCCATTACAAAAGTATAGCAGATAGCATCCCCATCTATTCCAGACGTATAGTACATAGTATCAACAACCACTTATGCTACACCAATAAGAGTTCTTGCGCAAGACTCCTAACATTACCTTTGCTTACCTGTGTAAATGTAAACAGTAACTCGCTCTAGATAAGAGCATCTGCCAAATGCCATAAATGTAAATTACAAAGGTATACTAGATAGCATCACCACCCACTACAAAGGTATAGTCAACAACAACACAATATATAATAAAGGTATAGTCAACAACATCACCATCCATTACAAAGGTATAGTCAACATCATCACCATCCATTATAAAGGTATAGTCAACAACATCACAATCTATAATAAAGATATAGTCAACAACATCACCATCCATTACAAAGGTATAGTCAACAACATCACCATCCATTATAAAGGTATAGTCAACAACATCACCATCCATTATAAAGGTATAGTCAACAACATCACCATCCATTGCAAAGGTATAGTCAACAACATCAGCATCCATTATAAAGGTATAGTCAACAACATCACCATCCATTATAAAGGTATAGTCAACAACATCACCATCCATTACAAAGGTATAGTCAACAACATCACCATCCATTACAAAGGTATAGTCAACAACATCACCATCCATTGCAAAGGTATAGTCAACAACATCACAATCCATTACAAAGGTATAGTCAACAACATCACCATCCATTATAAAGGTATAGTCAACAACATCACCATCCATTACAAAGGTATAGTCAACAACATCACAATCCATTACAAAGGTATAGTCAACAACATCACAATCCATTACAAAGGTATAGTCAACAACATCACCATCCATTACAAAGGTATAGTCAACAACATCACAATCCATTACAAAGGTATAGTCAACAACATCACCATCCATTACAAAGGTATAATCAACAACATCACCATCCATTATAAAGGTATAGTCAACAACATCACCATCCATTATAAAGGTATAGTCAACAACATCACCATCCATTATAAAGGTATAGTCAACAACATCACCATCCATTATAAAGGTATAGTCAACAACATCACCATCCATTATAAAGGTATAGTCAACAACATCACCATCCATTAAAAGGGATTTGATTCCTCATCAGGGAAACCCAACCTACACTAAACTAAAGACAAATTTTTGGCTAAGACTCCTAACACTACCTTTGCCTACCTGTGTAAATGTAAACAGTAACTCGCTCTAGATAAGAGCATCTGCAAAATGTCATAAATGTAAATTACAATGGTATAGTAGCTAGCATCACCACCCACTACAAAGGTATAGTCAACAACATCACCATCTATTACAAAAGGTATAGTAGCTAGCATCACCAACCACTACAAATTTATAATCAGTAACATCACCATCTATTACAAAGGTATAGTAGCTAGCATTACCACCCACATCAAAGGTATAGTCAATAACATCCCCATTTATTACAAAGGTATAGTAGATAGCATCACCACCCACTACAAAGGTACAGTCAATAACATCCCCATCTATTACAAAGGTATAGTAGATAGCATCACCACCCACTACCAACTTATAATCAAAAACATCACCATCTATTACAAAGGTATAGTAGATAGCATCACCACCCACTACCAACTTATAATCAAAAACATCACCATCTATTACAAAGGTATAGTAGATAGCATCACCACCCACTACAAAGGTTTAGTCAATAACATCACCATCTATTACAAAGGTATAGTAGATAGCATCACCACCCACTACAAAGGTTTAGTCAATAACATCACCATCTATTACAAAGGTATAGTAGATAGCATCACCACCCACTACAAAGGTTTAGTCAATAACATCACCATCTATTACAAAGGTATAGTAGATAGCATCACCACCCACTACAAAGATCCAGTCAACAACATCACCATTCATTACAAAGAGAAGACACATACATAGAACAACAGGGGGGAAGATCAACACTAATCACCTGCTTCCCCCTATAATAACTCCCTCCAATATAAAACAACACATAAAACATGTAGACATAACTTACAGACAACAGCACTAAACAGTCACTTGGTTGGTCGGCGCAGGCCTACCACAAGCCTTTGTGTATGGATGTCTGCATAGCCACACCTCTAGAGTCTCTAGCCAGCAACAGTCACTACAGTATGCTTTGAACCTAAAAACCTAAATTAACCCTTCAATGATTTGTTCTTGGGTCCACCCACTCAAAATCAAAACATGATTGGTTGAGTTCCTGCTCATTGCACAATTGTCCTGTTGGTTAATCTAACACATTAGAATTTCTCTTCAGGTCTTGAAGTCCTAAGCAGTAGGAGAGCTTACTTAGATGTATAAATCTTAATAGCACCTTAATAGAGTTCATTTAGACATTCAGGCATATCATATGTAGCCCTTTTGTCAATCCAAATCTGAACAAAGAAACAAAAGCGGTAGCAGTTAATACTTGTTTAAATACAAGCCTGACCGTGTTGAATAAAATTAAACTAAAATCATGGACATGTATTGTTTTTTCAGTTCCCAGAAATCGCTGGGCCTTCCCTGAAGGCATAGAAGGCTCTGAGGGTTTCCCTGCTGTTTAAATGTAATTGCCTGCTTGAATAATTGCATAATTAGATACAGTTACATTTAAATTACGTTCTGTATTGATTTTCCTGCATGTCAGGTACTTACAAAAACATGCAATGAACGTGAGCAATCATTTGTCTTCCTACAAAACAAGGTGCAGTGCCGAGGGAGGAAGTGGGGAGGTAGGGGTTTGGTATTAGAGGCTGCTGAAGCACTCCATTTACATCTCTCAGGACCACCAGTAGCACCTTATGAATAAGATCCATAGACATTTTCATATAGCTCACACACAAGCAATTAGGCTACCAGCCCATAAATCATTTTACTTGTACAGCAAACTGCGCACGCTTGGAGCGTTGGAGTATGGGGGGAGTCGTAACACCCGCGGTTTCCCAAATAAGCTTCTTTCAACAGAATTTCCTCTGCTTGTTCCAAGAGCAAGTAAAAAAACAATGAATATGAAATTACACCACGCTTTTGTTATCATACAGGTCTCTCTCTCTCTCTTCCTCTCTCATTAGAACCAACCATGAGGACCACCAGCCGCAATAAACTGTATGTGACCTGCCTGTAGAGCGGCGAAGAACAGATGGTTGCGGAAGCTTCCATAGACAGTTCTCTTTGACACTTACAGATACAAATGAATTCCCGGCCGTTATTAGAATTCCGGAGCAGCACGAGATGTTCGTGTGGCAGAAAGTGGTGAAAGGAATGAAACAAGTGAGGTGAGATTTTACAATGACTGCCAGCCAAAGCCAAGACTTTCACCCAGAATAGCATGACATTAATTAGAGAATAGAACTGAGACGGTTGGGGGGCACTGATGTGCGGAAATCCACTTTCTGAGCTGGGGGCTGCATCTGAGCTCAACACACACAGTATACCATTACCACAAACCTTCATATATATATATATATATATATATATATATATATATATATATATATATATATATATATATATATATATATATAATTTTATAGAAAAGAAGCAATCTCTAACAGTAAACCTACAACAACTTACAACCTGCTGTATAATTGCATTAATTCTGGGGGTCTTCATAAGCCCCTAGTGCAAGCCAACTCTGTAATTAGTCAGTCAGATTAGCCTGTTCAAATTTGTGCAGTGATATGAATCTGAGGCCGGTTGACGCAACAGGCAGTGAGTGCGCTTCTTTTTTTGAATTGCTTTCCTGACGTGCCAATTTTCATCCGCGTCATACAAACATGGGCGGCGGCGGAAAGAGAGAATGATGAAGCGCTCGTGAAGGATGCTCCAGACTACTGAACAGATAGCAGCAGGTAGGAAGAGAGAAATGCAGACAGGAATTTAGGATTAGTTTGTAGCATACTGACCATCCTGACTAAGTCATATCACGGATACAACTTTCTCTGGCTGTCATTAGCTGCTCAGCTTTCTAATCGTGAGCAAACACGAGTAGAAAAAGAAGAGAAGGAACATCCTCAGCTCTTTTCTGTGTGGAGCGTGCCTTTGTGTCTTTCCTTCGAGGTGCTCCGGGTTCCTTCCACATTTCAAGGACGTGCAGTCAGGTGAGTAAGAGATACTAAAGTGCCCCCTTAGGTGTGAATGTGTAGGTATGTTTGTCTGCAATATGAGGGACTGGCGGCCTGTCCAGGGTGTTTCCAGCTTTCAGTCCAATAAGTGCTGGGATAGGCTTCAGCACCCTCCACGAGACAGAAGGATAAGCAGTTTAGATGATGGAAGGATGGACGGATATCCTCAGAATTTGGAAAATGCTGTAAGTTAACAGGGTATTGCTAGCCTTCCTCTTTTACAATAACTATAAATGAGAGATGGAAGGATTGATCGGCTATCGATAGATAGATAGATACTTTATTGATCCCGAAGGAAATTTAGCAGCCAGTAGCAGTTTCACAGAACAAAACAAAGTACAAAACCCAGTACAAAGAAGTACAAAGAAGTATAAAGAAGAATAAAGAATTCCAATAGTCAAAAAGAATATATACAAGAGCATATGAAAACAAAACTATACAACCTGACTGAAGGTAAAAAAGGTAGTGCAGTAATAAATTAGTTAATGTGTAAGAGAAAAAACGGGTATCAGTAGGTATCAGTAGATATATTACAGAACTGGGATATTTATTAAAAAATAAATAGATGTGCAAAGATTGTATTAAGTAAATGTTAAATAGTGTTAAAAAGTGTCCAGGAGTGCAAATGTACAGGATGTACAGCAAAGTGTCAATAGTGTCTATGAGTGCTGATATAAGATGTGCAGTAAAGTGTCAATAGTGTCTATGAATGCTGATATAAGATGTCCAGTAAAGTGTCAATAGTGTCTATGAATGCTGATATAAGATGTCCAGTAAAGGGTCAATAGTGTCCAGGAGTGCAGATGTACAGTAATGTGATTACAGTACAATATATATATATATATATATAGTACAGTATATATCGGTATCGGCCAATTTTTAATAGAAAAAAATATGTGATCGGCCAATATTTCTCCAATTTAAAGTCGATCCCGAGAGCCGATCGATGGCATTAAACAAATGAGCCTAATTTCTGTATTTCCAGCGAGTGTTTCATCCAGGAAGAGGAGACCTCCAGCCTGCTCCCTGCAATTCCTATCTGAACCACTAGGTGGAAATACATACACTTTCATTTTCCACAGACTGAATGAGTAAAATCAGCGTGTCTCGTTAAGGAGCCAAGACAAAGACATTTAACATTACTGATCTGATACGGCACTGCACGCGGCTGAATGCAGTGAATATCAGCAAACAGTAGAGCTAGCACGCGCAGCTAGCACAAAACTAATAACCCAGAACAGATAATAACCCAGTGCAGACCAGATCTGACCGGTACAACCAGTACAGCAGCAACAATTGAAGATCTACATTTAATGATTACAGATTGTTGTTTAAAATAACCAGAGTCTGCATTTAATGACTGCAGTTCTGACTGCATGTATTTAATTAGCTTTTTTAGTTTTAAATTAAGGGTCTAAATTAAATAAAAATATTATGCTGTTTCACATGAGCTTGTTAAAAATGGTAATAAACCAGTTTCAACCATGTGTCTTGACTTGCTTGCGCTAAAATAACTATGTGTAGCCTGCCGTGGCGTATACTCGAAAAACGCTGATCGTTCCATCTCGACTATAAAGTGTTAACTACAGACGGAAAGATTGATAGGCTTTGTAAACATACGTGATTAGCGTTTCTCTTCATCAGCTGATCCTTAGAGTTGATCAGTGATATAAACTTGTAAGATATATTTCGCAGGGGTTGCTGCAGCCCTCTGCGAGGCCCCTTGTTCACAGGATGGAAATACAGACCTACAGAAAATCCAGAAACGTGGAGGCCAAAACACTTTAATGCTGAATTCCAGACAAACCCAGTATACGTCATTAAAAACTGGTGGGACTCCACTAAAGATCTCCTTTAATAATCATCAATTATCTTAATAATTGTTTTTTTAAATGTGAACAATGCATAACAGCCCTGCACTCGTTCAATATCAACTATCAGTTGATTGTGCTGTAAGGCGACTGGTAAACATTGATTACTCCATCTCTACGACTAGCAATCTTTCATTCTTACTTTCTTCCTCCTAGGGCTGTGGTGGGCTAATGTATCTCCCAGCCAGAAAATGGGCTCCTACTCCCACCCTGCTGTAGCCCACATGACGCTCAGCACTGACCAACATAATAGCATGGTGGAACAAATTGAAAAAACATCAGAAGTGCTGCTGTGGCTGCTCAAACCGGTACCACATCAACTGCCACCCCACTGTCATGTCAGTGTGTTGAGATTGGCCCAAGACCCAAGTAATGATCAGTCAGGCCAGTGGTGGTCCTAGGGTAGTTTTCTTTAATGAATCAGGGGGGCTGGGTGGACTGTTCAGCAACGGATGGACTGCAGTCAGTAATTGTGAGCCTACACGGTTAACAAACTGGCAGTGCATGGCATATATTCATGTTATATTCAAGCTGATGATGTTTCATGATGTTTGCATTAATCTGAGTGCAGTTACAGAAATCTCTCTCCTTGGGCTCAGAGAAAATCCCCCCTGCTTCGGGCTCCACTTAGAACGGCATCACCCACAGGAAATGAATCGCAGGCTCTCAGTGGCCGTGCTACTGACCAGCCCAATTATTCTCTCTCCTGGTCTAGTAGGCCCCTCGGGAGGCTAACTAATTTACCTCGGCGCAACTATGAACGGCGCTCGCCAGTGAAAGAATTGCGGCAATGTAATTGCTCCATTACTTTCTAACATGCTTAATTAGGGCACTTCGGGCTAAGATTGATTGGCTTCTCCTTTTTGGCTGCGTCTCCACAATATGTTCCGTTCTGAGTTTGTGCTCCACCTGTTCCTTTATTACAACCATCACTGAGTTCCATGTAATCAGGTCCAATTTCCTAGCATTTCCAGTGTGGAAGTGTAAATAACAGACACAGCACGAACAACATTCAACGTATATCAGACACAGCAGTGCTGCTGGAGTCTTTCAACACTGTGTCCACTCACTGTCCACTCACTGTAGACACACCTACCTTGCCAGTCCACCTTGTAGACGCAAACCAGAGACGATAGCTCATTGTGAATTGTGAATCCTTGATATTGTCCAAAGGGTTGAGAACCTAACTGGTTACACACTAACTACTTGGAATTAAAGTTGTCCAGGATCTAGGACAGTCCATACTAGAGCTCTGTTCAAACTGGGGGTAGTCAGTGGTGGCTGACAACAAGCTGTCCTTGCTACTAATCAACCTGTAGACATGTAGAGTCAGATGTGTGCAAAGATCTTGAGAAAACATATTGAGGCTTGTGAACTAAACTACAGACTACTGACAAATTAAAGGAAACACCAACATAATGGTCCAGAATCTTGCCAAGAAACATCAAATGGTGCAAGAAAAGCTTTAACAAGTCTCTGGAACTGTACTGGGGGGATGGGACACCATTCTTTCCAAAGATATTCCCTCTAACTGATGATGGTGGTGGTGAGGAGCGTGTGACTGGGAAAGCCATAGCATATGATTTGCATTACATTCATTGGTCATTAAACCATTCGGTGACCCCTGGTGCCCTGTAGATTGGGTACTGTCGTCCTGGAAGAGACCACTCCAATCAAGCAAGAATCGCTACATCAAAGGAGATAAAGGTGATCAGTCGGAATCTCTTTGTGTTTGACCCGGGCGAGATGGAAGAGCAAAGTATGGAGAGAAACAGATGAAGGACAGTCTGTAAATACCACGAGGATGAAGCACCTTTCTCACCCTGCCTTCTTCAGAACAGCTGGTTTAAATGTCTGTTTCTTTATATGATAAAGAGCCGCCTCCACCCCTTCTTTCCCAGAGGTCGTACCCCGACACCCGTACACAGTCATTTACTCTCGATCAGAAACGCAAGTACTTACATTTTCCTTCTTCTTTTTTGGTTCCTCTTTTTGGACATCTATGTTTGCCAGTGCTACACTCCTGCATTCTCTCCATTCTCTGCATTCTGAGCTTCCAGACGAGCTCCAGTCTGAGCTTATTTGCCAGCTTCTTGCTCGGACTTTCTCGTTCCACCTGTTTGGCGACACAGAACGCATTTTTTGAGCATTTAAATTAGTTTGTTGAGGTCAGCATAGCAGGTATGTGACTGTGGCCGGCGTGGAAAATGACCAGGTGTGGTTTTACACCCTATGATTCGGTCCTAGAATAAAAGCAGCTGTTCTTCCTTTTTTGGTGAGTTCATGAATATTTTGATGAGCTCTGCTTTGATTAGCTGGTTTAGAAGCGGCAGGTCAAAAATATCATAGGCAGGAACATGAAAGGAACCTCAACAACTCAACAACTAAAACTGTAAAGTTGTTACTATGAAACTTTTCGTCTAAGATGGAAAACAGTGATAAAATCCTATAGCATGGCTTTTGCTTGCAGTCAGCTTGTGATGGTGGAATTGCGAATCTCCTGCCCTCTCTGTGATGCACGAAGCCTTGAAATTGTTCAAAGTTTGAAAAAGCAACTTGGAACTGAAATTGTCCAGGATCTTGATAAGAATGTGGGAGCTGAAGTTCCTATTCTCCAGCTTGTTTCACAAATTTTCCACTCCACCTTAAATGGTGCCACAGCCACATTCTGGCACCTGTACAAGCTCTAGCATTTAAGGTGGAAAGAAACATTAACTTAAGTAGCTGGCAAATAGGAGGCAAACTTCAGGCTCATTTAAAGATGGAACATCAACCAAGCCTGCTCAGAATTCCTTGAATAGCGTATGAAGAGCGTCAGCATCCCCTTTACAGCCACCCCGTATAACCTGCTGTTGTTTTCTGATGGGCTGAAACTTTAGCTGGTATATATAAATTTTGGGTATAAGTTTGGCTGCAGTCAGGACTCTTACTAAGATTTTGGAAACAGCTTACTTTTACTGCTCACTTTTATAAACACAGGGTTTGTATTTTAAGAAGGAACAACAGTGTTTGAGATTCAAAGTCTCTAGTTGTGATAATGTAGGTTATTCTATTCTAGCACTATCCTTCCAGAGCAGGGGTTCACTAATTGGCGGACCGCGGTCCAGGTCCGGATCCGGACCCAGACGTTGTCCAATGCGGACCCAAACTGCTAAACTACTGAGAAGGATTTAATTTTGACCGAGTTGTTCGACTGAGCTATTTTTGTCTTTACGGTATACGGGCTTTACGGCGTGGTGAACTCAGAGACCAATCACGTGAACTGTAAAATCACCGAAGGCGCTCCTCAGCCAATCAGATCTGTGCACATTGGGGCGTGCAGCACGCATACACGCGAGTTACGAAGCGAGAAGCAGCAGCCGGAGACTAAAGCGAGTCAAAGAGAATAACGTGGTCTAAAAACAGAAAAACTGTGAAAACTGACTGTTTAACAGGAACGGTTATGAAATGGACCTGCTCGTCTAGTTTTGGAGAATACCACTCTGTAAAACCAACATGTCAATCTGTGAAGCTGAGTTAACAAGAAGACACACGTTTTATTTACTTTCTCTATAAATAAACACTTTAAGATGCACTTTTTTCAAAAGCATTCTGTTTTTTTAAATGTAGCCCTTGTTCTTATTTAAGTGAGGAAAAAATACAAGGAGCTTTATAAATAATTCATTCAGTTCAGCATTTAAACAGTAAATATACTGAAATATACTGAATAGTATTTGTAATAAGTTTGTCTTTCAGTAGCTGATGGTATAAGATGCTGATACTAGGTAACTTATATACACAGGATACAGCACTGGATCATAACACAAGTTAGAAATGATGACGGTGCGGACCTTGGCCTGAGGAAACCTTCTCTAACTGGACCTTACTGACTCTTATTAAATACCCCTGGACATCTGCCAAAGACACTTTCTTTAAAAAAGTATAAAAAAGACCCATAATTGCCTGGAAACTGGTATTTACCTGTTTTCTTAGGGAGTGCCAGCGCGGGGGCCACCCAGCTTTTATAATCTGCAGGACTTGGGAAAATTGCTGGTGCAGGAGGATCCAGTTTACCTGGGGAAAGAAAAAAAAAGTATTATGGCATTTTATGAAGTAATTAAAGTACTGTACTTACCTGTAACATCAGAGGACAATAGCATGCTAGAAAATATCAAATTAAGTATACGTGTGGCTGTGGCTGTATACAAGTTTTAGTGTAAGATCTATCCTGTGCTGTGTATATATCCTTTGTGGTTTAGTCCAGACTGGCTAACAGGGTATATAAGAGGCTGGAAGACGAGAGAGTGGGGAGGGGTTTGAAAGCAGTGCGGTGTTGGCTTGAGAGACTAAAAAGAAAAATAAAAGCAAAAATATGTTGTTTGTGGTGTAAATAGTGTTTTTTTTTTTGTTTTTTGATTGTGCAAACAATAAAACTGCACGAATCGAGAATGCCCTCACAGTTGTTCGTGAATGCTTTATTCTCGCCTCCCCGCTATTTAAACAAGGTACTACACGAGCACCTGACCCACATTACCACACTACTTATTTCAGTATGATGCTGTAAATACAGTTTTACAATCTATGGCCCCTTTAAATGGTGCAGCAGTTGCCTGAGATGCCAGAATAAAGTGGAACAGGAAAATTCAAACAAGAAGCTGGTGACTAAGAAGCTGACTTAAGAAGAAAACGAATGGTTGGCACACATGTGCATGTTTTGGCCAACAATAAACCTAAACACGCCATCGACAACGGAGCAGTTCCTGTGATTAGCTCCAAGCTTCCACATAATGTTAGCAGCTCCGGTGTGTGCCAGAACAAATAGCACCTCTTCGCAAAAGAATTGCCTGAGCTACTCTTCTGAGCCCCCACTTGACACTGGATCTGGGTTTGCCACTGGGTTTATCTTATTTCCCAGTTTGTGGGCTGGTATCCACTCCAGATAGTCAAATATATGTGGATATGAAGGGAAAAAAGTGGTTTCATAATATGTCCCATATAAACATATAAAAATATCGTGGAGAACATTGAACACTGAATTGTGGAATAGGTATTAAAATGGCATTAGAGTGTGCTCGTGTTGAACGTACACTTTCATGATGTCACAAGAAGCTCAGAAGATGTCCAAAGCTCTATTCTGCATGTGACCACACAATGTACTGTAGATGTCCTTGACTCGTTGACATCCCCATTAAGCAAGCTTCCTGTTCATTCTGTCCATGGCTAAATAATAAGGATTGGCATTATTTACTCATACTACAGCCTGATATCAATAACCAGACCATACCCAATTATCTGTTGGGGTAAGATTGAGTAGCAACCATCTTCTGGGTCAGATCGTTCTTTGACTTGATCAAGATGTACTTTTCTTTCTTGTTAGCCGATTCATCCTGACTAAAAATATCAGTACCAGAACATCAGTGTGGTATATGAAGACTGAATACATGACTTGGTCAAGATGTACTTGTTTTTTCTTGTTCGCTGATTCATCCGGATTGAATATTAGGCCCATAATATCAGTGTGGCAGGTGAAGGCTGAACACAGTAGCAGTCTAAACTTAGGAACTCCATTGTTGGTGGTGGTGCCTCATTGTCATCAGTGATTCATCTCATGTTTAACTAAAGTGCTAAAGTGCACTGAGTTTAGTAATGAGTCTCCATGGGATGGCTGTGTTGATGGCAGATGGTAAAAGCAATGTAGAGCATCCTTGCGTAAGTCCTCTTCTTAAGTTGGTTCAAAGCCAGATGGAGCACTTCCGTTTGTCTCTTAGGGCTTTGTTCAAACTGGGGGAAGTCAGTGGTGGCTGAAACAGTGGACTTGAAACGAGCTGTCCTTGCTACAAATCAACCTGTAGACATGTCAGATGTGTGCAAAGATCTTGAGAAAACATCTTAGGCTTGTGAACTAAACTACAGACTGGTGACAAATTAAAGGAAACGCCCACATAATCTTTCTTGGTAAGATTCTGGGCTATCAAATGGTGCAAGAACAGCTTTAACAAGTCTCTGGAACTGTACTGGGGGGATGGGACACCATTCTTTCCAAAGATATTCCCTCTAATGATGATGATGGTGGTGGTGAAGAGCGCTGTCTAACACAGCATAACACAAATCTCCTACAGATGTTTTGCATTGACGCCTCATGACTGTGAAAGCCATAGCATATAATTTGCATTATATTCATTGGTCATTAAACCATTCGGTGACCCCTGGTGCCCTGTGGATTGGGTACTGTCCTCCTGGAAGAGACCACTCCAATCAAGCAAGAACTGCTTCATCAAAGAAGATAAAGGTGATCAGTCTAAATCCCTTTCTATTTACTGCAGTGACCTGTCCATCAAAGCGGACAAGTGGACTCCAGCCATGCAACATGTGAGAACAATGAGACCCCCTTGCTGTAATTGTCAAGCATTCAGGTCTATAATGATCTGCACTCTTCCATTTGTGGAGAACATGGTCACTCATCTGACCACCTATTGAAACCTGAACATTCCCTGTGACTGAAGCTCAGCGCCACAATAATGAACCCTCTTTCATCAAGTCACTCTGATTTTTTTCCTCTTGCTATCTTGATTTAAAATCCAGGTCAACTGGGCCTGCATAGTGTTATACACACTACATAGCATGACAGGATGTTAATCACATCATGGTACCCAGGCCCAGACCATTAAGTTATCAAATGTTTGGTGGGCACCTATCTGCCTACCACTTTTGGTTAACCAGTGTATTTCTTTATATCACATCACAGCAGGTTACGCAAAATCCATGAAGCACCACAATGGCTACAATTGGTACGTCACCATTATAAGCACAAATATTGTCTCAGTCGACAACAACAGGAGGATTACACATAAATAAACAAGAACGCGGTTTAACATAAACCCATCAATGCAACCCTTTCCTACAAAACTTGTTGTAATTTATCTCTCTGATGCCTTTGCTTAAAAATAGTTAATTCAGACGAATGTTTTAATTTGTCTTTGGAAATGTTCACCTCTACAAGTTTTATGTCTCGTTGAACGTAAATTTATGTAAAAATGGTTTTATTCGTAGTGATTTTGGAGCATTTTTTTTGTCTATTCATCATGAAACTTTCACAAGATGTAAAGAGCAGCTGTCATGTTCAAATCATCTAGAACAATGAAAACTAATAAAGATACATGGAGATACATGTTTTATTTTGGACAGCGAAAACATAAAGGACGTTACTACTAATGGTCTCTCTCAGCTACTGAGCTGATTAGCTCACCAGCTAATAAGCACACAGTAACAGTAACGCTAACCAGTCAACACAGTAATGCCAAAAAATTGGGACTCTATAACAGTAATGTTAACCAATCAGCACTCAGTAGCAGGGAGACTAACTAATCAGTATTTAGTAGTAGTAATGTTAATTAATTAGCACTCTGTACATGTAATGCTAACCAATTAGCAATCTGTACCAGCAGTGCTAACCAATCAGCACTCCGTACCAGCAGTGCCAACCAATCAGCACTCTGTACCAGCAGTGTTAACCAATCAGCACTCCATAGCAGTAATGATAACCAATTACCAGTTCGTACCAGAAATGATAACCAATCAGCACTCCGTACCAGCAATGCTAGCCAACCAGCACTCCGTACCAGCAGTGCTAACCAATCAACAGTCCGTACCAGCAATGCTAGCCAACCAGCACTCCGTACCAGCAGTGCTAACCAATCAACAGTCCGTACCAGCAATGCTAGCCAACCAGCACTCCGTACCAGCAGTGCTAACCAATCAACAGTCCGTACCAGCAATGCTAGCCAACCAGCACTCCGTACCAGCAGTGCTAACCAATCAACAGTCCGTACCAGCAATGCTAGCCAACCAGCACTCCGTACCAGCAGTGCTAACCAATCAACAGTCCGTACCAGCAGTGCTAACCAGTCAGCACTCCGTACCAGCAGTGCTAACCAATCAACAGTCCATACCAGCAGTGCTAACCAATCAGCACTCTGTACCAGCAGTGCTAACCAATCAGCACTCCATAGCAGTAATGATAACCAATCAACAGTTCGTACCAGAAATGATAACCAATCAGCACTCCGTACCAGCAATGCTAGCCAACCAGCACTCCGTACCAGCAGTGCTAACCAATCAACAGTCCGTACCAGCAGTGCTAACCAATCAGCACTCTGTACCAACAGTGCTAACCAATCAGCACTCCATAGCAGTAATGATAACCAATTAACAGTTCGTACCAGAAATCATAACCAATCAGCACTCCATACCAGCAATGCTAACCAATCAACAGTCCGTACCAGCAGTGCTAACCAATCAGCACTCTGTACCAGCAGTGCTAACCAGTCAGCACTCCGTACCAGACGTGCTAAGCGATCAGCACTCCGTACCAGCAGTGCTAACCAATCAACAGTCCGTACCAGCAGTGCTAACCAATCAGCACTCTGTACCAGCAGTGCTAACCAGTCAGCACTCCGTACCAGAAGTGCTAAGCGATCAGCACTCCGTACCAGCAGTGCTGACAATCAACAGTCCGTACCAGCAGTGCTAACAATCAATAGTCCGTACCAGCAGTGCTAACCAATCAACAGTCCGTACCAGCAGTGCTAACCAATCAGCACTCTGTACCAGCAGTGCTAACCAGTCAGCACTCCGTACCAGAAGTGCTAAGCGATCAGCACTCCGTACCAGCAGTGCTGACAATCAACAGTCCGTACCAGCAGTGCTAACAATCAATAGTCCGTACCAGCAGTGCTAACCAATCAACAGTCCGTACCAGCAGTGCTAACCAATCAGCACTGGGAGGAAGTACTTACAACAGGTAAGGTTGCTTTGCTTTGTTTAGTGAAATTCCTTATACATTCCAACATAAAAAGAAGGTTCCAGAAAATAAACTACTATTCGACTATTTGAACTTTCTATTTCTAGCCTTTTAGCTCCAGTCACCTTCTTACACCACCTGCACGCGTTCATAAAACCCAAAGAATGATCTCTTTGTATGACTGTAGCTTGCAGTACCCCTGTTTGAAAGCATCACACATTTATTCAGGTCTTGGTCTCTTGTTGGCTTTGAAAAATTACTTCATTTTCTCCTTCACTGTACCGTTGTCCCATCTTATGAATGATGAAGAAGAGAGATGCCTTCACTCAGCACCAGTAGGCTAATGTCCGTTGAAGAAGGCTCCCTTATAGACTGTTGACTCTCACTCTACTGAAGGATGTCTCTGATTTTTCAGGCATTTGCTGGACTGGTCTCAAACACCAGATAGCCGGTTCCACTGGATGGATCATGTAAATATTCCTGGAAAGTACAAGCAAACACTTTCCATTACATCTTTGACAGATAGTAGTATTCCATTAGGGCTTTAACAAACAGTGGCTGGAACAAAGAACTTCTCTTTGGCAACGAAGGCATCTGACACATGTAAACAAGCGAATGCAAATGACTCGTTTGTAGTGCTGCCATGATTCATAACGATGACATCAACCTTTGACTTCATCCAGACAGCATTTAAAGAACTGAGTGTCCCAAACCATAAAGATTGGCTGGGAAACACTGGGAAGCTTAAAGGAGAAGAAGTCCTACTTCATTATGATCAGTCCTGCAATGGTTTGTCATTACGGTCTGAGCACAGACAGTCAGGGTTAGTGGCGGTTTCGCTAAATCCAAAAACAAGGCCAGAGGGCTCGAAACCTGGAATAACTTGAAAAAAACATGAGCCAGGAACCGGGGAGCAAGATAACAAGAAACAGGAAATCTAAAAATAGAGATCTAGGAAAGCAGGAGTGCTGGAAAGAATCACAAAGAATAACGAACGTGCAAGACTTCACAGTGGTGCAAATAAACCAGTGGCTACTGATGTGAGAGAGGAGCTGGGCAGGAACCATACAGGTCCTCAGTGGTGGGGGGGACGGCAGGAAGTGTGCTCAAATAGCTGACGGAGTTGCAATTCCAGGTGGTTCTTTGTTACCAGAGTTGTTGATGTAACACCAGCTAGGACGTTCTCCAACATCACAACAACACACTGGACTTTGGCTGTTGGTTCATCCCACTGGACATACAGTACGAGATCATTTGATCATTTTACCAGTTGCCAATACACAGCCAACCACAAACCACTGGTAGTTACAGTTTGGTCTGGTGAAAATGTATGAGGTGCATGCCATCTCTCATCAGTAAGGTCTACATCACTCACACTGCTATTGGATATGAAGCGAACCCATCTGCTTATCTCAACATACATCCAACCCAAATTACCACTTGACTGAACATGAACTCTTACATTTCATTTTTTTGAGGTCAGATTCTCTAAATGTGGGAACAGAGTGCAATTCCCAAAGCATATTCCCAGAGCACCATCTGCAAAGTGGCTCTTCTAAACGAACAGGCACAAACTGAAGAGCAGAGATGATACAGGTTTATTTAGCGTGTCTCCAATCACCACTCCAAGCCATGCCAACCCTGAAGATGTAACATTGTGTATAGACTGTACATACTGTAGAATTCACTATTTGGTGCAAAAACCCTCTACAAGAAAAAGTGTTAATTTTAATAGCAAAATTATTGAATAGCTTTAAATATATAGACCTAAACAGGTAGACCAGCCATAACATTAAAACCACCTCCTTATATCTAGGGACAAGTTTATCAGCTCCACTTACCATATAGGTACCATGCGGTAGGTTCGGGAGATTCTCAGCATTGCAGCGGCAGTGGTGTGCTAGTGTGTGTTGCGCTGGTGTGAGTGGATCAGAGATTTTAAAATACATCAGTGTCACCGCTGGACTGAGAACAGTCCACCAACCAAATATATCCAGCCAACAGTGTCCTGTGGGTGGCGTCCTGTAACCTGTGATGAAGGACTAGACAACGAGCAACACAAACTGTGCAGCAACGAATGAGCTGTCGTCTCTGACTTCTCATCTACACAGTCAACCAGCCTGGTAGGAGTGTCTGAGTGGACAGTGAGTGGACACAGTGTTTAAACACTCCAGCAGCTCTGCTGTGTCTGATTCACTCATACCAGCACAACACACACTAACACAGTGGAACTGCAGTGCTGAGAATGACCCACCACCCAAATAATCTGCTCTGTGGTGGTCCTCTGGTGGTTCTGTGGCGATCATTGAAGAACAGGGTAACAGAGTATACAGAGAAACAAATGGACTACTGTAATTGTAGAACTACAAAGTGCTCCTATATTGTATGTTGTAAATACAAGATAGTCTTAATGTTAGTTTATATATATCACCAACAAAGCCAGCACATGTTATGTTCTGGATGTTGCTGTTAAGCTGGCCTAAAAGGCATAATGATCTGTGCTTGTGTAGCAGGCGTGGAGAAGTAATTACAGTGTTTATTCTTTTTATTGTGAAGATTTTTTTATAGTAATACTAATAAACACACTTCCATACTGAGCAGTGCTGTTCACCCCCTGCAGCTGTGCGTGGGACTGTGATGATAAGGGGGGGCTTCTGTCCAGACACAGAACAGACACAGAGGCAACTCATTTAGTATGAAAAGCTACTAAAACCTGTTCCTGCTTTGACTACATGTCAGCTAAAAGAGGAGTGAAGTGTAAACACTGGATTTGTTTGGTGACGATATTAGCTTGTAGCTAACGTTAGCCTGTTTTACTGTAGACTAACAAGGTGATATTTCCAACACTCACAGATATTTCTTTGTTTACAAATAAAAGGGTGACATGCTGCTTTCTCTCTCCTGTCTCTCTTCCTTTTCTTTTCTTGTTTTTGGTATGCAGGTTTGTTTTGTAATTTGATTTGAGGCGCTGTTGTAAACCGTTTCGAGGCCGGACTGAACCATTAGCTGTGAACAGAAGGGGGGAGGCAGGTAACACGGATTTGTTTACTACTCACTGCCAAGCAAAAACAATAAAAAATGTAAATACATATGCTGAAAGTTGATTAGTTTACTACTAAGATAATAATAATAATAATATATTTTTACAGTCCTGTCAGCCCCTAACTTCATTCCCAGTTTTGCTGGTTTCCTTAATAACTGTGGCTTTGTCGCAGAATGTTTTGCTAATAAGTTCAAATTCATGATGCTGGCCTCACAATACGATTTTCTCACAATTTTTTTTATTACAAAATCAAAATGAACACAAATTATGACTGACTAAGTTTTCTTTTATTATGTATCTGCAACAAAACTACAAAATGCCGTATTTATTTATTTCTTATCAAAATAAATTGAAGTGAATACGTGCTAATAAGAAGTGATAAGACTATTAAATCATGATTATATTAGACTGTGAAAGCCGTCCTCTCTGTGCAGTGTGTGTGTGTGAGGAAAAATATCAAATCAAGAAAGAAAAACACATGAAAGCGTGGGAAAAAAAGACAGTTTGAGCACATGTTTTGTAAGTTTCACATTTGCAAGAGTGTGTGAGAGCATTTTACGTGTGTGAGATCAACGTTCAACTAACGTGACATTGAACTAACCAACATTCAACTGTTGCCAACTCCTCAGTGAAGAAAGTAGCTATTGGCTGTCCTGAAAGTATCTAGAAGTCGCCAAATGACATAATCGCCTAATTTGCATTGTGGTCTACTTGCGTGTATTTGAAGAAATAACTTTGTGGGAGAGACAAAAAGGGAGTAAAACACCCTAAAAATACACAAATAAACAAATTAACTCTGAATAAATTAACTTCTTCTGTGGATTATTTTGAAGAGTTTCCCTCTGGGATCAATAAAGTATCTATCTATCTAAGAAGCATTTATATTTTGTCGTTGTCCAATAAAAAACATGTATCTTCATTTTTGTCGATTTTGAGTTATTATTATTTGAACACGCCAATGGTTGTTTACATTGTACGCAAATTTCATGATGAAAAATGGTTCCATTGACTTACATCGAAAGTTAAGTATGTTTTTGGTCTTTCCTGTAAAGTTGCAATTT